>CM026070.1:18732500-19177500 GCA_014839685.1 Anableps anableps | reverse complement strand
CTGATCTAGCAACTCGCTCTTTTCTCAGTATCTGAGCCAAATGAATGAAAGACTGAGTCAATATTTTGACTTCCTTTCAAAAGGTAACATTAGCCTGAAGTGATTGTTTAGGGCCAAATGATGTTTTGTTGTAAGAAAACAAACAGACTTAAAAGAGTATGAGAGGCATGAATAACCTTTTGACATCTACATTAGTGTAGTACACTTAAACCCTCACGAGTAAAACAGACTAAAAACTGAGACTTTAAGTCTATTCCATTCTAGTCCATTCACTGTTACTTTGTTTAACACAAACATCATGGTTAAACAGTTGTTGGAAGAAACAACAACTGTGCACACCATTACAACAACAATGCTGGTCAAAATTTGAGCATAAATGACATCTACCTGAATATTGCTGAATTTTGGTTTGGTGAATTACAATTTTCCTTGTCACAAGTAGCCATTCACCACTGTGGTGAACTACAGACAGACTGAGCTCACAAAAGAGCACTGTTAAAATGCTAGGCAGGGTGCCAGTCTGTTAGGTCTCCAAACTACTGCTCTCATACAATGGTTTTCCTGACTTCCCCCTCCTCACTGGACAAATCACCATGAATCTCACTTTGGGATGTTTTTTTATTTATTTCAACTTTGGACATAGAAATAAATGTAACCAAAAAGGAAAACAATGTAAAGAAGATAATAAAGTCTGCATGTCAACAAATTGTCCTCGAGTTTTAGATACATTCCTGACACAAGCTGTCAGTGGCGATATTCTAACCCTACCCTCATTAGAATCTTTGCACCTTATTGTTATTCTATCATTATTTACTCTCACTGTTCTGTAAATGAGCGACAGAAACAGCCTTGACAGGATGTTATGAAGAGTCACAATACAGACAAGAATAAAAACTATTTAATTAGATCACATGCTCTATTTAACAGGCAGAGAAAAACAGCTTGGTGGAACAGCAGATGCCATGCTGGTAAAAGAGAAAAAAAAATCCCAACCAAAGTAAAACTGAAAGAATGAGTTATGCATTTTTAGCTCTAAATATTTTATAGAAATTTTTCGATGGCTTGCCTGACTAAAAATACACTGGAGTGAAGCTTTTCAATAAGAAGACATAAAATGGTTTCAACTACTGGATGCATTTCCAACAAAATCTGAAGCAGAAGTCAGTCTCACTAACTGAAGGTTGGGAGCTGAAAGAAACATGGTCAACCTTATATTTTAAAGACCTGAGAGTCGTTCAGGTGCAATGTGACCAACAGCAGGGCCGGTCCAAAGTATAAGAATACTTTGCTGCTGCTCAGGGCAAAGATAACCGAATTCTCACAGGACTTGTTGACAAATCACAAGTTGTACACACACCTTCATATATCAAAGTCATGTCGGAGACGTAACCAAAATAAATTCTGCTTAGGGCTCCATTCAACTCTGGGATGCTTTCAGTTTAAAACTTTTATAGTCACCACCACCTCAGAGATAAGGGCCACAGCTGAATGGGGCCTTAACCAGAATATAATATGGGGGGGGGGCTACTTTAAGTTAACCTCATTAACCTCACCACTAATGTCACCTATGCTGAAGCACTTTTATATCCATGAATCACAGCAGGATGTTCAAAAGTAAACCAATAAACCAACACTGACTCTCTAAGAGAGAGAAGGGTGGCAACTTTTACATACGTTTCTGGTACAGCATTTTTTTTATGGGGTTCTGTGGTAAGGTTGAGAGCGGTTAATAACTTACTTCCAGTACATGTACATCACTTTCTTAGTCTTTCCATTTTTTATGAACCAAATAGAAACCAGGGAGAGCTGAGCCAGGAGCAAAATGGAGTACCATTGTAAAACAATTGCCATCTAATTTTTTTTTTTTTGGTTAATGAGAATGCAATTGTATGAACTTGCTGCTATGTCTGCACTGCAGCTTTGAAATTTGCACATTTTTCAACATGTCCTGTGACATTTCTTGGTGCCCCCAGGTCAACAGGTGGTCCAAAGTAGCCCCATATGCCTTGAGCCGTCTTTGCGTTACCATGTAAATCAGTGTGGACCAACAATACTCTCTGTATTCTGGTAATATTTTGCAACATCAAAGGAGGATGCCATCAGTCTTCATTTACTTATTAACTCAAAGTATGCTGAGTTTAATTTTAAGGTTAAATTTTGTGTGCTTGCTACTAAAAAAAGCAATGAAAACAACATCAGTTACATGAAAGCTCATATTGGGAAGCTTACTATATAAGGAAGTCAGAATAATACTAATGTTTATAGGTTCTGAGCATCTTGATGAACCAAGCAGCAGATCCATACCAACCTTTGATGTCTCTGGCCAGCTTTTTATAAGTGGGAGAAAAGGAGATGCAGTGGCCGCACCACGAAGCGTAAAACTCCACGACCATAGCAGCGGAGGAGTTAATCAGAACCGAGCCCACATTCTGCTCAGACAACAGCACGATCTGGTCCGAAGCCGTGTACAGTCCGGCCTCGGCAGCAAGACACAAACAGAAGAAAAACGCTGCAGTCGCTGTCATTCTGACAGAAATCTTGTGTATTTCACTAAACCGAGACGTGGCACGGCCGCAGCGCCGCGCCATCTTCCCGATCCGAGCTGCAGCTGCACCGCTAACCGCGACTCTGAGCACCGACACTCTCTGACCCACTGTCACAAACTTCACGCAACTTGTTCTGCCCACTTGTTTGTTTAAGGTCAGCACCCTGAGTGGGCCCTCCCACTGACGAGCAACGTGCCAAAAGCCACAGTGCACAGACAGTTCTCCTCTTCCACTCGTCTTTGATAACAGAACAGTGAAATAAACTATGAAATGAAGGCGACGTGGAAAAAACACGGCGGTTCACGCACACAGGAAGTAGAGTTTAATGCCTGATGATGCAGCAGATTTTTAATGATTAAAAATAACATTTTGTCATTCACCTGGGGAACGTGTTTTCGATGTTCACTGAGCATGGGATCCATAAGGATATGATTCCTACGTTTACTGCTAAAATACAAAGTTTAAAGATTTACAGCCGTGGCCAAAAGTTTTAACACCCACGGAAATTCACTGCTTCAGTTTTTATCCTGGCAATTTGCAATGACTCTGTGTTGCTATCAAGTCTGATCAGATCGAACGCAATTTACTGGAAAGTTAAAAATGGAAACAAAACTTCAACAGTTGTATATTTTGTGATGGTGCAAAATAATACATATGGACAAGATGTGTATTTTGGGTTTATCTTATCCCTCCCATGATAATTTAATGCATTACATTATCTAAGATTCCTGGACAGATTAAAATGTAGAGGGGCCCCGTCAAAGGTTCATCACACCATTTAGTGCAGCAAGCAGGGGACATTACTCAGAACATGAGGGGACCAACTCCCCACTGACAACGCATTCAAACCTGTTCAAGCCACAACTAACGTACTTAAAAAAAATAATAATCTTGGGCTCATTATGCCACCTCTTTCTAATTTCATCCTGCTTTTTTCAAATTTGTGCCAAACTCATAATGAAAACATGGAAAGAGCTTATGTCTTTATAAGTCTACATTGTATAATACTGTAAAAACCTTTGAGAACCATTGACACTCAGTCTACACAAGTGATGCAATACATACACAAGGAGAAAGTCCACATCTCAAACAAACAAGAAGCCAGACTGGGACTCGCTTGTCAGAAATATAAACATCTGACTATGTATCAGACAAGAAAAAAACCCCATGTAGTTTGAAATGAGCAAAAAGTGAAATCTGAGACCTCTGTGGAGGCAGAGAGGTGAAAAGGGAACCTTGGGAATGTCGAATTACATGTTGTTTTTTTAAAAAAAATCAAAAATAATGGGGAGGCTAGTTTATTGCTGGCTATCCTGTGTGAGGGTCTCCTTCTACGCCCAAGAGATTAGATGATTTCCAGAATATTTCTCCACGTTTCACAAACCCAATTTAAAAAAAATAAATAAATAAAATAAAAATCTGTGGTCCATGTAGAATAACTCAGCCCAGGTTTGATCATAGGATATATTATCATGCTTGTCTCCGTCTAAGGTTGTCGAGATGCCAAAATTTATTTTTTGCTTGTTTTCACAAAAAGAATATCGTTTTCATGATCCTCAAACTGGTTTTAAAGAATATATTTACATAGGTACAACTCGAACTGCAGGTGATCTAATTCAGTTCAGTCTTAGACTGCTTACACATGTACACAACAGCAGGGTTGATTTGAAAAAGTTAAATTTTTCTTTATATTAAAGAATTTACTCAAGCTTAGAGCCAACTCCTGCAGCACATTTGCATGAAGAATCCATGATTTATTGTATAATAAAAAGTCAAATAAAATGCAATTTTAATTTTGAAAAAAAAAAAAATTTCCCAAACATGCTCATTGTTTCACAAAAAAGGGAAACTTAATTAAATCAGTTTGCAATGAGTAACTGAGCTAATTGACGCTCCTCAGTTTCCATCCAACTGGGGACACTGGAGACGAGCTGTGCCTTTAAAGTGATTTGGTACAACGCAACACTGACACCATGTAACCCTGGGCTCAACAGAAACCAGCAGACAAACCGCAACATCCGAGTTCAGTTGCAAAAGTAAACATTACGGGGGAAGCCCTGCGCTGGCTGTCAGCACTGAAAGAACTTCAGGTAATTACTTTTGCACACATTGCACCCCGACAGAAGACATGAGGAAACAACTTGTTCATGTAGAAACAGTGAAAGCTTTATTTACAGTTTCAAATTTTATTTAGTTAACAAATATATACTATGTACATATTTGCAAAGTAAACTATTTATTTTACAACAATCATTCAGGTTACAGTAACAGTGGGTCAAACTGGATCGACAGAATATTTACACCTATCGGACTCTCGCAGGACATTATAAATATTCACAAACATTTCGAAAAGTAGGGCAGGGAAACCTATGCTAAGCTGCTGCGATAAATATGTTGAATCAATCTAATTTCTTATTTTTACCGTATTGAAACCAAATATTTTCTAAGGGTAAAGCTACGCTACACTGCTGTGAAGAAAACTGACCTCAGACCGGTGAACAGCCTGATGCTACAACTTCATCGGGGGTTTAAAAGCTGCTTGGTCTGTGCATTAAAAATAATGAAGACGACCAAATACTGCATAGATACAGAAGGGAATTTAACTTCATCCCACACACAATCAATTCAAAGGGACAATTCCAGGGTTTTCCACATCTTGCAGAAACGATTTATGTCACCATACATACGCCTTTAGAGCAGAAATACAGACATCCTACAGCATGGAGATACTGGTATCAAATGGTTTTGGTCTTTTTCTACAATAACTATACACCAGTTGAACAGAAAAAACCAAACAAACTCATTTTAAGGTCACTTTCGCTCTGAACAGTCAATTAGGATTAGAGAGCTCTGCAACACGCCGCACACAATCTGTACAGAGTTTTGTTTGATCAAAGCTGCAGAATACAAATAAGCCCTTGGATGTGCTCAGAGGCATCAGCGCAATGACTCTCACTGTGGATCATGTTGGTTGGAGTCACTCATGAGTGGACTGTCAACTCATTTCTTAACGTACATCAGTAAGAGTGAGTCGAGACAAAGGTAACTTTCAGAATTCCTCAGACAATGTTTGGCTCATGCTGAGGCGCAGGAGAATAAGGAGGATGTGGAAAATGTTTTTGATAAGGCAGGAACTTGAGGACTTGAAACTAGGAAGAGCAACTGTTGGGAGGTTCATTTGCAAAAATGGCAGAATACAGACAATAAAAGACGCATTCAAAAGAAAACAGGTCCAAAGGATGCTGAGAGATCAACACAAGTACTAAACATAAGGAGGCACTTGAATGGAAAATGGAGATTGTTCTCTGAGTAAACAGGGTTATAAGGCTTGTCTGAAGATAATTTTGCAGGAGAGCACATGATGTTTTAAAAAAAAAAAAAAAAAAAATCATGTTATTTGGGGGGGAAGGTTTCTGCTCAGTAACCAATAAAACAGCAACACACGTTTTCTATGTTCAAAAATTGACTGAAGGAAGAAGGTTCAAATATCCAGCATTTTAGTACTCCTCCATAATTGATCAAATATCAAGTCAAGCCTGCTGCCAGTCGTCTGAGTCCCACTTGCATATTATACAGTTTTATTAGCTCGCACAAAAACTTACTATAATAAAGCACAAAACTCCAGAGGCATTTTCATTCAAGGCCGAAATCCACACCAAATATTTACATCCAGTATGAAGGTGGGGCGCAGTGATTGCATTCAGTAACTGGACAGCAGTCAGTCAGACAGTTTTAGTTAATTATTAACATTACAGCTTAAAGAAATAAAACAGTTTCTCTACGTTCTTCTTCTGGTTCCTCTTACATAATGTATTGCTATCTTCACATTCACATTTTCAATTGTGCTTTAATAATAACTTTAGATTCTCTTTATACAATTTTAAAAATATGTCCTCTCTGCATGTTGACAAATCATTTACAATTCAGATTTTGCTTTCTCCTCCAATCAAGCATTTCTGTAAAATAAATAATTAAGGAGGCAAAAAATACTTAACAGATCTGAAATTTTTTAATGTGCCAATACAATGCAGTCTGATCAGAAACAAATACGGCTTTTCACGCCCGTGGTGTGTGGCAAGAGTTGCACTGTTGTCACCGTAACTCTAACACCATTTTAACCGTTTTCTGCTGGCCTCAGCGTAACTGAGCGTGTGCTGTTTTTGCCCAGGTCCAGGCATGCAGTGATTCACGTCTACAGTTGGAACAGTGCACATAAAAAACTTCCCACAATATTCACACAAATAACCTCACATGGACATGAAAAACCTAAGCTTGTTATCATCAAATAACAGACTGCACTAAGCAATTTTATTTTTTCAATTATTAATTTACTACTATTTTTCTTTAAATATTCCACATGAATTCAATCAACACATTGTTCTTCCATGTGGAGGGTACATTTAAATCCACGTTGGAACAACCAGTTTAGCAGCATTCATGGACTTTCCTCATGGCACAGTCCACTACTTAGTCTCTGACTGGGAGGAATAAAATGACCAGTCAATGAGGTGAGAACTGAGACTGGGTGGTGCTGTGGTTTGGGAAGGCTGGATTGCTGAAGAGGCATTCTGTGTATCAAACAAATTAAACCAAAATTACAGCTGAGGAAGAAAATTCAGCAAGTAAAAGCTACAGTCGCAGTCTGTTGAGCTGTAAGAAAACAGCAGAACTGAAGGCATCAGAGTTCCTATTGGAAAATGATCTGGTGAAGTCTTAAGAGTTGCGTTAGGTTGTTTGAATTTCACAGTGGCGAGGAGACACCAGAACAAAGCAAGAAGTTGTGTTTCAAAATCCAAGTGGTCGGGAGAGAGCTCCTCCTTTGGACCTCTTGTCAGAAATTAGTGTGAATGTGTTTGCAGTGTCCTTCAGCAAAGCCTCGAAGACGCTGTCTGCTAGCTGAATCTTGACGAACAGTTCGTCCTCGTCATAGTTAACCCACTGGGCCTCCTCCTCGTGGAGTTCCTGGACCTGACGGACAAAAACAGGCTCAACTTGAAGGACTGCGAGAGAAGACCAAACCATAACCTTCCTGTTTTGAGGCAAAATTTACATACAACTTCTCAGCTTCCTGTTGTAGTACTTTCTTATTCTGATTTTATGACGACTTACATCCTGTTGTTGTGGTGCGACATTCGGTTTTCATTTATAATTCAGTTGCTGAGCTTTCAAAATGCTGTCAATAATAAAAGAGCCACTTTTTCCACAAGAGCCTAGTGTGAAAGACTGATAGCTTTTCTTTCATAAAAGTTTTGGTCTTTCTTGTGAAAGTTGTAAAATGCAAATAAACTGCTGATGGAAAGATAGCTATTGCACTATTTTGCATAACAGACACGCAACCATTTCCAACAATGAAGAGGGAGAAGTTTGCAACCAAATTATATTCCATAATTCAAGTAAATCAACAAGGACTGAAGACTCTCATCTTAAATTTATGAACATTATGAGAAAATAAAATTTGTCCAAAATAGCAAAAATAAACAAATAAATAAAACAAACATGCAATTCTTTTTAGAGACACTTAAGAAATTAAATTAGCAACACATGATAGACATTTCAGACAAACTGGTTTCAACCCCATGTAGATACTAAAATGTTTTAGATCAAATGCGATATTTTAAGTTGCAAATACCCACAATTCCAAATAACAAAAATACTAAATATTAAGGTCCTACCAGTATGTGATCGACTCTGTCCCGCTTCTTCCTGCCAAATTTGAGCATCTTCTGCCAGTCAGTCTTTTGATTCTCATCTTGGGTCAGACTGTATAGTTTCAGTACTTCTTCTGTGACAAATTCCTGTGAAAAAAAATGAGGAAAAAAATCTTAGATTATTTTAGGCGCAAAAATTATAAATAGCTAAATAAATACAAAAAAATAAATAAATAATCACAAGACTGTACTCTCTTAAATCAGCTAACATGAAAGAAAACAAAAATTAAAGGACATCAGGTGAAGCAGCCATATATCAAAATAAGTACAACTCCAGTATATTTATACATTTACAGTGACTGAATTACCATGAGGTTTATACAGTTAGTGCAAAAGGCTGCATAAACAATACAGTAATGCATGTCGACAGGTCACTCATTAAAAAAACCCAAACATTAACAATAGACAGCAATCAGTGCATGATAAAGCGTGTTATTAGCCGTAAAAACTAATATGGTTCTTAAAGTGGTCTCAGTAAACCAAGTAAACAATCCTGTATAGAAATGTCAGAGACATGAAAAAGCACAAAGACACATAAGTAAGGATGTTTGATACCTGCTGCAGAACTTTACCTGAATTTTGTTGATGTCTCCAGACGTCTTGACTCGGTGAATGGAGGAGGACTTGACTTGACGTGGTTTGACCCACTGAGGCTGATCTGTATTCGGGTCTTCAGCAAAGATCTCCTTAAGTATCTCCCATGTCAGGTCATACACAGCCTACGGAAGATAAATGATCAGAGATGCTGAAATGTGTGACTATAACTCCAGTGAACATTAAAACACATCAGCTTCATTGTTTTTAATTACTCAAACACACTGACATGTAATTACAGGATCTAATCAAGGCATTTTTAAATGATCTGTATTGGAGTTCCTAATTAAACTGAACTCCTGATTCCTGGTACGGTCTGATCTTATGTGATCCACTGATCCATGTAGCTGCATTTTGGACAGTCAGTTTTTAAAAGTCATGACCCATTTTCAAGTGTGTGGCTTGCAAAACTGTACTATAAGCCCTCTACAATGCGTCGTTGTTTTAACAAATCTCAGTTTTCGGTAACAAGCGTGCATCTTGCTTTCTGGTCACACTCATAGTGAAAAAGAGCCTGCTGCAGCTCTTTGTCTGCTACATGGAATGTGCTCTCATCTCTCCAGACTGCTGACCTGAAATCAAATGATGCTCCAATTAAAGTGCTAAGTTTATAAAGCTGGAGAACAAGTTTTTATCCAAGTTTTGTCCCCTCATGATTAACTGAAACATTAAAACATGTTAAGAAAATGATCAATGAGTCATATCAAAACAGAGAGAAAACATGTTAGATCCAGGATTAGCCTCCAGGATCAGCAAAGTTTTACACAAGAAAAATACGCAGCAAGAACATAACTTTAGATGACGCAATACAGAACATTATAGCAGCTTTCTTAACTTACAGTTGTTAACCATGTGTTCAAGAACAATTATCATGCTGACCTGAAGAAAGTCAGGGTGGGACAACATTTCTGTCACTGTTGGGTAGCCTGCAAAACCCCCAAACCTTACCAAGCACTTTTGGTCCAGTTTCTAGTGCAAATGACTCCTAACACTTGTAAGATAGTTTTGTCTTATTTCAAGTAACTTTTCAGCATATTATAGGAGCTTGTTTTAAGTCAATGATTCCTTGAAATAATCTCTCAGTGGGACAAGACATTTTTCCCATATTATGAGTTAAAACGTCTTGACCCACTGGCAAATTATTTCACTTATAGCTAGAACTTTTTCATTAATATTAAGGAATCATTGACTTAAAACAAGCTCCTATATTGTGCTGAAAAGTTACTTGTAAGTTAGTTTTGTCTTATTTCAAGTGTGTTCAAGATATTTGCACTAGAAACTAGACCAAAAATTCTTGGTAAGGTTTGGTGTTTTTGCAGTGTACAAAATGATACAACTTTATGAGCCAAGCAATACAGATAAAATGTAGCGTTATTTACTGCATATTAAAACTACCAAGTTTTCAAGCACTTAAAGCCCAAAATTACTCATGCCTCTGGCAGCTTTAGATGTAAAATTAGTATCGTTCAACCAAGAGGTTTGTTTCTGATATGAAATAAGACAAGCGCCTCTAAAAAAATAATAAAAACGTATAAAAGGAGTATCAATATTGAAACATGTAATGTTTCATACTAAAAATAATTTACACCCTTCTCAATAATCATTACTGCAGTCAAACCTTTATTGTAACTGGTGACCAGCTTTTTGCATGTTTCCACTGATATTTTGACAATTTGTTTTGGGTGATGCGTTCCTAGCCTTTGAGGTTGGAAGGCCTCTTTAACATCACCCTAATATTTAGCTCTGTTCACAGATTATCTATCAGATCCAAGTCAGGATTCTGGATGGGAAAATCCAAAACGTTACTCATTTAAGACAAAAGACAATTTAAAAATCTGCCCGGCATAGAAATATTTTTCTGCTTCGCTGTACTAAGCATGAGACTTTTAACATTAATTCAGTATTAGGCTGGGACTCGGCACTAGCAAGAGCCTAATCTTAAGTGACTTGGTTTGGCATCGGAGCCAAGAAGTAGATATTGCTCTGTAACTCCAAAGTATTCATGAATATATCTCAGTGAAAACAGAAAACTTGGGGGAGATATTTTTACCTTATGTAAAAAAAAGTCAGTGCTCTCAATGTTTCTAGTTAAAAACTGTCAAGATATCTTTGATTTATTACTCAAACTTCTAATTCTTTTAGTTACTTACAAAATAAAACCTCAGACACATTTCTAGAGGGACCTTTGATATGGTTGTTTTTGTCAATTTTGTTTTCTTGGTTTCTATTCTTAGTTTTACCTTTTTGTAACTGCTGATGGAGAGGGCTTCCTGGCCCTGGTTGCTGGACTCTTTACCTAAATACTCCAGGGAAGGCGTAGGCTTTGGAAGTTGTTCAAGGATAAGTGACCCCTCCTTTCCCAGGTTAAAGGTTTCCCAGATCTCCTGTGTTGCAGAATGGACCATTTTCTTCACCTCTGTGGCCAAGTGGGGCACAACCATGGCAGGCTGCTCAGGTAGTTTCGGAGGCAAGGGGAGGGGTAGCTCAGGTCTTGGTGGGGTCTTTACCTGTGATTCCCCACCCAATGATGAAACCATCCCCCCCATGTGCGGCCCTGAGACAGATCTCCCGGGTTCACCTCCTAGCTCTTCTTTCTGTTTGAGTCTCTGCTGCTGTCTCCGTGAGCTGAGCCCAAAGTCCTCATCGAACCAGTCCTGATCATCACCGAGATCATCCAGCAACTCACGACTCAGCTCCAGCTCAGCTAGACGCTTAGCAAGCTTCTCTTGACCACTGGGCCCAAACACTGGGCTCTCCTGGTTAAAAAAAAAATACTTTGTTTCAGTCTCAAATTAGAAAACATCAGGGATTTTTATAACTACAAGTAACATGTAACAGGTCCAACCATTTCCATTCATCTTATACTTTTAAACTTTAAAAACGTTAATTGTTATTGTGCTTTCTGCTGGGAAAGATAAAACAGCTTTCAGTTTTTCCAGCAGATCAATAGTCTGTTAAGCAAAGGTTGGACTTTGACTGTACCCATTAAGAAGCCTCCAGGTCAAATAAACAACGTCTATTTGCCAAAACTAGAACTCATATCACATCTGGTGTTTTCTCACTGTTTAGCCAATCATTTCCCATAATCTGCATTATCACAGGTTCTTTAAGATTCACTTTAGGTGTTTTAAAATGCTTCTTACATAAAAAACAGAAACACACTCACTGATCTGTTGCACAGTTCAGGAGACGACAGCTCCTCCTTTTCAGCCGGTAGAAAGAAGGGTAGATTATCTTTTTGCTCCACTGAAGAGATCCACTTTTCTTCATTATTTCCAACAAACAGACATCCATTTAACTGGTTGGCATTTCTGATCTTTTCTTCTTTAGCTCTTTTTATTTCAGCACATTGCTTAAAAGAGTCTTTGATAAAGTTGTTGAGAAGCTTATCTGCAAATGTGTCCAGCAGATCTCTTTTGTTCTGTTCTCTCTTATCGGTCTTGATTTCTGTGCTCTCATATGTAGGAATCAAATCCTGCTTAATACCAACATCGTTTCTCTCAATGATAGCTGTCATCTCCTCGATTCTATCCTCATCTGGGATGAGAAATGTGCGCGACGCATCAGTAAAGTCTAAAATAATGTCCTTTATGTTGCCATTACAGAGCTGATGTCCAGGGTCTTTCAGATGCTGTGAATTGAGGTGGGCTTTGGTTTTGAGTGGGGTCTGGTCCTTCTCACCAAAAACCTTTTCATCTCTAGACTTAGTTTCCTTGTCAAACATTTGTTCATTTTTGATTTCTGGATCTGTTACCTTTTTGTGTTTTTTCCCGCCTTTCTCAGATAAGTCATCAACAAAAGAGTCCTCATCTTCTGTGGTATCTGCAAAGAGCTCAAACTTGTCCGGGAGGTGGGAGACTTTGTCTGGAGGAGCAAAGATACCGTGTGACTCCTCACACTCAAAGTAAACAACCCCATCATAAGTGCCGTTGTTGCTCCCTTCAGATTTGTCCAACTCCACGCCCGCCCAGAAGCCATTGGCAAAGCTGGTCGGACCTTTAAATCTCAGAGTGCCCGGCTGAACACCTCCAACAAGAACCCGGTCTCCAAGATGAAAACTTGGCATTTCATCAAGGATTAGAGGAGGATAAGCAGGTGCTTGGCTTGAAAAATCCGTCTTGTTGTCTAATTTTAAATCTTCTTCCTCCTGCTGAAGTTCCAGTAATTTTTCTGAATGGTGATTTTGCTCACTGGCACCAGAATGCTGACTCATCTCCTCAGGTATGTCTTCTTCTTCATTTTGATGGTCAAAAGTGGGGGTTGCCCTGGACGATGACTCAGTTGAATGCTTAATGTCTGTGTGGGGAAGGGAGATTTGAGACTCATGCTCAGAAATATGTTCCTCCCTAGGTGAAGAATTTGCTGATTCAAAGTCCTCGTGATAACCATTGGTTTCAGTAGAAGCCTCAACATCCTTTACGAGTGGATCTTTATTTAAAGAGAGTCCCTCTGAGTCTGCGGAGAGAGGGTGGTCAGTGGATGAAGAATGCTGGCTTGCATGTGGTGAAGCTTCCAGGTTGACAACAGCGGAATAAGGAGCTCCAGGTCTGACAGTATTTGAGATCATAGCTTCCTCTGCCTTAGATATCTTGCTGTGTTTCTTCTGCTCTTCCCGATCTAAGCTGATGGATAAAGACCTCTCATGTTCCTCATCAACGAAAGGAGGAACACGTTTAGATGCAGCTAACTTTTCCTGGGAGTCAAGTTTGAGAAGATGGTCAGACTGATCATCCCCAGACCTAGAGTTTACTTCCAAATCTAACTCTTCCTCTATATCAGATCTATGATCAGACAAAGCCTTCTCATCCTCAGACTCCAGCTTTGAAAGAGATCTTGAAAGAGGCTCTGATAGATGATCGCTCTCTGGTCTGCTGTATACAACACTGGGTGTTATGGGCAGCTCGTTGGGTAAATCTTTTGAGTCCCCCAAAGAACTGCCATGATTAGGCTGAGGAAAGGCATCTGCCATGATAGGAGAACAGGATTAATCACAGGATCTTTTTTAAAATTATAATTTTTAAATATATTTTGTATGGCAGCTATTCATTGATGATAGTAGTAAATATAAACTACTCACTATGATCTAATGATACATCAATAAGCATCCCGTCAGAGGCAGAGCTTTTGACAGTGTCAGACCTGAAAAGG
Source organism: Anableps anableps (assembly GCA_014839685.1). NCBI lineage: Eukaryota > Metazoa > Chordata > Actinopteri > Cyprinodontiformes > Anablepidae > Anableps > Anableps anableps. Next base: position 19,163,504 of record CM026070.1, on the reverse strand, counting down.
AGAGTTTGCATTAAAATGATTTCCATGCTTTCTAAATATGTTGTACAAAAAGTGCCTCTCAAAGGCATTCGTATTTTATTTTAGTGTGAATTTAAATGTTAGAGCAACTTTGAAGTAGAAAGAAAATGATACGTGGTTTTCAAAATTGTTTACAAATACAAATCTGAAAATTATGACATACATTTGCTTTCAGCCTGTTTTTACTGACATTCCTGAATAAAATTTAGTGTCAAAAATTGTGATCAGAATTCACCTGATTACATAAAAAAATAGCATCACAACCAAGTATAAATATTTTTGCAAGGTCCTGCATGTTGTTGGATATTATGTGAAACTATACTAAATGTAATTTGTACATCTCTTTTCCTGTACCTGTGTGGGACTGGTTTAACAGATGACTGGTCTAAACAGTAGTTTGAATCATTTCTGAGTGACGTTGTATCAGGTGTTGAGTCTGGCTCCTTGTTCAGTTCTGCCTTTGTTTTCTCAATGAAGTTGTTGTAGTTCTAAGAAAAAAAGACAGAGGGCAAACAGGGAGGGTGTAATTATTAAAAATCTGCCAAAACAGTACAAAGACAGATGCACAAACACATTATTCTCCAATAATGTCTTCAAATGCATATATGAATATCCAAACAACATATTTACCTCGAGTTTCTTCAATAGAGTTGCCTCCTGTGCCTTCAGGCGCTCCTTTTGTCGCTTCTTCTGCTCTTTTTTCAGCTGGCTGGCCATGATCTTACGTTTTCTCAACTCTTCCCTTAGTGCCTTAATACGACTCTCAATGTCACTCTGGTCTGAAATGTTTTCTGCAGGAAAAGTGTGTGTGTGTGGGGGGGGATCAGCCAGAATGTGAACCCAGTATTAGTCCAATGTTTAGCAGAGTATAATCCACATTTTGCCCACAGAAATTAGAACAAATTTTTGGGGGTATTACTGTACATTTTCTTTACTGGGAGAGTGTAAAGTTCATTTGATAAACACAATGAACAAAGAGCATTATGCAGCTTAAGGGTTTATGCTTGTGGCTTGACAGTGTATTAAATGAATAAAACATTTAACGGCAAAACTGAGCCAGCAAAACTTCAGTTGTACATTAAGCAAAATGCAGTTTTTGCCTCTCCTATCCCAGAGCTAAGCAGTTAGGTATCCGTAAAGTGCTCTCATAATGTACTTCTGGCAGCATCACATCACATTTGACCACATAGTGCCAGCAATAGGGTTGCATTATGTCCACTCCGTGCTTTATCTCTCCCATATTTGTCGAAAAACAAGTTTAAATGATTCTGAGCCGCTAAAATGTGTGCATTTCTGAAGAGCAACTTACCAGACTGCATAGCTGTGGCGGCATCGAGGACCTCAGGGAAAACCTCACTGTGTGTTCGGGAGGTGGAGCGGGGTTGCATCTTGGTCTTACTGCTGCTGTCTAATGGAGAGGCAGCAGGGCTGTGGCTGCCTTTGAGTGAAGAGGACTACAAAGAACAGACAGGAAGAGGAAGAATGGAAAGAGGGACATTTATTACAGATAAACTGATAAGTGAAATATGTGGATTAATTATGTATGCAATCAAAACATCTTCAATACTTTCAAACTTAGAAGTGTGACCACAAAACATTTCTTCTTACTTTTACAGCAGGTAACTGTGACTCAGAGGAAAAGTCCTGTGAGTAAGTAGCATGGCTGCTCTGAACTGAGGCCAGAGGTGTCTCAACGACTGAAGCCGCTTGTGCTGAGGATGGTCTGAGTAGGTGCTGAGAAGCTGGTACTTCTGTGTGTATACTGGACTCAGTTGTAATTGAGGAGCAGTTGTCCTCACTTACAAGCTCTGAAAGTTAAACAAATGAAGCAAATTCAAATTTTAATGATTATTATCCAAATTCCACAAAAATTTGATGGGTTCCACATTCACAGCTAAAACTGTTTTAAGTAAAGCTGCAGAACTCATTCTTTCAGAATCATACAGATAAGCTTGTTTTACAAGAACCAATACGGCAAATAAACTAACTGGTTCAATTACAACTTTCCTTTGCATTACACAAATGGAAAACTCAAAAGGATTCCTAATCTGATTGATATTTATTTTGCTGAATGCCTTTAAGTTTAAAATGAGAATGACATCAACAAAACTGATTGAATCTAAGAAAACCAGTCTGAACTCCTCCAACAGGAACCAGGAAATAAACTGATTTGAAACCACAGCCTCACCCTTTTCGCTGTCAGATCTGGGCTCTAAGCTTTGGAGGTGAGAGGCCTGCGACCCAGTTTCAGAGATCTCTTTTCCATAGCTCTCAGATGTTTTATGATCCTTGTCCAGAGGTCTTCTCTGGTCCCATGCAGCCAAGGCCTCTTTCTCCATCCTTTGGACCTCCGCCTCCTCCTGGTCCAGTTGCTGTTTCCACTGGAGAAGCTCCTCAGCATGGTGACGCCTTTGCATCAGCTGCTGCTCTCGCTTGGTCAGAAATCTGCAGAGGTGGATGGTTGAAACACAAAGCAAAAGAACGGAAGGATGAAGAGGAAGTGGATAAATAGATTAAGAAAGAGGATTGAGATATTAGGGGAAACGTGTAATGAAGATGGGAGCAGAGTAAAACAAGAAGGAGTAAAAGTGGTAGAAAATGAATTTAAAAAATAGCAGAAGAAAATGAGGAAGAAAGGAGAAACATGACAAAGAGATCAAGCATAACAAATGTTAAGTAGGACCTTTACAGAAGCAAAAAGACCCAAATCACCAAGACATCCCAGTTATTACTGCAAACTCACCTCAAACCTTTGTGCAACACACACAGAAAAAGCACACATTCAATACATGCCTGAAATATTACTCCAAATAAAAGTACTGTACCCAGAAAATAAAAACAGCGATGAAATGTTACTCAGTTTGAAAAAGGAATAGAAAAATAAGAGTGTCGATTTCAAATTCATGCATCAGACTCAAAGTTAGGGGTTGATTGTGGAGCTCTCACACACACACTAAATATGTCTAGCAATTACTGAAGCTTCACTGAAAATATATGGTACTCATTGACAGTTGTGTCTCCTTGAAAAACGCCCACATTCCATTATCTTATTTATTCTGAAAAATTTGTCCTTTTCTTCCGAACCATTGTGCAATCTGTAAGCTCTACATGCAAAACTTTGTAAGTGTAGATAAAAAGAGAAGTCAAATGTAGATGTGTTTGCAGTGTTATCCACCACAGCTGTGGGTGCTATTACAATGCAGTATTATTTAGCCGTGATCAAATTAGGATGTTTTTCTCTTGACCTAATGCATACTGATGACAACTTGGACACTAAACTCTATTACAGCCAAGCACCATCTGTACTTATTATCCAATACGATGCAACAGTTGGATAGCAAAGGAGCAGAATAAGATTTAGAGCTCATTACAGAGATGGAGCACACTATCTTGGATCTATTTTCTACAGGATCTTTTACTTGTGAGCCAAAGTGTTTCATTTCAAAATGTATCTGTCAGCGATAACCGGGCTGCAGTTGAACAACCAATTGATATGTAGCAATTAGAAAGGCCCTAAGGAAATGTTTTTTTTTTTTTTTTTTTTTTTTTTTTATATAATACATATAAAGGAGAGAAAAAGGGAAAATGACTTAAACTGGAGAAAAGAAATGAATAAAATTCCAATATTAGACAAGAAAATCCCATCCAGCATGAAAGACTCTTATTAAATAAACATAACCTTTGATTGTCACAAGCAGCAAGTAAGCTGTCATTTCATGTTTATCAGAAATATATAATGAAACTTAATTAAGGGGATTCCCTTCTCAGTAACAGCTGAAATACTCAGAATGAGCATAGATAATTTTATTCAACGTTGAAACTGTCAGAAGATTAGCTTATTTTATTTTAGCAGCTTTCATTTTAACTCTTCTCCCAAAGACCCTCCTAATACCCGACAAAAGAGAAAAACACACACACACACACACACACACACACACACACACACACACACACACACACACACACACACACACCCAATCAGGCATCAGCCACCAGCCCACCCTCCACAAAGTCCCAGTGCCAGTGGATATCACAAGCATGTTCCATGGAGTGGGGGTGGGAGAGGGAGTGAAGCCAAGCAGGGCTAGGTAGAGAAAGAGAGCTCTGTACAGTACCTGACCAACTGGTTGTAGATAAAAAGCTGGAATTTAGGGTGGAGGTTGGGAAGACAGACACTGAGGGAGGCCCAGTGGTGGGCCGTGAACACAGAGAAGAAGTAGTGGACAGGGGAACAGTGTCTACAACACACAAGCACCCAACAGAAAGTCAAAAGAGCCATGTAAGTGTACAGACAAACAAAACACACACACAGATATTGTGAAGAGACAAAGAGGGAAAGAACATTTAGAGAGAAAGGGAGAAAGCAATATGAGAAAATGTGGTTCTATTACACAGAGGGTGTTGAGGAAATGGCTATGTGGTATTACAGCTAAGTGTAAAGACACATCCTTTAATAGTCCTTTAGTAAAATCACTCAGTTAGCTTCTGGGTTCAAACTAAGTAATGGAAATAACTTGTATATTATTCTGGGGGAAAATGTTATTATGATAAGAGTTGTGATTTATTGTCATGATAATCTGATAAACTCCTAACTGATGAGTGCAAACCCCCAGTACAACTGCACAACTTATTGTAACTAATATAGTGAAGCAGCCTATTTAATAAAGGGTTGGTTGCAGGGCTCTGATTATAAGCGACATTCTGTCACAGCTGTAAAATCTATAACCAAAATTAAGACAGTAACTGGTTTTTAAATACTTTTTTTGGCCCTTTTGTGATTGTTGCAATAAGTACCACATAATATTAAGCTAACATTTTAAAGTCCGCATCTCCCTAGCTCAACGTAACTGTTGAGGGACATGAAATACCAAACCAAAATCTGGAAGCTGAATGAGATTCATCAGTAGGTCTGACCTTATCCAAATTCTAAACATGGACTAAACAGTTCTAAGGCAAACATTATATTTACTCATCACATAGTGACATTGTCATACGGTTAGCAATTTAATTTAATTTAATTGGGAAAACATCAGGAATTGGTCTTTAGCTAGTAGTCATAAAGAAATGGGAAACATGAGATTGTTTTGCAAAGATAAACCACAGCTCCTGTACAGTGAGTCAGCAAAAAACAAATGGAAACTTGTCTGGATAATAGATTCCCCAAGGTCTGTAAATGTTACTAAAATAATATTTCGAAGACAACAATGAGTACTATGAGTAAGTCAGCAGTATTATATACTGCTTAGAAAAATACCCTACAGGTTATAGTGGTCCCTGGCTGTTTTTCTCTATCATAATTTTGAATCTTTGCAGGTTCTGTCAACTTGTGCCAAACTTTTTCAAGTACAAAATGGGGCCATCTACCGCCTGACTTTTTTTTACTCGCTTTGACAAGCAACAAAATTAACTTATTTCCTATAATCTGCTCATAGCTTACTGTAATGTAATATTTTATACTATAAAGTATATTTTAAACATCTACCAGTTTGAGGTGCCTCAGAGGTGTTTTGGTTTGAACAGGAGTCATGTTCTCTAAATTTTTATAGCAGTCAATTGATCTATATGAAGTAAATAGACTGAAGTAAATAGAATGATGTACAATAGTTACAAAGACAAAACGGAACTAGCAAGGAAAGAAATGAAAGAAATGGCTTCGCTTTGGCACAAACTGGCAAAGAGGCCTGCAGCCTTTATAGCTGAGGTCTAAATGCTACAAAATACAATTGTTCTGACTGCCAGGTCTTGCTGACCAAAACTGCTTGTCAAGACTAAAACCCTATAGCAGGGGCGTTAAACTCTAGTCCTCGATAACTGGTGTCCTACAACTTTTAGATGCGTCCCTGATCCAACATACTTCAATTAATTTTTCTTCTAGACTGCAACTTTAAGGCAAAAGTTACTGCAGCAGTGTAGTGCAAGAATACAGCAATAATAGGATGCTGACAGTAAAGTACCAATGAAATGTTAAGCTTGTGGTAAAATGAAAAAAGGATCAAAGAACAAAAATTATAGGTGGTGAACTTCAATAATATATATTGCAATTATGATGAATTCCACAGAGAATAATAAATGCACAGAAATTAAATTAATATCTTTACTTTTCATCCATGTGAGTTCGCATTTTCTTAAGCTTCTGCATGATGCTGCTGGTCTCACTTCCAGAGATGGAGAGCGAAGGAGAGGTACTTCGGATTTCATCAGGAAGTCTCTGGGAGGAGAGTTCAGACCCTGAAGGTTCTGACACCGGTGTCTCCTACAGACATTACAAGAGACACACACAGAGAGTTCCTTTATTGCTTTAGGCTCTACTTCAGTAGAGCAAATAATCTGTTCTTCCTTCCTTCTGCAGAAGATAAGTGAGTACTTACAGGGGGAGCTTCTCCCTCTGCACACTTGAGACGCTCCTTCAGTCTGAGTGTTGAGTTTCTCATCCGTTCAATCTCTTCCTGCTGTTTCAGCAACAGCTGCCTTTCTTTTCTAGCTGCTCTGTTGGCTTCCTGGAGTCTCCTGATCTCAGCCTGAGAAAACATCATGGTGCATAATGAGATAACACACTGGATCATTAGGATACATAGGAGCAACAGCTAAAGCATCATTTTTGCCTCAACATACCTGCTCCTGTTGCAGTTTAAGCAGAAGTCCCCTCTGCTTTTTCCTGATTGGTGGCATTTTATCATCCTCACCCTTGTCTCTCAGCTTCTTCTTTTGGTGCTCAAGCCAGGCTAGTTCTGTCCTCGTCTTTTCCTTGAGAGCTTTCTGGCGCAGATGCAGCAGAGAACTCTGGTGCTGTAGTCTTACCTCCTCATCCCTCATGTACTGACGCACCATTTCCATTGTGAACTGAGAAAAGCTGTCCTGCCCACCAGAAAAGGCTATGTGTGCATCTTGAGACTGCAGGAGGACCAAGAGTAGAAAGAACATAAGGATATAACCCATGCATGAAAAGTACTGGTTATCGCTTGTTGTTAAACAATTAATAAGACCATTTCGGTTTCAACCCCCCCCCCAAAACAAATGGTAATTATTTACAATGGTTTTCTATTAATAACTATACAAGCACAAGAGTTATTATGGATGTCTGCTGCATTTTCTCACCTTAAAGGAACTGCATGACCCTGTTTCTGGGACCAACGTTTCATTGAGACAGGCTCCACCCTCTTCTGCTTCCTTCTGGTGGTGTGACTTCTTCTCCATAGTTCCCCGGCGATGAGCTTCGGATGGTAGCACAGAACGGAAGGAGCGCTCCTCTATCTCATCCTCCGTCATGGACTCATCAAACTTAAGAGAGTACTCAGTGGCCACAGATGTAGTGTCTCCTGATGGACCAGAGATAAGATTAATATATTGCACCTTTACTGTTCAATGCCAGAACAATTGAGGGCAAGTGTCTTTCCATTGGGGGATTTTATATTGGTGGTCAGAAGCTCCATCAGCTTCTGACTAAGAGAATTCATTGGAATATATAACATCATGAACCTACAGAATATGTCTACTATTTAGTACCTTTCTCGTCCTCTACAGAGGGGATACTTTCGCTGCAGATTGAGTCATTTGCTGCTGTTGGAATATCCTCCTCAATAGAGCTTCTGGCTGTTTCCCCCTTCAACATCTCCTCAGCTCTCTTGTTCCTCTGTTTTCTCTCACCAGCCTCTCTTTTCTGCCTTTCTCTGTGGTCAGGTGGAGACCGTAATGGACTGGTTTGGCTGCTTCCAGATGGAGACCCACTGAGGAGGGAGAATTTAGCAGGTTCAGTGTCTTTTGTTGCTTTGTGATGGAAACCTATAGAAGGGAGCCAACTTGTACCTGATGTTTGGTCTTCTGAAAGATAGTGAGTCAGACTGACTGAGGCTGTTTTGTGAAGACGAGGGCTCCCCAAACCTGGTCCTTCGGTGTGAAATCTCACTTTTAAAACTGTAAAACAACAAAAGGAAAGGAAGATATTTTAAATAAAAACTTGTATACTGCAGTAAAGTTAAGTTTGAGTGATGTTTGGAGCAATTTTGCACAAATTGTACTACTTACTGAACAATTTTTACAATCATTTACTCAATTTAGCATTTAGTCTGGCCTAAATCTAAGTATACATGCTGTGCTGCAGTTTACCTGTTAGAGCCGTCCTTGTTCTCTTGTGGCTTTGTGAAGGAACTATTTTGTTCTTCCTGCTGGTCCAACATTGCAGAATCAGTGGCAATAGGCGGGATTATCAAATGTCCTGTTATCTGGGACCGTGCCAGTTCTGTCATCTGACAACCCAGAAATGAAACAAGAAAAGAGTCATGAAGTAAATATTCCACTGTTTTTATACTATTCTCCTGTCTCTCCACTGACTTTTTTTTTCTGTAACTAAACAATCAGCTTTTGATGAAAAACTAGAACATAAGATGCTTTCAGGCAAAAAGGAAGGAAGTTATTGCTGACCTCCTTGATGTGTTGGGCAGCATCTGCCGTGTATCGCGCTGCTTCAGCCTGTTGGCTCATCATCTTAGAAGTTGACTCTTGGAGACCTTCCAAAGTCTGTTTTTGTGATGCTGCCAAATTTTCCTGCACCTCTAAATGAGCCTAGACAAAAATCATACATGAACATTGTATACATATCATTATAAACATCTACATCTTGGAATTGGAAGCATAAAAAAAACAAGAGTAAATCTTCTAAAAAAAACAAAACAAAAAAAACAAAAAAACAACACTTATAATGGAAAACGGGGATATTACTCTGGCAATTCTCTGTCTGTTTTCTTCTAGTTGGAGTTTTGCCTCAAGAGCTTCTCTTTCAGTCTTGATCTTCAGCTCATAGAGCTCCTGCTCATGGCGGTGCTGCTTAGCCTAAAGGTTAAAGTTCAGAAAACAGGTCAACAGAATATATTTGTAATGGTAGACAAGGTTAATTATAAATAGTTTGTACTGTAAACTTTAATTTTAGTACAAGTACGGTAATATTGAAAGATAACGTCTTTAAGTAACAACAGCTATTTTTTTGCAGCTTTTCTTAGACTTTTATTATTTTACTAAAAAGAACAACTGAGACGAAATGCAAAATCTATTGAATCACAAAGGCCACTGCAATATCAATATCTATAAGATCAAAATAGCAAAAGAAATGCTTTGTTATATATTTTTTAGGCTTTTTATATTTCAATTTATATGCAAGGATACTCTCAGTCACATTTTGTTGCATTCAATCACAACCAACATAATCAACAAAAAATTAGACAATATTGCAATTACATGTTTTCCCAATAGCAAGCAGCACTAGATTAGACTATGTTTTTGCTATCCCTATAAAATTACAACATTTGTATGTAATGTCAGAGCATCACTTATCAGTTAAAAACAGAACTTAATTTATTTACAATTACAAGAAAATATAAAAAAAATTGTAGTTTTTCTATCAGACATATGTGAAACTAAGTAGAGATTGATATAAATCTAGGTATTTAGAAAGCAAATTAGCAAAACTTGGCATGATTGGGCCAAACTCTGATCTCTGGATGGTGACAAAGTGATTCCAACACCATACTGGTATGTGTAGAATGAACATCATCCGGTATTCATGAAATTCATACATCCTCTTGGCTTCATTAAGATTGGAAGCAATTTGAGGCAATATTCTACAAAGGGTCATTATTTTTTTTATTGATATCTAAAGATTAATAGCTGGTAAGTATACAACAGATATTCTCATCAGTATTTCTTCTCTAAATAACAAATGTTCATTACCTTGAGCATTTGGGCCAATGATGCACTCTCTTGTTGTGCCATGGACACACTCATCAGCTTCTCTACGTCTCCCAGCTGCTTGATTGACTCTTCAATCGACTCCAAGTACTGCAGTTCTGCTACCATGCGCTGCTGCAAGACAGCAGGTGAATATTGCAGCTCACCTAGGAGGAGGAGTAAGCAACACAAGGTGTGAAAATTCTGGTCTATTCATCATTATTTTGGTCGTAGATAAAAAAAAAAAAAAAAAAAAAAAAAAAAAAAAAAAAAATCAACAAAACACTTATGTGGTATTCGTTTACCTGTGGACCTCAACTCTGCTCTGCTGAATGTTTTTGGATTATGCAAGCTTCTTCTCACATGCTCACTGAGAGAGTCTGATGTTAATGAAGAACTGAGGTCTGGAGAGCAAGACGATGAAACCATCGTGGGTCTGCGAAAACAGCAATCAAAAATCTGTTATTGCTTATCTGATGAAACTGTATCGGTAACTTACAGGTGTTTGATAGCAATTCCTCAATATGGGATAAATCCATCTGACATGTTAATCCACTGAGATCTTCTAAGAAATAATTTAGAACAGAAAAAATGGTTCACATCTTAAAAGTCAATATATTATATCTATTAAAAAACAGTTCATGTGATTACTACAGCAGAGATTCAATCAGTCTTTTTTTTTTAATTATGGATGTGGATTAAGTTTAAAACACTGCTGCATACTTTCTAGATTTAACAGCCTGTCTTTGCAGAGAGACTTTGTCTGGCTAAGCTAAAACTTGGAGTTGACCAAGACAGTGGCTCTGAGGTGATCAGAATAATAGGAATGCCATAAACACATACAGGCACACAGCAAAGGAAAGGAAAACAAGAAAATATAATAAGCTTCTAATGAAAGAACATATTAAAATAATCACAGAAAGATAATTTAATGTTGAAATTATGATCAAATATAATTAAGTTGTACAGATAATGTTTATTGCCAACTATCAATGTATTCCTCGTCTTTTCCACACTGCTTTCAAATTACTAAACATTTTTTTGTGTGTGCTTTTCTTCAAATTTAAAATATGGCTGCTAGATCTGCAGCCTCAATCTCCTAAATCACATAAACAGACAAGGATGAGTTCTGAGTCCAGGTGGTCCTTCTTTGAACAAGAGAAATCAACACAATTGCACAGAGTACCTACAAGTTGTGACAGCAGAAGTTTTAACAAAGATGGGTTTGATGTCTCTGCATTTGTGTGCAAAAATTTCAATAATCTCACACAGTAAACATAGAGTATAACACTCTTTTTATCTTTATTTTACTGGCAGTAATTTAGCCTTTCTGCATGATGATTTAGACACAATTTACCAACAGGAAATTAAGTCTACTTATAAAAGCAAACATTAACCATTATGTTTTACAACAAACAACTTGTATGCAAAACTTTTGAGTAAGAGGCAATTTTAACTGATGGTAGTCATAATGTCAGAATCATGCCAGAATTTAACGTCTTCACTGCACAGGAAACACAGACGCCAGAGAATTCAAAGAATCTGCCACCTGGGTTTCATGGTACCAGTACGGGTTCAAATGTCTCCACTTCACGGAGAGAGTTTAAGAGAAAAGAAAAACTCCTCCTCTTTGGCTGACTGCCCAAATTGTGGAAGACTCACTGACCTGCGAAACAAAGTACCCACTGTTTGCTACACTTGGGCTGAACTGCTGCTTGCTCGTGTTGGTTGGCGGTAGCTGCTAAACAAACAGGGCGACAGCAGAACACTAACTGCATTTTAGTAATTATCCATGCCTTGGTAAATTTCACTTTGGTAGTAAATAATCTTTATCAAGAAGACATTGTGGAGATCCTGGAACAACTTAAAAATCACAATCTAACCTGAATGCACAGAGAAGTCTATTTTAGTTTACGAAAGTAGTAAAGGAGGTGGGAATTTTATTTTAAACAGCTTGAGTTACATATCAAATTCAAATTTCGATCAACACAAACAGGGTTCCTGGCTGACCAGCAGTTACAAGTTATAGCAAACAGTCAAATATTTGTTGTACTTTCACAACGGGTACAGTCGGCTATTTCCAAACACAATAAATACTTGAGGAAAGATTTTTAGAATTTAGTCCAAATATAAGGGACATTATACCAACACAAGTGTTAATGTTTTTTTTTTTTTCAATCAAAATTAATAAAATCTATAGCTGCAGATCGGAATGCAGCTCTTCAATTCAGACCCTCAACATTTTTTCCTCTATCAGACGTACAGACAAATGCAAATACAAAAACAAATTCAAACACACACACAGTTATGTTAAAATGGACTCTACCCTCTTTAGCACAAGGGATCAATACACAACCTTGGTTGTTGGATTACACAATCACAAGTGATCTGATAACTTTCACAATTTTTTAGACCTTTTCCCCATGAAACAAATATTTTATGTATCCATAAAATTAAAAAGTACAACTTTCTCATGTAATCAATTAATTTTATTGTATAGCAGTTTGTCACTGTACCAAGCAGCAAACCATTTTGTACTGTGGTGGGGTATTTTCTTAAAATTGATTATTCATTCATTTATTCATTCATTTATTCATTCATTCTTTCATTCAGTCTATATATTCAATTTGCATGGATCCTCTTTCAGCCTACTTTCAAGCCACTCTAGTACAGATCACCTAGTGAAGATCAGAATAATACACTGAGTTGTACATTGTCTTTTGCAGCTAGCTAACTATTGTCAATGTTAGCTAGTGATCATGTGTTTAGCTGCTGATGGAAGAATTATCAAAGGCAACTAAAGGTCCCTTTGAGGAAGCATGTGAGTGATATATAAGGCTTAGGTTGTACAACAATTAACTAAACAAACTCATTTCTTAATTGCAGTCTGCATGGAATCCTTACCTTTGAGGAGAATGGGCTGAAGGTTCTCCTAATGTGTCAGAATCTGCACCTTTGGCCTGGGCTTGGCTTAAACTTTTGTCTGAGGCTCTCTTTTTGTGGTCAGAGGAGAGAGTTTCTGAAAGCGGAGAACTCCTCTGTTCTTCTACAAGAGTTGCATCACTCTGGTCTGAAATGGTTGCTGTAGACACATAGAACAGCTTTTTATAACATTGAAAGAAATTAAAATGGGGACAATGACTAAACACAGCAACATGTCATTTTTTTAATATTGTCCGGCCCTGGTAATAATATTAAATCAAACATCTGATCTGATTTTAAGGGAGTTGCCTCAAGTCTACACCACTTGGCATTTCAACCAAATTTTCAGACCCAATTTTAGCAAAACCTCATTATGGATGTCTTTAAATCAAACTTTAAAACTAGAAGATAACAGAGACAGCTCAGTTTAATCTGTTGTTAAAAAAAGATGATTAAACCTAGCTGTTTACATAACATAATACTGATTTCCAATTTTGAGTCAAAACAGAGAGCCAAAAACCAATCATACCTCTTTTACTGGTGGAGTGACTGGAAAGTGGTGAGGAGCCAGGTGTTGAACCAGGGGAAATGTACTGTGAGTGACTGGATGAATAAAAATATTAATGTTAACAAAAAATCATTCCTGCACTAATATTACTTAACCTTTTGATCAGCTTTTTTTAAGTGCTCATATTAACACAACACAAGTAAAACAAGCAAGTGAGAATATTTGCCACAACTATTAGGATAAATAGCTATATACGTGATCAAATAATTATTTTACCTAAATTATATTTCTAAGATGTGTATTATTAATAAATAAACAGGTCATCTGCAATGTAATAAGAAACTCACTATGAAAATCAGTCAACACTTTCTGATACAAGATACCAAAAAACAGAAACAGTCTGTCTAGTAATTACACCTGTCAGTCTTTATGCTAAAACTCAAGGAAATGTTTATATGTGCAAAATTATCCTTTTTCCCAGCTGTGCAACATGAATGCCACCCAGTGGTCATGCTAAAGATGTCTCAGTTCTTCTGTTACCTGGGTGAGCTGGAGCCTCTCTTTAACTGGCTGCTGACTTTGCTGCTATGTGATGAAATGAAGTCATCCTCATAGACAGCTGCATTTCCTTGGCTGTTTCCAGAGTGTAGAGGATGGGCAGGAGGAGAATTTCTCTCTGAAGGTCTCTCAATCACTAAAGGATAAAGTGGAGAAAAGAAAATATGGTGTTACTTCAACTGTGAGTGTGTCATAAATAAACTGGTTTTAACAGTAGAGACAGTCTGTGAAACATCCCCATCTACAATAGAAACCAGGGATTTGTGAATTTACCTTTAACATGGCCTTGGACATTTTTAGTGAAAATATTGATGACGCTCAAAGGACTTCCTTTGTTCAGCTCTTCCCATGGTGCTTTGCTGCCACTGAGTTGTGAAAAAGGTGGGCTGATGGCTGAATACTTTGCTGCCTCCCTCTGGAACTCAAACAGCCACTTGTTATGACTCCTTTTACCTGCACTGTAGTCCACTGCCTCCAAGTAATCTGAATTAGGTCCATGGTTACTGGAGTAGCGAGAAGGACTTCTGTCTTCCTCAGAAAAACTTCCTTCACTTAGAAGAGGACCCTCACTAATGGAACCAGCACTTGAATCATGGAGATCAGTCTGATACGGACACACCAGATTCTCAGATTCTTGATTTTTTATTCTTTGTGCTAGTTTTTCTGTTCTCTCTTCCATGTCCAAGTCACCAACAATCCTCCTCATTTCTTGAGCGTAACTGTTTAAAGTTGTACCATTTACACCAGGAGTACCAGTATGTGGATTTGTCAAACTGGTGTGTGTTTTCTTATTTATGTCATGCAGATTCTCTGTTCCTGGAAGAATTGTGCCAGTATATGAAGTATTACCTGCACTTGTGAGAGCTTTTTGCACCCTAAAGGACAAGTTGTTATTTTCTGTAGCATGAGCAGCGGTTTCTGTCCAGTGATCAACATCAAGATTAGAGATTCTGGGAGGCAAAATGGTATCAACATCCACTGAAGTTGCTGCACCGTAGTTGATCCCTTCTCTTGTAAACCTCCGGGCCTCCGTTTCGATGCGGTTTGAGAGGGATGTGGCCTTAGCCTTCAGGGCTTCAATGCGAGACATTCTGGTCTGGGACTGGTGGTGAGGCGTTGCAGCCGGCTGCTCGGTGTACTTTCTGTTACTAGCAGCTATTGCTGCCTCCAGCCTTAAAAGCTGAGAGAGAAGATGTTCATTGGAAGATACTTGGACGCCGCTGGTGGTGCCATTTGTAGGTTGAAAAGTTGAATTCAGATGGTCAGGCTGAAGCAAAGGCGGAACTTCAAGATCATTCCTGCCAGAGATTAAAAAAGAAAGAATGAATCACTAATAATCAGAACAAAAACATGTGAAATCAAACAAAATCTACTTCACTAAAACCAAAAATATAAGACATTTAACTTTGAGGAACACCAGTTCAAACAAATACATTTAACATAAATCAAACTATCTACTAAATATGAAGACATATGGAAGTAGAATGAAAATATACCCTATTTTATCCAGGATGAAGGCAGCTTTCCTTTATCAGTGCATCTTTCTCTACATCCACCCATGTGATGTCGTTATTTGTTTAAATTAAAATGACCAAAAATTGTTTTTAAACTAAATTAGAAAAAAAAAAAAAAACATAAAAAGTTTATAAAGTCAGTTATGTTCTTTCATGCACTGATTATAGGAGACTGAACGACTCTTCCATTTTGTTTTTCATTTGCTAATAAAAATACTTATGTTTTAGCCTGTTTAGAATGTCCTTGAAAGAAAAGGCTCTACAAACCCATTTCTGCTAAAGTCAATGGCTGATTTTACTGGGTATAACCAGCATCACCAGATAATAGCAATTTTGAACTTTGAGAGTATCATTTGTTGCTAATTTTATTTTTGAAGACGTTGTTATTTTACAATGTGAAGAAAGCTAATGCACAGATTAGCATACATTTTGAACCATGTTGGTACCTGGATAATAGTGGCGGCGGCTGCTCATTTAAAGACTTGTCACTGCTTGAGGGGCTCTGTGAAACCTCGATTCTTTTGTTTTCTTTGTCCGACTCTCCTGAAGGCTGGTACATGGGTCTCTGTAAAATAATCATTGTTGCTCATATTTTCACACATTTTTGTAATCAAAACAGCTTTTAGATATAAATGACGCTTTGTTGTTTAATACCATCTGAATGAAAGGTGCAGAATGTTGTGCAGGTGTTGCCTCGCTGAGCTGGGAATCTTCCAGAAGCAGTCTGGTGTAGGTCTCCTGCAGTCGCTTTTTAACAGGGGCCACAACTGCCTCAGTTGAAAGGGTCACAGTTTTAGCTACTTCTCTTTGTTTCTTGTACAGCTCCTGTAGTCTCTGATTTCTTCTCTCTGCTTCCTCTTTTACTGCTCTCTTCTCTTCTGCCTGTCGCCTCTTTCTTTCCTCTTGTTGTTGTGCAATGTACTGGCGAACTGTATCTGCATCATAGTGCCGCTTCTTGAGACTTTTGCTTCCTCTGTCAGTATTATCAGGCTGGCGTGTAGTGGGGCTAGCACTCCGGCAACCCCTGGTGCTGGCATTTGCCACTACTGTAGTTCCCCAAGCAGAGACTGGCGCCCTTGTCCGAGAACCTGACCCTCCTCTTCCTCTTCTACTACCACTGCCACCCCGGCATCTTTTCCGAGCTCGCTCTTCCATTTCAGCTGGTTTGCAATCCAGCTGAAGGTCATCAAGAATCCCCTGGATGTCTACTGACAAAACATCTGTCTTCACTCCCCGTGGCGTCTTGTCCTGAGCTGAAGATGAGGGACTGTATGAGGTTGTAGGGTGGCTGGCAGTCTGCTCCTGAAAACCACTGCGAAGCCTCTCTGTGCTGTTTGGCTGAGAGCGTCTGTTCTGTTCCGAATGTGGGTCTGAGTGGTGATGGGAAATTTGTGAGAAAAGAAGAAAGAGGTTAGATGTATAAGTGAACAGAAATTGTGTCCAAAATTAGGGATGCATGATATATCAGTATCTAACGGTCTGATAAGTAAAACTACACTGATATTAATGACCGATGTTTATTTCTATTCTGTGGTTGAGGGGGTTGGGGGGTTGGCCATGTGGTATTTGTTCAGTCATGTTACAGTGATAGCGATGCACTGCAGGATTATGGGGTGCTTGACTAAACCAGAAAAGCAATGTAGGCGATGTGGTCTTTTTACACAGTGCTATAGAAATTTTCATATTGGTACATCCTAGGGCTGGGCGATAAAACGACACCAATATATATTGCGATAGACACGTGATCAATATCAATAGAAAATATGTCCGATAGAATGTTCAATAATTTCACTGAACACCGATCCAGAACTGCACAGCATTCTGGGGGATGTAGGCAGAGGAAAGGCTTTAGTCGCTCAACCTCTCTGGGCCCAGCAAAGAAAGGTTGGTGGCATCAATTAACTCACTCTATGGTTACCTAGCAACAAGGTATAGCATACCGTGAGCAACAGCAATTTAGTGTTGCTCCCAACGTACTCCGGCCTACTTCACTCGGAGGTCCGTATGTACTCGAGGCAGAACAATGGAGAGTCAAAGTAGACGTCCACCAGACACGCCTGTACAAGTAAATGTTTACGACCGTTGCACGAAACAGTGTTCACATCGAACTGTTTTGGATGCGACACCGAGATAATGTGTGCAACAGCTCAAGAAGACATTGTGAATAAAAGAGGAAAGGTCAAGTCACCAGTTTGGCAGTATTTTGGATGTAAAAAAAACCTAATCAATAATTATCAATATTGATTGATATGAAATGCTTGTATCGTGATAGGGTTTTTAGCTATATCTCCCAGCCCGAGTACATCCCTATCCAGAATGATAAACATATACACAAAAATAAACAGAATGCTGCTTAAATCAGTTTAGTTCTGGATTTGAATTAAAATATGGGTTAAACAAATTAGAAGAAAATTTTAATTATCTACAAATTGAATTTTTTTTTAAAAGTTAAACAGCATTTAATGAAGTTTGTAGGTCTTCTATACCCGAGGTTTGAGTTCAAGTCCTGTTAGAGTTAAGTTCAGTCTCCTTTTGAAGTCACTTCACTTGTACTTAGTAATCGTGGGTTTTTGCTCATTCTCTGTTTCTGTCCTATTAATAATAATAATAATAATGATAATCTTAAATATAAATAAGTAAAAATAGGGTAATAAGTAAAAACACATAATTTCAAAATTCAATATTTGATGATTAACACATCTTTAAAAAGCCCATTGAATACTCAAACAAACGACTAAATTATTAAAAAAAAGCTCTGAACAGCAGCACAGACCCAGAAAGGATCAACATAATGAATGAGGCTTGGTCAGAGGGTTAACAACAGCGACTTTAATCTAGGCCAAATTGAACATTCCCATGTACCATCTAATCCAGATAGATTTTTTTCAGAGCATGTCTGTGAAGAGCTTCACTGACTTCACTGACATTACACACAGTAGATGGTGCATGCACTTGGGCAGTCAATAAAAATCACTCCATGTATTATTGTGCATTCAACTTGACAAGCCAGTCAATCTCTATTTACTCTGGTCAGTGACACCCAGTGCAGACATATTCAAAATAAAATAGAAGGCAGAGGCTTAGAATATGTGAGTGCAACACTTACACCGAGTAAGACTCAACTGCTCTCAGAGACCTGAAACAGCTTTATTGATGTTGTTTTGGTTCTTTTTGGTGTTTCATTCATTGCGTGGCTACAGAAACCAATGCAAAACCTGCATATTTTTTTGTGATATTCAAATTCAAAATTTATCTTCAACACAATGGTATAATTACCTAAACACTCTACTTTAAAATATTTTTGGACATCTGTAATAAACAGAACAGAGTAATAAACTGAGGGTTAAGCCTATGTGGAAAAATGTGAGAGAATTTATGACATGAGCACTCATGGCCATTGCACTCCTAAGTATCTATATCAGTGCAGTGTTTTAATTATCTCACTCACTTTGATGCATGGCTTTTGACTGTACTTAATAAAATAGGTTTTACCAGTATCCATATGCAATTGAACGTTTTTTTTAAAAACAATTACGGGCGGCTAGTTTATTCGCAAGATTTATAAAATACTTAAGCAATAAACCTTCTGCAACAAGTACAATTAACACAGACATTATTGTTAAGGTCAACAAGAGTCAGATCGAGTTTTTCAATCCTATTGGAATTGTTGAAACCACCTATACTGTCTTTGATGTTTGCCTATAACCACTTCAAACAGTGTGTCATGACAGAACAGTATGTGCTGGTATGTATAGCGGGTTAACAGTTCATATTCCTGAGCCCCACCTGTTCGGGTCTGTCTGCCAGCTGGCTGGGAACTGTGCTCTTCTCTGGGTGGCTTTGGAGCAGGACCTAGTACCATCTTTACCAGCTTTTGGCCCTCACGCCATGATGCAGGACAAATCACTGCAAAAGAAACAACACATACAGTTCAGATGGTGGTACTGAAAATGGCATTAGACTAAAGCAGAATGATATACATAAAGAGAAATGTAATTGCATAATTTTAAAAAGATCTTTAGGAGATTTGTAAAAAGTGGCCAGCAAAAAACTAAAACAAAGGAATTTTCTGTAGAAATTTTCAAAAGGGAATTTCTGCTTCTTGGTCTTTTTGACAACTCAACATCTTTTACTGTTACTTACTTTGTCATTTTGTTTCACCTGCTCTGACAGATGACTCAGTGCATTGCAATGTCTGATGCACAAAATATTCAGAGAAGTTCCAAGTAATCAGGTTCTACATCAAATAACCAAGCAGCTGTCTGAGCTGAGTCGATGAGCCAAGTGAACCTGGCCACAGATTGCAGAGGTATATTTATAGTAGCGTCCCAACATGAAACACAGACCAGTCAGACTTGAGGGACCACAAACATATTTTGGAGCAATCTATTGGATTTCTTCACTAGATACCTTTGCCATTTTCTTACTAACTTATATTCATACTATCACAGCACAGTGACTTTGGGTATAATTTGACTTATTTAAACTTTATGCAATTAGATTCAACCTGGACCTGGTTATTCTTGTTTCATGAATCCCTTACATGATGTACTCTGTAAAGCTGCTAAACAAATGGTGGAACTGAGGTGAATAGAAGGACAAGGAATCACTAAACACAGCATAGATGACAGGAACAACAGAGATCTTTCACAGCAAGTTTTTACAAACATGACAGTACACTATGCACCCTAACCATCTGGTCTAACAACGTACGTGCATGCGTGCGTGCGTGAGTGAGTGAGTGAGTGAGTGAGTGAGTGAGTGAGTGAGTGAGTAAGAAAGAAAGAAAGACAGAAAGAAAGAACCTTTATAACAACAAGAAACCACTTTGTTTCCCAGAAGTTTTTGGCCTCAACTGTGGTCTTCTGATACAACAAAAGCAAGGGAATTTTATATCACAACTGATCCACTTTTATCAAGCTCACACACTAAATAAAAACAGAAGCTGAAATAAGGAGCCAGAATATTGTATGCAAGCTATTCCAAACATTATCTGGCATCTATCTGTGTTGTTTCAAGCCATGTAGAAGCAGGTGGTATTTAACCAACAGAGATTTGAAGATTTTCTTTTGTAAATCCTTTAAATGTGGAGCTTTGATCTGAAAAGTTCATGTCAGTTTGCAAAACACGCTAGTCTGACAAAAGCTGTGAAAGGGAAGCACTTCACTCATGGATTCCAAAACTTGCTCCTAACTGATTTTTGAAAGTGTTAACACCATTTTTTAATAAATAAATAAAAATAAAAATTATATATTATATCAGACTGCCTGTGGTCATGTTTAAATATATAGAGCATCAAGAGGATATGGTAGTTTTGTTGAAAGTACATTGAAGTGCAGGTCGAAAACCTCCAACAGATGAAGACAGCAAATAATCACATACAACCACATAAAGTGTTTTGGTAGGATCTGGTAGTATATGGCTGGAGCCTGGTTAGTCTCTGTGTGTCTCTTGTTGGTTATAAAGCACATTTTATACATAATAGAAAACAAATCTACGGGGATTAGGGTCATAAGTCTGGATCAGTAGAGCAGTATCCCTGGTTAAAATAACGTAGTGCTTGGAAAACTGTGTTCGTAAAACAAATCTAGGTCAGCAGCATCGACCTCAGAGCCAGCCATATAATCTATGAACTCATCCGATGTGAGCACAGACTTTTCACATTCATGTCCTCGGGTAGCTGGTTCAGAGGGATGAAGTGCAAAATAGACTGAGGAACAGCTTTTACTCTGACACAACCAGCATAGTTGATAACTACAAAAGGACATTATCAGTGCCCAAACATATATACTCAAATAGCCGTAGGACAGTAGATTAACAACTGTACATTCACAACTGACAGCTGCACTAACCCTGTGTATCTGTTGTCATATACATCTATCTATTTTTAACATTGTTAGTCCATGTGAACACATTGATTTGATCTTTAAACTTGTTTTTACTTTTGCTTCCTAAAATCATTAACATCTTCCCAATGGTATTTCTAAAGCATGCAGACAGCTCCAATGTGTTCCATCTTTTTAAAAGTCGGCATATAACTCATTTCAACTTCATTTTAAAGACATCAGTGGGAAAAAAATTGTTTAGGAATCAAACAGCAGACGTTGACCTAAAATGTTGCTAACAACAAATTAATACCAGAATACAAAAGTAGCATAAAGAAGCAGAAGCTGTTATGGTTTTTCATTTTCATCATTTGAACTAATTAAAAGCAGATCCAATGCTGTGTTGTAGTAAAGGCAACTATACCTGGTTTTGCATTCTGCTCAAATACTGGGGCAACTTTATGGACCTTCCTGACTGGTTTGGATGGCCTTCTCTCCTTGGACCTTTCTGCTCTCTGTTGTTGATGCCTGGATTTGCTGCTCTCTATACAGAAAGAACAAATAAAGATGCACTGAATACAGCAGAATTTCTTATTTTGGATACTGTCTGTGTACAAAAGATAACATAGCACTTCTAGTTAGGCATGGGTGGATTACTGGTCTTAAGGTATACCAAGCTTTCAAGAAGTTACAGTTTCAAAGTTTCTAATAATTTTTAATCACACTGTTCCTATGATTTAAATGCCCTAAACCACTGGAGGTTTTTTTGGCTGTATATAGCACAAAATAATGCGGCACTTCTGCTCCCTCATCTGCTTAAATGTGGTCATTTCACTTTTCCCTGGCCCATAAGAAAGACTAATTTGGCTATTTAGAAATATTTACATTTGATTAAAACATAGACAGCAAACTTAAGGGGCTTGTGTAAATATCATGATACAGTAAAATAATATTTTGACTTGAAGCTGCAGTGTGTAAATTTAACAAAAATATGTTTTTAAATATTTGCTAAAACTATCACCATGTTGTTACAGTATATTACATATGAGACATATAATCTGTGGAAAGATCGATCTCCTCCACCCCCTCCCTGAGCTACTATTGCCGTCTGATGAAATGCTCCGCTCCCGAACAAAACCAACCAATCAGAGCCAGGAGGAAGGTCTCAGCGCTGTCACTCAACCTCATTTACTCGCTGCTCAATGTGCTGATGGCGGAGAAACAACTTACCATTCCAGAAAACCATTTATCCGTCGTCATCGAGCTGCAGCATAGCAGAGAACCAGGGTGTGTGTCAATCACTGCCACAGGCATGGTGATTGACAGCGCTAAGACCCGCCTCCTGACTCTGATTAATTGTTTCTAGATAGCACTGGGAACACTGGGAGAAGGCAGAGGAGCTCGATTTTTTCACAGATCATCTGCCTCGTACCATACTGTCACGACATGGTAACAGTTTCAACAGATATGTAGAAAAATATCTTTTTATAAAACTTACATACTGCAGCTTTAAGATACAGACTCTCATGCCAGCCCATGCCTGTTCAGATACAGTGAAAACACCAAGTGATCTTGTGTTTATATTTACCAGGAAATTGCCGTGATAGGTCTCTGTAAATTTCTCTGCTGAGGTTATGGAATTCCTCCTCTTTCCAAACTTTGCCATCAGGAGTCTGGATCTTCGTTTCTGTACTGTTGAAACCTGTGGATAAAAAGAAAAACTCATACATTGCAAAACCTTACTTCTTACTAAAAAGAAGTAAGGTTGCAAAGTGGAAACATCAAACAGTAAGTAGAAACATTATTCTCACGGAGGAAATAAAAACACAAAAAGCTAAAAGGAATAAGAAATATGCATTTAATAAAATACCTTTGTATATAGGCGCTGGTGGTGCTGCTGTTACTTTCCGTATCTTGGCTGCTGGCATGCTGCTTGAACCAACATTGTCACACTCCCCAAATGCAACAACGGGCTTTTCAAGACAACCCTGTAGCTTTTCTCCATCTTCAGTCTCCTCCAAATGCTGCCTCTGTCTTCGAATGCGCTCTTTTAGTTTCTCCAATTTGTCATCTGGCTGATGTCGCCTTAGGTTTTCCAACCGTTGGGAAACTGAGCCTGGACTTGTGGAAGGAGTGCTCTCCCCTTGGCGTGAAGAGCTGGGGGTCCGGGCTAAACATGGGTTTGATTCACGGCTATCCATAACAACTTGTGCTTTGTGAGTGTTTTGCTCTGTCTTCAGGCTGTCCAAGACCGGGTGGTCATTGAGGTAGCGCACCTCAGCGCTCTCCAGTGCAGAGGAGTGTGTGCTGTCCAGGTCCCTATCTGTCTGCCTGTCCCTGGTGTCCCTCTGGTAGATCAGCTGGCTGAGCAGAGGATCTGAGTAAGGCGGAGAGGATGTGTATGAAGACCCTGGCACTGACTGAAGATTGTAGGCCTCCAGCTGAGAAAAGGGATGTGAAGGAGGGGTGGCCTCTCTGGACATACACCAGATTACATGGGATCAAGAAGAGAAGCAAGATTTACTTTTAATTCACTGTTCAATGAATTTACAAATAAAACAAGAGTTTAAAATCACTTCAGTATGTAGGAGAGACTCTCAACAGCTAAAATGTTAGGGGAAAAAAAATGTTGAAAACACATAAAATTTTAAATGTTGGAGAGTTTCATTAAAGAAAATACATTTCACATTGCACCATGGAGATTAAGGCCATAAATAGTCCTTGAGAATTTAAGTTTTGTAAGCTACCAGATTTTGCTTTACTTCATATTTGAAAATAATTAACCATGAACAAATACTTCTCATACACAGACAGACCCAATCACATAAATAATTTTCTAAATATACACTATTTTTCCACATTCAAATAAAAGGTCAGTTGATTAATGGGTTTGGCTACAATACTACAGGCAGCTACTTCAGATTTGCTTTACTTTGTACAAGTAATGTAACATTTGGCTTCATGTTTCAAGCAAGTAATTAAGTTCAACGTAGACTGAGCTGTGTGCTTAATTACTGTTACACTTCACTGATACACAGCTTTGGATTTGTTCATTGATCTTTCTCCATCTTCACTATAGTTGACAGGGAAACTATGTTTCCAAACAGCAGACTTCAGTGATAACAGGGAGTCCTCATACTCTTCCATGTTTAGATTGAGCTTTTAAAAGTTGTATGACACAAACGTATATTTCCACACTTTATTTCAAGAAATCAATATATTCTGCAGGTGTGGGGGTTAAAACTACACTAATCCTTTGGTACAGGTGCACCCTAAACCGACAGGAATGTACAGAAAATACTTGGTATGAATACATGTACCATACTTAACTAGTTTTAATTTTGTGGTATTTACTAGAGCCATTTCTTCACTGACTTTAACCTTGGGTTAGATGTGAAAACAGGGTCAACTTTTAAAATGTTTAACATCAGCCAACACCAAACTTAAATACAGCAATGTAATGGTAAAGCGGCTGATCATTATTGGTAAATTCCTTTAGCATACCTGTACGAGGCCAGAGGTTCTCTGAACTCCACACTGCTGTTCTTCCGTACATTGCTGTCCTGAGTGGCATTTCTCAAAGGGCTGCGTGAGTTGCTCTTCGCTGGACTCTGCTGATTTTCACCTCTGGGTTTTGAAGTCCCTCTAGATACATCAGCTTGTTGTCCATCTATAAAGAAAATAGGTTGCAACAAGTAATTATAATTCTAAAAACCATGTGTGTCAGGATTAGCTAATACATTTTGAAGTAGCTCACCCCAGTGGAGAGATGTTCTTGATGTTTTCTTCTTGGGGGAGATGGAATCCAGAAGAGTAGCAGTTCCTGGAGTGGCCTCCAAGCGGTTTTCTATATGCCGCAGCTGCAAAACATGAATATACATGTCAAGTTCTCAAGAATACAAGCAGCTAGAACACATAGTAGTTCAATGCAACACTTAAATAAATGACAAAAAACAAGGGTAATTTTAGAGAAACCATCCCTATGTGTACTTACAGCAGCTTTGGACTGAGCCAAAGTTTTCCATGCAACTGTCAGCTCTGAAAAACATAAATAAACAATAAATCAAATCACAATTCTAATAAAGATCCAGTTTTACTGTAAAACTGCTAAAAAAATTTACATTTCAAGTTCTTTAACACACCTGTGCCAATATTGTGATCAGTAAATAGTTGAGCAGATTTTTTAAGGGGTACTTCAGTCGTTCTGCTGCTCCTCATCTCTCCCACTCACCTGGAGGCAAGATTAAAACTTTTTAAAATAGTTGTAAACTCAACTTTTTTATTCGGCAGATTAAAAAAATCTAAACTGTTCCTGAAACCATGAAAGACACAAAATATATACATATGCTTAGCTTCAAGACAATCAGACAGTCTCATTAACTCCTCACAAAACAAAGTAAAGAAAAACTAAAAAAACACATCCATTGAAAAAACAAAACAAAACAAAACAAAACAAAAAAAACAACAAAAAAAAAAAACACAGCACACTCCCTTGATGAAAGCAAACATCAGCAAAGTTGTGTTTACTGAAGGCACCTGAACAGCTCAGTCAAACCACTGGATCAACCCAAGTGCTGCTTTTTTTACATAATAGACACCTGTGACTGTTTGGCTCTAATTAGGGAGCCTCTTTTCCATAAAATAATTTGCAATAATAATCACTAATGGACACAACTCTCAAATAAACTCAATACTGGTTACTGTATTGTGAGTCCATTAAACCACCCTGAGTCGAGATTTTTTTCATACCTGTTACTCATACCAATCAAGTGACACAGCCAAGAGGGTGAAACCAAGGAAAGGAAAACAGATACATTTAACTCTTTGCAGCAGCTTTTTCCTTTTACGATGTGGGGTTTAATCCTCAACGTATTCTTACAGCATTGTAACCAAACAGTAGATTTAAAATGACTTCACAAATCAGTGTCTTTTAAAGTCAAATGTACCTATTGGTCGAAACCAATAGGTACATTCACTGGAACTGAAGTACTCATGTTGTTCCTTGAAATATTAAAGTTGACAAACGCTGACTCATTTTGCCAAAGTTGTGAACTGAAAGTGCATACATCTGCATTATCAAACACATCTTGTTGAGAAACTAAAGCACCATCCTGGTTGATTCAAGAATAATCGCACGACAGCTTTTCTTAGCGTTAGATAATCTATTATTAAATACTACAGTGTCTAAACTGCAGTTCTAATCCCTGATTACATTTCTAGAGTTTCTTTCAGGAACAGTCTTTATGTGACGCCAACTAGTCCGGGCATTTATAGCTTTTCAAGCAAATAAACTAAATAAGAGTAACATTAAAAGCACCTCTGAGGGGAGGTGAATCCTTTAAACACGTAAGTTGAATGGAAAAAACAATTTCTGCTTTTTATGAAAATAGCAAAGATACTTTTACACATGCTACAAACTCTACGGATGTGGTGGAAACTCAGGGTGTCTGTGTCAAATGTAAACCACTCCTCTACTAACTATGAATAAGGTCAGAGATAGTGATGTATACGTATTACTTTCAGTGTGGTACTCATATGAAATATCACAGTCACCTTAATCCACATACATGCAAGGTGGATTTATTTATTTGATATGGATATTTTGAACAACTCCAGTCTACTGTTTGGCATGACACAATTGAATGTGCTTATGTGTTTGAAATAATGTACTATTGTATAAGTAATACTTTATATTCTTATATATTGTGGCAAAACGCAGTGTTATGAGAACTAGTTAGGTGCTGCCATATTTGGAAAGCCACCAATATAAAGGAAACTGTTGCAATCCAACTTTAAACCACAAATGGCATAATATGCAAAACACAACTTCACCCAAGCCTGTGAAGAGGAACTAGAGGTCAGCGTTTCCCCCAAACAAGATGAGAGACCATTGTTTTAATCTTAATGGCAATAACTGTACTATTACTGTGTATCTACCAAATCAACAAAAAAATAAATCATAATAAGGTACATTTATTTCACTTAATTAAACTCTAGCTTGCAAAACGCAAACAGCTGAAACATGTGCATTGCCAGGGACATTAAAAACCGACCACATTCATAGACACTGAGAGCTAAAGTTTGTTGGAAAAGTCTTCTTGATTCATTTCTACAGGTCAGTATATGAAATTTGTTAAGGACTGGGACTAGAAAACCAACAAGAAAGTTATTTCTAGAGTTCCAAGTACATGACCATTTAAACAGAAGCCCTTTCAACGAATTTTTGTTTTAAAATGCATTCATGATTTACTGATAAATTGCTGCACGTACAAAAAACTCCCACACATCACCGTTCAGCTGACTGCTAACTTAAACAGACATAAATTCTATCCAGGCAATAGCCGGAGCCGCAAACTCGAAAGAGTTTCGCTAGGTGGCAGGAAAAATCATCAACTTAGCCTAGCAACTTATTTGTCAACACTTAAAAATACATACCTTTAGGAGGACGACCTGGTATGTCTAATTCTCCACATTTACGCTGATGTACTCATAATACGAAACTCCTAAAATCTCCAGACTTCTCTTTTGGTTTCCTTTAGCGATTTGTTTGCTACCGTTAGCGTTAGCCAGCTAACGTTAGCTGATCAACTAGCCAAAAGCTACAGCAACTAAATTACCAACTTTTTCCAGCGATATATATCCATTGTTTCAACTTTCTTTAAAAAAAAGACATCGTGTCCAAAGCAGCTGTGAGGTTTGTTTAAAGAAATATTTCCCCTTGTCTTTTCGAGGTCGCCTTTCCCGGGTTACTATGTTGATGTTTTTCAACGGTGAAACTAGTATCCAGGACGGGTAGGTAACTGACACCGAAATACCGCGATAGTTGGCCTGCGTCATATGATGTGACACTCCCCTTCTGCAAACATGAAATTAACAGCAAAGTTTGGTCAAGTTTCTCAAATAAATTACCAGGTAATCTACGTATTTTACACAGTCTTACCAATAAATGTTATTTGTTTATTACAATTTAAAATATTTTGTTACATTACTTTAATAACTGGTTTTATTATAATTCTTTGTAGGAATATTTGTATTTTTTTTGGTAATTTACGTCGATAAATTTAGTAAAGCGTGTGGCCTACGCTTGTGCTGTTTAGTTTAAATGACACAAGTGTGAAAAAAGCTGTAAATAAGATTGGTTAAACACCGATGCAAGACACGTATTTACCCCATTTCGCATGATCAACAAAATCAGAACGACCTTTTAGACTTTACTATCCTCTTGTGGCCAAAACTGGTATTGCATAGAAATATACCACAGATGTGCGGACACACAAACCTGCACGGCGTTAGTTTGTTTATTTCCTCAAAAACATTGCGTTAGCTAGAATCAGGTTAATTTAAGCAATTTTCAACACACCAATTTCTTTTCTTTTCTTTTCTTTTCTTTAATTTTCTCATTGATCCAATCGTAGTTATATAGCTTAGATTTGTCTCAATGACAATAAATTTGCATGCTGTAAAAAGAGACAGTTTTTTTTTTTTTTTTTTTTTGGCAGCATGTGCGCTCAGTGTTCACAGGTGAGTCATAAATATATAAACCGCAGTGCAGCAGTCCGTTATGAAGGCAGACCCTCGGGTTTCCAGATTATGGATCGTTGTTGAACCATGCAGAAGGCAACAAGTAGGTTTTTTTTTTTTTGTGATGTTTTAAAGCATTGTTGTGAAATAGCACAAACGCTTCAGCCTGTAGTTTGGATAATATCACAACCTTTGGGTTTATATTGGATTTAATTGTAAACTATAATGGATCTTTCAAAAAATGGTGCCGTTTTATAGACAACTCATCACTTCCTCCGATTCCCCTCGGCTAATAACCTGCTATAACCCCGACTCCCCCCTACACTCCTCCCTCATTCTCTCTCCTTCTCTAAGGACTCGAAGAGGAAATACTACAGCGGAGGTGGTCGTTTCGACAGAAACATTTTATTTTTTTCTGGAAAGAGGACCGAAATGGACAGAAGTTGTGGCTTTTTAGGTAAGAAATTCTGCTTTTCTAATGAAATGAAATAGTTAAAAATATTTTTCAGTTTTGCAACTGCACAGAACTAAAATGGTTTTTATTATTATAAAAGAGGGATGGGCTGAGGAAAGAAATACACTGCTGTCAACAGCCTTTAGTTCTTGTTATTAATTTTTTTTGACACAACAAATAAACTACTATTACAGCTGAATGGTTGACCATTCAGAAATTAAGACTACACATCTTTTCTTGCTGTATCCTTATTGTGCAAAACATATTCAGCCATTGACAGTGCATCAGACATTCTTCGCAGCCTTTTTTAAGTCTTCATATTGCGAGTTATTCTCAGAATGACAGAGCTGGTTGGAACTGTTCGAGCTCTGCAAAATCAGCCTTCAGGCAGGAGAGTTAATAAAATTCCCAGTAAGAGAAAGGAAATGATTAAGTGTGAGCTTCACAGACTTTCTGATCAGTTGCCAATGAAATAAAATCCTTTACAGTTTTCCTGTTTATTATCATGGCCTCGGGTTATAGAAATTAAACTTGGGTGTTTTTATTCTTGCCTTGAATAAACAACCAAAACAAGATTTGCATTGGGATGAACTGATTAGTTACAGCAACGCATTAATCTATTTTCTAAAGTTAAACAGTCAAGGAGAGACCAGTTTGAATGATCAGTGTTTGTGATTTAGATGTTAAGCTACTGAAGGATAACTGCCCTTCCAGATGATTTCGTCACTTCACATCTACCTTTCTCATCTCCCCTGTAGGGTGATGGGCTTTAACTAGAATTAATCAACTGATTGTTTTTTTTGCAAAGAGAAAATGGGTCTTGGCTTTGATCGATTCCCCTTCTCTGGACTGCCTTGTTAATTATTTAATCATATGAACACTTACCAGTTACCACCCCCGGTGTCTTTATTTCCTGTTTTATTAATCGTTTCTTGTTGAGTGCTCTGATTGGCCAGACTAAATAACACTATTCTCTCTGACAGGGGTGTAAATTGCTTTTCATGGTGTATAAATTAATGCAGCTGTTCAGCTGAAAAGTGAACATCAGTGTACTTCTTAAACCCTTTTTCAAGAACAGGCTCTATGTTCATTACCTGTACTGTGTTCAGTAACAGATAACTGTAGTTATTTCCTCTCAAAGATTATTAATCACATGACATTGCAATCATATTCATAACCTTTGAGCATTGTTACATAATATCACATTACATACACAAACTTTAATAGATACTTTTTTGTGACGAACCAACACAAACTACTACATAACTGTGGAAAAGGAAACGAATTAGAAAAAAATTGTGTTTTGACATACGCATGCATTTGTATTCAGCCCCCTTTGATGTGTGAAGGTCTCAAAGGTTTGTTAGAGAACTGAAGTGAAAAAACAGCATAATAAAGACCAAGGAACACCAGACGGGTCAGAGAAAAAGCTGTAAATGAGTTTAAAGCAGAGTTATATTATAAAACAATATCCCAGGTTATGAACATCTCATAGAACTCTGTTAAATCCATGGAAAGGAAACCTACCAACACATGGCTGTCCATCTAACAAAAAGGCAGAGTAAAAAGAACATTAATCGGAGAAACAGCTAAGATGCTCTTGGTAACTCTGGAGGAGATGTAGAGATCCACAACTCAGGTAAGAGTGTCAGTTAGAAGATCAGCTATTAATTATGCACTTTACAAGTCTGACCTGTAGGGAAGAGGAGCAAGAAGAATAGAATAGAATAGAAATGTCCTTTACTGTCTCACGATTGGGAAATTTCCGTGCAACAGCACCAAAATGGCAGTGACAGACAATAACAGAAAAACAGACTTACACAAAGAATATAAAATATGTATGAAAAAACAGAATAAAGGATAAAAAAAATACTGTAGAGTAAGGCAAAATTTCAACATTAATACTGTGTTGTTGTTGTTGTAAAAAATATTCCAGTCCAGAAGAAAGTCATTGCTGAATGAAAACAATACAAGTCTCATTTGCAGTTTGCTACAAGCCATTTAGGGGAATCTGCAAACATGTGAAAGAAGGGTATTGGGTCAGATGAGATCAAAACTCAACTTTTTGGCCTACATGCAAAATGCTATGTGAAGTGGAAAACTAATACATCACCCTAACACATGCCTACTTTGAAACATGATCATCATGCTGGGATGATGCTTTTCTTTAGCAGGGACAGGGACACTGGTCAGAGATACAGTGAAATGGTTGAGATCAACATATATTTATGTGTTTGAATGGCCCAGTCAAGTTCAGTATAAAATCCAATTTAAAATCTGCGGCTAGACTTAAAAACTGTTGTCCACAGAGGCTCTATATCTAGTCTGACTGAGCTTGGGTGATTTTGCACTGAAGAAAAGGCAAAAATATCAGTTTCTGGATGTAGAAAGCTAGTAGACTTTTCTCTGTGATTACAGCAAAAGTTGCTTAAACAAAAGTTAAGACTCAGAAGGGCTGAATGCAAACAAATGCCACTCTTCAAATATTTATTTGTAAAAAAAAAAAAAAAAAAAAAAAAAAAAAAAAAAAAAAAAATTAGAACCATGTATTGTTGGTCTATCAATAAACTCCCAGTAAAAGGCAGTAAATTTGTGGTTGTAACATGGTAAAATGTAAAAAGTTCAAGAAGACGGTTGCTTTTGCAAAGCACTGTATTTTAAGAACTGAGACATTGTTGTCTATCTTTATTGTCTTGTTTTTTTAAATACAGTCATTGCAAGAAAAACAAGGATTTATTTGAATTAAGCCACCTTACTGCAAAGACTGTTGAGTGTCAGGACTCTAAAAAACATCAATCAATACATATAAACCAGACATTTATATATATATATTTGTTGACTAAAGAATAAAGAGCTGTTACAAAATGAAAATTATGTTATGAAACTTTGGTGTCAAGCTTTCTATCCAAAGTTTTGTGTGTGAAAACCACATTATTTTATAAAAAGTATCTAGTCAAGTAGTCATAATCACTGCTTCCACAAAGATAAAAATGTAATGGTGGATTTGAGGCGTCTGAATTAAGGATTCATGGAGCTCCAAGATATCAGGGCTTGGTTGGAGAAGTCCTGTTCTTCCTGTGACACAAGCTTCCTGCCATATGAATAGATAGTGATACCAGTGGTCAGGGGGGTGCATGCAACATCAAGAACAGGGCTGACCCAAGATTGTATGAGGTCTTGAGCAGAATTTGACTTGGGGCCCCTCTTCCTGTGCAGAACATCTTCACCACTAACAGCATCCCAGAATCTGGGAGCAGGGGTTGAGTTTAATTGGCTGATCTTTAAAGCAAGCACAGATGATTATTATTTACTGAGATGTATTTGTGAAGAAACTGAGCTCAAACACAAAGAAAGGATCAAACTCGTAGCATTATATTGTAACTATGTTGACACAACAATCAAACAATGAAGATTATTCTTTGCATTTTACAAAGTAAACTGGCTGACTCCTTTAGATCTTTAATATAGATTTTAGACAATTTAAAGTCTTTCAAATGTGTTAGTATTCTTATTCTTGCAAATATAAACACTTCAAATCTATGGTCTGTGTTAAAATTCAAGCATTTATAGGAGGCCCCCTGATGGTGAAGGGGCCCTTAGCAGCGACTTAGTTTGTTTGTGCCTTGGGCCGGCTCTGGTCAAGAAGTCTGTGTTTTTAAGGCTTTAAAGTTAAGCAGTGAGATTTTAAAATCCATAAGAAATCTGAACAAACTGTAGAGAGGAAAACACAGGGTAATGTGTTTTTGTGCTTTTTAATTGTTGTAATGATTCTGACTGCCACTTCTGAGCCAATTGGATGTGAATGAAAAAGCCTTGATTTACACCAGTTCAGTTCAGTTGTTTTCAGTTCAGTTTATTTATACAATACCAATTCACAACAAATGTCATTCAAGGCACTTCACAAAAAAAGTCATGTCAATTCAATCATATATACATTCCAATTGATCTTACTTGTCAAAGAGCGGAAATAAAGCACCAAGCTATGTAGAAGAGACAGCAAACATGTGGAAGAAGGTACTGGGGTCAGTTGAGACTGAAATTTTATTTTTTTTGGCTTACGTGCAAAATGCTATGTGTGGGAGGACAGCTAATGGTGCACATAACCCTGAACACACTATCCCCACAGTGAAACACAATGATGGCAGCTTGATGATGTGTGGAAGTTTTTCTTTAGCGGGGACAGGGAAACTGATCAGGGTTATTTAAGGCTTTGAAGTTGAACAGTAATATTTTAAAATCATTATGAAATATAAAATGAGGAAGAAGAAAACACATTATTATAGCGAAATTAGCAGCAGTCATGCGCCATTTAAATCAGCATTTTAAAGAAATTCATTTTTGAGGTTCTTTCAGATGAATTAAAAAATGACTGGAGAACCTGTTTGACTTAAGCTGGAAACTTAAGGTTGGACCGTGAATCATCTGTGTCTTGTTTCTTCTTTGACATCCTGGGAGATATTACTGTATATTTGACTTCCAACACTGAAGTCAAGTAGACTGAAATAACTCTGGAGACTAAGGTGAATGGTGAAGGTAAAGTGGCAAAGGCCAAACAAAGGGCACATGATAACCTGTATGCTAGGTTGGACAGTAATGAGGAAAAGAACGATTTGTATAGGTTGGCAAGGCAGAGAGATAAATATAGAAAGAATATGCAGCATGTTAGGGTGATTAAGGATAGGAATAGAAATGTACTGCCAGTTGCCAAATATGTATTGAAAAGATGGAAAGAGTACTTTAAAGAGGTGATGAATGAGGAAAATAAGACAGAATGTAGAGCAGAAGAGGTGACTGTTGTGGATCAGGATGTAGCTGAGATTAGTAAGGATGAATAGTGGAAAGGCAGTTGGTCTTGTTGACATACCTGTGGAGGCATGGAAGTGTCTGGGAGAGGTGGCAGTATTTGGCTAGGTTGTTCAACAAGACCTTGATGCTTAAGAAGATGACTGAGGAAAAGAGTTCTGGTGCAAATTTTTAAGAACAAGGGAGACTTATAGAATTTTGGCAACTACAGAGGAATAAGATGTTGAGTCATACAATTCAGCTGTGAGAAAGAGTAGTGGAAGCTAGACTTAGGTCAGAAGTAAGCATTTGTGAGCAGCAGCACGGTTTCATGCCCAGAAAGACTACTACAGATGCAATATTTCCTTTAAAGATGCTGATAGAGAAGAACAGAGAAGGCCAGAGGGAGCTGTGGGAGAGAGGAATTGTGGTATTGCATGAGAAGGTCTGGAGTGTCAGAGAAGTATGTTAGAATGGTACATGACATGTATGAGAGCTGTGAGACAGCAGTGAAGTGTGCTGTAGGAGTGAGAAGAGTTCAAGGTGGTGGTGGAACTGCATCAAGGACTGGCTCTAAGTCCCTTCTTGCTTGCTTTGGTGATGGACAGGCAAACAGATAAGGTTAGACAGGTGTCTTCATGGACTATGATC
The DNA here is from genome assembly GCA_014839685.1 of Anableps anableps. Classification (NCBI taxonomy): domain Eukaryota; kingdom Metazoa; phylum Chordata; class Actinopteri; order Cyprinodontiformes; family Anablepidae; genus Anableps; species Anableps anableps. Next base: position 19,129,034 of record CM026070.1, on the reverse strand, counting down.
TTTGCAGATGATATTGTGATCTGCAGTGAGAGCAGGGTGCAGCTAGAGGAAAAGCTAGAGAAGTTGAGGTATGTGCTGGAAAATAGAGGAATGAAGATTAGTCACAGCAAGACAGAATACATGTGTGTAAATGATAGGGGGACAAGTGGAACAGTGATGTTACAGAGAGTAGAAGTAAAGAAGGTATAGGACTTTAAGTACTTAGGGTCAATGGTCCAAAACAATGAAGCATGTGGAAAAGAAGTGAAGAAGCATGTGCAAGCAGGTTAGAATGGGTGGAGAAAAGTGTCAGGTGCTATGTGTGAAAAAGGGGTATCAACAAGAATGAAAAGAAAGGTGTACAAGAGAGTAGTGATACTAGCTATATATGGTTTAGAGACATTGGAAATGAGGAAATGACAGGAGACAGAACTGGAGGTTGCAGAGCTCAAGATGTTGAGGTTCTCTGGGAGTGACGAGGATGGATAGGATCAGGAATGAATGCATCAGAGGTACAGCTAATGTTAGATGTTTTCGTAATCTCCAAAACATCTAACATTAGCTGTACCTCTGGTCAGAGAGGCCAGAGTGAGATGGTTTAGACATGTTCAGAGGAGAGACAATGATTATATTGGTAGAATGTTTCTGATGTTGGAGCAACAGGGCATGAGGCAGAGAGGAAGATCAAAAAGGAGAAACATCCATAAAGGAGATTTATGGAAGTGGTGAAAGTGGACATGAAGTTAGTTGGTGTTAGGGTAGAGGATGCAGAGATCAGGAGTAAATGGAGACAGATGATTTGCTGTGGTGATGCCTGAAGGGAAAAGCTGAAACTGAAGAACAACAACATATTGCTATTTATTTACCACAGTCCCAGTGTGTAGTGGTATCTTCATATATATTACCCAAGCCTACAAGGTTATAAGCCCTTTCTAATTAAAGGTATGGTTAGATTCCTATAAAAATAATCAACAGTAATGCCTTCATTCACCTTAAAAATAATCAACTTCTAGAAAGTTTTCATTCAGCCTTGGTGAAGTTATGAGTCTCAGTCTGCTCTTGTTGAAAACAGGAGTTGGTCTCTTTGATCTTGGATGATGACTAATTCCTGCATATTTATTTCAGTCTTCTCCTCCAGTATGAAATTATTGTTGAACAGACAAGAAGCAATCCTGCAAAACACTTGAATTTTGCAAGTGGATAGATTACAGCAAAACATTTCTAATTTCTCTGAATACAGTTACCTTAGGTATGAAGAACACAACCTTTAAAGCTGCAGTATGTAACTTTACAAAAATATGTTTTTTGGATATTTGTTAAAACTGTCACAATGTTGCGACAGTATAATATGAGACAGATAATCTATGAAAAGATGGAGCTCCTCTGCCTCTTCCCTGAGCTATGATTGCTGTCTGAAGAAATGCACTGCTCCTGGCCAAAAACAACCAATCAGAGCCAGGAGGGGTGTCTTAGCGCTGTCAGTCACCCTCATGTTCGCGCTGCTCAATGTGCTCATGGCAGAGAAACAACTTACCATTCCAGGAAAAATATTTATCTGCCATCATTGGTGGCCATGCTAACTAGTCTTAGCATTCATGGGAGGCTATGTTGTGGTGAACCAGCTGTAGAGAGAACCAGCAGAGAGCAAGGGGGAGGCTGTGAGTGGCACGTACAAGAGGGTCATTGACAGTGCTAAGACCTTCCTCCTGGCTCTGATTGGCTGTTTCTGACTGAGCTGCGTATTTCCGCAGTTAGTACTGGGAGCACTGGGAGAAGGCAGATTATTTATCTTGAATCATACTATTGTGACATAATGATAATTTTAACAAAGATGTAAAAAACATATTTTTCATAAAAGTTGCATAATGCAGCTTTAAGGCTTTAAAATGTGGAAAACTCATTGGAAAAAGTCTTCCCCAATCTGCAAAACAAACAACCAAAAAACTCTCATTGAGGGTACAGTGTCTGGTGGAGCTCTAAAATATGATTTATGTGTGGTGTATTGGCAGCCATGTGACAGCTGAAGGGCTCAGTAATTTGCAGCTTAAATGTACCTTGAATGTTGGGTTTTCTCATAGTTCCTCGTAGACACAGCCTGATGACAGACGGGATGTCAAATCTTTATTGGTATTCTAGTTCACCAGGTATCTAGATGTAATTCAGACTTCATTAAAAATTTACACATAGAGAGCACCGAGTGCTGGAAAATCCTTTGCTTAAAAATATCTGAGACACATTTTAGGATGTGAAAAACAAAAGAACAACAAAAGAAACACAAAAAACCCCCCCATGAAAAATAGAATTGCTGCACATCATCCTCAGTTGTGATTATTTTTTAATACTCAGAGCATTTTCCACTAAAATTTGAAAAAAGTCAAACATTGAATCTGACTAAACTTTTTCAATTTTGGAAAAAAATAAGACACCAAAGTCATCAGTGGGACAGTTATTCATACCAGCCTGGCCAACAATATTTTATCCAACCCCCTTTTGCCAACAAGACACCACTTTTTTATCACAATTTATAAGGCTGAAGCATACAGAGAAAGGGATATTTGACTATTCCTCTTTGCACAAGCACTCTAGATCATCCAGACCTTTAAGTGTTGTCTTATGGTCTCTCCTCATTAGTACACTCCATAGGATTTCTATAGTTTCTTTTGTGTTGTTGTTGTTGTTGTTGTTGTTTTTTATAGTTTCTAAATCAAGGTGCTGAGATCACCTTGGAAAAAGGTTGATTTAGCATCTAATGAATTTCTGTGTTGATGTTGCTATAAGTTTTGGACCATCATCTTATTGAAATTTACAATGACAACCCATTTTCAGATAAATGTCAGAAGCGAGGAGATTTTTATTTAAAATCTCCTGTTATTTCCACTAAAACCAGGTTCCCAAGACAGTTGGAGAAAAAAAACAGGCCAACGGCATCACAGATTGTCCACCATACTTTATAGTGGGATTGAGGTGGTCCTTTTTTGTTTCATAATAGAACCACCTGAAGTATTTGTTTCTGAAAAGGTTAATTTTACTCTCATCTGACTAAAGTTTATTTATATTTTCAGGTTAGGTTTTGGTATAGTTTAGCAAACGTCACATGTTTACATTTGTGATGGTAGGACAGAACAGGCTTTTTAATGTCTCCCAAACAACCTTTTGAAAAGTAGCATCTAGCATCAGTTTCATTACTTGTTTCAAAGTACTGATCCTACAGGTCAAATATTACTCCATAAAAAGTAAAGTAGTTTTGTTAAATTATCACTTCGGTAAAAATACTCAAAAATACTTAAATATTGAAAGTACTTAAAAATTTGAAGTTTAACAGTGCATTTCACTTGAGTGTAGTCAAGAGTAATTGGGAAAATGTTCTGCTGTATTAGACAGATCAGTTACCCCAAATATATAATAACAATGTATTAGTCTTATATCGCACTTGTCTAGACACTTAAAGACACTTTACAATTTCATGCATTATTCATTTACTCCTCAGTCACACTCGGTGGTGGAAGCATGGCTGCCATTCTGCAGCTACGGTTCCTCCAGATCACCATAATCATGCAGTCACACCAACATATTTACACATGGGGAAATTGGGTTAAGTTAAATGTCTTGCCTGGGGACAGAACGATAGTATGCGTTTGGGGTGGGATTTGAACTGGTGACACTCTGGTTGCAGGGAAAATGTCTACCCCCTTTTTTGATTGAGCCTATCAACCCTAGTGCTCATATTAAGTGTTAAGGAGCTCTAAATGTAATATTTGGGGGCAAGCATTTCACACTGAGCTTTTTAGTTGTTATTTGTAATATTTATACTAGTTCACTGAAATGTAAATAACATTTGTTACAGTAAACTAGAAACACTTTTATACAAAACAATTTAACAAAGTTTATTTAGTAGAATCCATTAAAAGAACAAAGGGACTAAAAGTCTAATCTAGGGGGACGAATGACAGTGACAGGTGAAAGTCATTGACACCTGGAGCAAAACCCAACACAGGACGTGACAGCAACAGCAGCATCACAAGTTGTGCTTTTGGATCATTTGTCTCCATGAAATTTTATTAGTTATGAAATTGAAGGGAATTTTGACATTTTCAATGCAATTCATGACAGACATGGCATCAAGGATGAAGAGTCAGAAGATTTTCCTGGAGTTGACTGAAATCTTACTGTTGACTACTCAACAAAAGAAAAAGTCTACCTTGGATTCATCCTATACTACAGACAAGGAAACAACATGGTGAATATCATCATTTTGATGTGTTCCTCCATGCTGAAAGTGGTTGCAGACTGCAGTTTGTAGCCTAGTCTCAGCTCATGGGTTAGTCACTGAAACCCTCACTGATTGGTTGTAATGCCATGCAAGAGCGACGAAAGTTGAACATTTTTCAACTTTCTTGTGTCACATCACAAGTTCATGTGTATGTTAGGCCTTCCGGGCCACATGTACATGAGTGTTGCCTCATCGCTCAAGTTCCATAGGAAATGAATCACCTCCCATATGTAAATCCCTTAAAACAATCTAACTTAAGTAGAGATGAGTCCACGTTAAAATCAAGAGGACTATTTAGGAACAAAGACCTGCAATAGTGTTGAAACATGTCTAAATCAGCTTTATAGGCCGTGGTTAGGTTTGTCCACAACAAAGAGCAAATACTTAAAACAATACGAATTGCTTTTTATTTCTTCCACCTCGAACTTAGGTTTAAGATAAGGTCACGGATGCTCCAGTTGAGAGTTGTTCTCTTGTACAACAGATGTCGTGGAGTAAAAAGTATGATTTTTAATGTTAAATTGTAGATACAAATTTGTGCTGCCAGAACCTGGGTAGTTTTGGGGTTTGATTCTTTTGATTCTACATAGTTCTGATTATTATCCTGTGTTCCTTAGTTTCTTCTCCTGCTCTCACTCCTCGCTGGATTCTTTCGTTTCCTACCTGGTTCTTTCCCATCATCCTGTTGCAAATTATTCCTGGATTACCATGTTTTAGTTCTGCTCTGGCTACTTACATTCCCTGTGGTTTTTGTACATTTTTGTTCTCAATTTTTTCTATTAAATCATCAAGTCTACATGCTTCTTCTTCCTCTCTGCATTTTGGTTCTACTTCATCACCATCAGTCAAGACACATGCATTACTAATTAGAGACTGATAAACAAAAAAACATGTAAAGAATCAATTTAAAGAATTGTTAATTTAGATTTATTTCATGTTGATTGTTAGTGGTACACATGTCTGTACCGCTGATGATTTTGTTAAAGATTGTGTTAAAAGTTAATTAATGGCCAGATTTTTAAAAACTGTTCTCTAGTAAATTGTGCTACTAATTTTGCTTTTTGCATATCTTTATTTAAAGCAGGATAAATCGGAGCACAACAAAGAAATACTGGTTTTATTTATTTGTATCGTTTTGTCAAATGTACCAAAAATATAAATCTAAAAAAATTTAAAACCATGCAGTGTTACTGAGAGCTAAGAAGTGCTGTAAAAGAAAAACCTAAGAACTAAATCTGGAATAAATCCACATAAACAGTTCCCCAGTATGTTTGCTGTCACACACTTTGATCTATTCAAACTCATGGTCGCTCACTGTTTACTGCACAATACTTACATAATGATGATATAAAAATTTAATGAAGCCTGCAGGAATATGGGGTTGTTGCTGTTGCAGAATAATATCATAGCAGTGGAAAAACGCAAGGAACCATCAAACAAATAAAAATATAGTATTAAATGGGTGGGTTAAATGAGTGGTACGTTCAGTACCCAGCTCCACAGAAGTAGGACCAAGGGTTAATACATCTGAATAAAACACTGTGTGCAGTGTTTTTTTTTTTTTTTTGTTTGTTTTTTTACAGCATTTACTAAACATAAAAAAATAAGTGAAAATTTTGTACAGGGTAGTTAAAAATAAAGGCAAAACAGGAAAGGAAATCTACCAAGTCTTTGCAATTTACAGAAATTACCAAAGGTGATGCAGATAGGGTCCCCTAGGGAAAATGCTGTATTTCTGTCATAAAAAAAACATCTGATTATTTTAAGATACAAAGGAAGGGAATTAATGATTAAGAGATAACAATAGCTGCAGAGGGATGTAATGGTGGGTGGAACGAACCGAAGTCTGGACCATGACATTTCCTAATTTGCATATTTTGCTGCATCTGTCTGTTCATTAAAATGCAAACACTGAGTCTTATTGAAAGCTCTAAATTTACTATATATATATTCTGGCACTGCCTAATGTAATATATATATATATATATATATATATATATATATATATATATATATATATATATATATATAAAAACACAGTTGAGTAATATCAAGTGATTGTATTTTACAGAGACTAACTGCTCAGGGGCCTCAGCTGAGCAAGAGAAAAATTAGACTTCTGCATTTGCTCACTCTTTTAATGTAGTCTTCTGAGTTTCTAATCTGCGACAGTCAATTTTTGTTACAATCGACCTAAATGTTCATTCCGTCCCTTTGTTGGACAAACAAGGTTGTAAAATGACAAGCTTGTACAAAAAAATCACTAAAACTGATAGAAGAAAGGTTAAAACTTTGACACCACTGAGGTTTTGGTGCATCTCAGTGAATAAAAATATCAACCAGTCTTTTTTCATTGATTCAAAAAGTAACACAAATATATAGATAGATTACACATAGGTTGATATATTTAAAGGATTTACTTTTGTTAATTTGGGCGATTAAGGTTTACAGCCAAAAAAAAAAGGTCAAATTCAATGCTTGATTGGCCAGAAAATTTGTCTGACCGAAACCCCAAAACCTATAGGTTATTGTCAAGAGGAAGCTGACAGACAGCAGAGTCAACAATGCAGATGAGCCAAAGGAAGCTATCTAAAGCATTAAGGCCTTCCTTAACACCTTGGCAGTGCCACCGGCTGATCTCCTCCTTGCAGCTCTGCACTGATGGAGTAATTAATGCAAAAAAAAGCCCAAATCAAGCACTGAGAGGGTATATGGTGCAGTCTAGGGAAATGGTATTCAACAGGCTGAAATTTTAGTTTTTGTTTGTTTTTTTTATTATTGGTTGGATTTCATAATCTGATTTTCTGAGAAACGTAGCTTGGGGTTTTTATTAGACATAAGCCTTAATCATTAATTAACAGAACGAACCCATTGAAATATAGCTCTCTGTTTGTACAATGTCTAGAATTCACTTTTTGAATTGAAGTACAGAAATTAACTACCATATTCTAATTAAATGAAATGCACCTGTTCTGTTTCTCTTCATGCTGTATTGCTAGCTGTATGTACACACTCAAACTGACTTACAAATAGAAGACTTTATTTTTAGTTGATAAGAATTTTTATTCTGCCTTTATTGCCATTCCCTCCCATCTTAACCTTTATAGACATCTTCTGATTGTATTTTTATCACTGCAGGAGATTAACTTGCCATTTTTAGTATGAGAGATATTTCTTTGACTACCCTTCTAGAATATTAAAGCTGAACCTCAGGGGTTTCCTGAATCTACTTTACTTCTCTAAAAACAACATTGTTATTTTCAGCAGGCTGAAATTTCACACCTGACTTGTCTTCAAACACATTATCCGTTAGCTTCAAGTGACATAACACCTCCTGACACATGTTCGGCCACTCACCAGGTTGACATCCAGGCTGGGTGGCGGATGGCTGCAGTATGATGTGTAATTAGGCAGTCATGCGGTCTGTTAGTAAGGCCCCAGCAGGTGTGAGGAGGTGCTTTCACCTGCCTCAGCTTCGCTTTCACTTCTCATTATTAACTTTGCAAACACCTGGCTGTCCAGCGAAGAGCGTGAAACAGAGTTTGGCCCCTGCAATCCAGTGATCAAATTTAAATGAAGACCCATATTTTTTGTTTCTTTTCATTTGACCTAAAGTGACTCAGAGGAGTTGCCGCAAGGCTGTGGGTTTGATGTTTATGAGTAATTCCAGGTAATGGTAGAGAAAGCTCAAAAAGCGGCCAGGGCTAATCAGCAAACGGCCTCTTAAAAGCTAATGAGGAGAATTAGAACAAACCATTGTCGACCTTCTTGACTGTATGATTCTGATAATTGTGAGGAGCAGCCATAGGAGAGTGAAGGGGAAACCAGCTGGGCCATGATGTCTGACTCTGAGAATGATTTTTTTTTTTTTTTTTTAGCTTTGAGGTTGTGGTGTGTTTTCAAAGTGCTGGCTGCTGTAATGATGCCCAGAAAGTAGCCACATTAATGCGCAGAGTTAGACACAGATGGTTCATATCCTTGTCTGATTGTACGAATAACTTTTTATTCTACCTCATTATTCTATTTTTTATTTCAATCTTTATGACCCCTTGAAATGGTAGGTTTGACATTTTGCTAAATGAACCATCAGCAGATTATACAAATATTAAAATTTTCAAGAAGCAGGAAAGTAAACTCTATATAAAAAGGTCACAGGATCCATCCAACCAGTACTTCTGAAGTCAAATAAGATATAAAATGTTAATTAGAGTACTCCAGTTATGGTAAAAGTTGAGATGACCTTTGGCAGTAACATCCGTCATCAAGCGTTTGTGATGACTATATGTCAGTCATTAACATCACTGTGGAAGAAATTAGACCCAGTCTTTTTTGAAGAATCTTGAGTATTTTAAAATTTTAATTTCTGGATGTTTTTGAGCCATTCAGAGGTGGACTAGCTGGTATGCTTTGGATCAATGTCGTGCCACAAGTGTTTCTGAGCTGATGGTCCTAAACTGGTGATCAGGCACTTTTCCCTCAGGATTTACTGGTGAAGAGCAGAACTCATAGCTCAATTAGTTGTGTCAAGGCATCCTGGTCTTGAAAAACCATTGGAACCCCAGACCACCACACTACCACAACTGTTTGAATTCAGGAATAATCTTCATTTCCTCAAATGCTGTGTAACTGGATGTAAAACTTCCAAAAGCTTCCAGTTTTGTCATCAGTCCACTGAAAATTTTTTAAAAAATCTTAGGGATCTTTTTGTGTTATTTTTGGTTGTTCTAGGTTCTTTTGAGATGTCCCAGATGAGTCCTCAATGCAGTATGGGAGTAATTTTGCTAGGTCGGCCACATTGAAAGGTCCACCAGTCGAGCCTGCTTCTGCATTTGTGGACAATGAGTCTGACTCTTATTGTGGTCTGATGAAGTTTCAAAGCCTTGGAAATAACATTGTAACCTGTTCCAGACTGATAGTCATTGATGACTTTGTTTCCCGTCTGTTGTTGGATTTCTTCTGATCAGGACATGACATTCTTTTTCCCCAACTTTTTGCTTACATCGTGTTGTCAGACATTTTCCTTTTAACTGATAATGGTTCTTCAGGTCTGGCTGTAATTAGGTCTGGATATTGGTTGTGAAATTGAACCAAACAAAAAGAGGTTAATCACAGAACATATATTATTGAAAAAAGTGGGGCGGGGGGGATTTTGTATTCCTTCAGGCTGTCTTTGTCTGATTTTAATACAGTCTCTGGCCAACAGGCAGAGACTGTATAAGAAAAACTGTTTGTCAGTCTACAGCAGGGTCAACACAGAGTCACTCAGGATAGACAACTGTGTATGCACACTCACGCATAGGGGCCATTCAGATTTAGTCCCAGATATATGTTATTAAATCCATAGGGGGAAATTGCTTGGCAACAGTTCTCCATGCAGTCTAAAAGTAATAAAATGGAATGAAATCAAAAACACACATAAGGCACAGTGCAGCAATAATGTTAATAGTAAAATAATTAACAATAATTAAATTATTTTGGAAAAATATTAAAAAAAGACCAGCAGATGTAATCAGACCATTTGCAGTAGCCAACTTTGCAGAAACTTTGCAAGTCAACCTTACATGTCTGGGGAGAACATGAAGACTACGCTATGACTTAGTAATGACTTGAAAAGATCAATGAAGTAAGATTCGGATGACATGTCTATATGAAATGATGTAACTTGTTTGTAACATACTTGTCTCATCTTGTCCCTGGGTCACATCTGAATGCCAAGGGTAAAGCATCCAGGTGTCTGTCCCCATGTTTTTATTTTATCTTTTCTTTTTTAACTCAAAAATCAACCATGTCTCATGTTGAGTTTCTGCCATGATAATAATGATTTAACTTTGACATTGCTTTTTTAATTTTGTGTGTTTAGCGTCACTATCTTGTTAGAAGGTGAACGTCCCTCCCAGTGTCAAATCTTGAAGCTTCTAACTGGTTTTCGCCTAGGATTTTCCAGTATTAAGTGTAGGTGGATGGTCATGTCTTGGTGGATTAGCCTTTTTGCCATATTCTTTCAATTTTTGGATGACGGATTTACCAATACTCTTGAGATGTTGGAAGGTTGGGATGTTTTTTTTCATAACTTAACTTTGCTTTAACCTTCTCCATTACTCTCTTCTCCCCCCCACTCTCTCTGACCTATATGCTGTGTTTCATTATGATTCTGTTGGTTCACTAATGTTCTCTAATAAAGATTAGCAGCCTTTACAAAATAGCTGGAGTTATACTGAGATGAAATTTGGTTGGATTACATTAAGGGAGTTCAATACAAATGCATCCCAGACTTTCTGGGTTATCTGTGCAAAACATGTGAAAACTCATTTTTTGCCAAGTTTTTAGTAGTGACAAGACAACATGTAAGAAAGATCAAGGGCTATGGACATTTTTATGAGGCTCTAAAATACAGCTGAAACACAATAAGAAGAGGATAGATGACCCTTTACATGTTAAAGGAACCCTATGTGTTTGCTTGTCTTTTCATGTCCACACAAATAACAGCTGAAGTTTAAAAACCTGCCAGTTATCTGCTGTAGTTCTGTGTTAAAGCACAGAATGGGATTAATACTGTAGTTTGTGTACAGACAAACAGTCTTTATATGAAATCTTATTACATAACACAGTCAAACACACAGACTATTTGTTGTATATAGATGGTAATTTAAAGTCAAAGTTAAAGGGGCAGTATTATGTGTTTTCCAGGCACATAGAATCATTTTATAGAACAATCAAGTAACTATGTTACCTTCCATTGTTACAAAAATGCTGTATATATCAAATATGACTTTAAAAAATTTTACTTCATAATTTAACACCTTGAAATTGGGCCTCTGTCTCTTTAAGAAAGTCCTGCTCTTTCTAAAACCCTGCCTTCAGGAAGTCATCGCAACAGCGCTTCTCTATTAACCCTTTAACAACGTTTTTATCAGGTTTCACTGAGAAGTATCTCATATAATGAGCTTAATAGGTGCGCAGTTCCACCAGGTGTTTGCTAATTGCTGCTGGCTAGTCTGAAAGGGCTGCAAGGGGAAGTTATGGGGGATGGGTGTTCTGTGAGGCAGAAGCTTGGAAGCTTAGAAACTGCAGCTCCGAGGAGGAGCTGCACCTTGAAAGCGGAGCTGGGTCAACCCAGACGTTTTGCACAGCTGAATGTCTGCCATGGGAGAGTAAATGATTTCTCAAACATGCATGAAAGATGCATGATATAAATCTAAAAAAAGTCGATGTTACATAATACTGCCCCTTTAACCATTATTTATTAGGATTTCTCAAGTTTTGGATTGGGCGTCTTTGTTTACTCTGTTTTTGCTCTGATCATAAGAAAAAACATCTATGTACTTTCCAAGTCTGGCCAAAAAGTTTTACTGATCAAACTTCTCTGTTTTGTTGTGTTTTCATTTTAATGTGGCAGGCTCCTTTATCTGGGAGCATTGTGCTTGGATCCATCTGTCTGAACTCAGGGATCATCTAATTGTGTTGGCATTTCTGTTTAGCCACTTTGAAAACATAATTTTGCAAATGGATTCGATAAGCACCAGATCAATGAGAGTTCCCTGGACATTTTTTTTCCTCCCCCTACCAGGAATCACATAACATATAATTCCCTGTGCAAGTTCACTATGTTTTTATGTTTGTTTGGTTTTGTTTGGCCTTGCACTCAGTCTCAGTCCGGACTGTAATACTGTAAACTGAAGCAAAAGAATAGATGGGTATATGTGGGTGGATTAGAGTTGTGTGGAAGAGCACTTCTTTTTTTCTCTTTTGTTGAAATCTTAAAATATTTCCATCAAACATATGCAGTTTGAGCCAGTTTAATTTCACAGTCTTTTAGAAAAAACAATTTTTACTGCATGTCTCAGATAGACAAAGCAGTAAAAATTGTTGTGTAAAATTGATTTAGATTCATCTGATCTCTGATTAGCTTTTCCAATCAGTAAGAGCCTCATTTTCAGTTTTAGATGCCTTTCATGCATGTGTAGCTACAGTTTTATTTATGTCTTCTGATCAATTCCTTTCTACCTCAATGCTTTTGGTAAAGATGTGTTTATGAAACATAGCTTGCTTTTCCTGTTCGTTTTGAATGACTAAAATCCAACAGTGGCTTTTGTAGTGTGAGTCTGGCTATGACATGCTGCTTTATCCCTGTGTTCAAGGTAAGTTCAAGGTAAGAACTAGTAAATAAATGAGATGATTTCATCATGAAAAGATTAGTCTTTTGCAGGATCATCCTAAATCATCTTTAAAAGTGGTTTAATTATAAGGGTGAATTATTATCAGCTCTTTCAAATCGTTGTTTTATAAAGATCATTGAGGAAGTCTGTGAGTCATTTAATGTCTTTGTGTTTTCAGTAAAAATCTAACATACATTCTTTAACCCACTCAAAAACCCACTTAGAACCCTTAGGACCGAAACCAGTCCTTAAAGAAAATATGCTATAAAAATGAAAACATTTTTATTTTTGTTTTTACCTTTCAAAATTTAAGTCAGCACCAATTCTTATCAGAATTTTAATGTTTATATTCCTTTTTTTTATTGTTGTTGACATTACTAAGCCAATTATTTAAATACTACAACTTATTAGTTTTATTGTTGGGTTTGGTTTCTGTCAAATGTGCCATTGTTTTTCGTACATCAGTGTTTTGAGTTTATTTATGAAAAAAGTAGTCAACAGTAAGGTTTATAAGAATATAAAAATGAAATGTGCTAAAACAGAAACTGTAATGTAAGGAACTTGTTTGAAGGTTTTTTATACCTCTTACCTATATGCCGCTTATAAACAGGGCGGAGGATTTTTTCTGTCTTCACATAATACAGGAAAAAAGGATGTAAAAGCTTTTGATCTGTCTCTGATGAAGTAAAGAACATTAAGTTGGACGCTTTTTTCATATTTGTTTTATTTGATCAAAGAAACTCTTAGTGGATGAGGGTGGGGGTTGGGAAATCTTGTAAAAGTAAAGCCCTCATCTTAAGCATAAGGTCTAGTTGATCCCTTGTCATTAGTGCCTCATTCACAGGAACACATTTATGTATTAACAACAGAAAATTTAATGACTGGGAGCCGGCTAATGGACTTTTGGATATGTATATGCAAGATAACTGAGTAGCCTAACTTTTGCTGCCCCACCTCAACAGCTTCATAATCTGCAGCATCTTATTTTCACAGCTCACTATCTTTGGCCCACAAGTTATTTAGGAGCTTTCCTCTCTGAAGGGCTGTAAAACCAAACATCCATCATTCAGCTACCTGAAATGGACTTCAGGAGGAGCAGTCGTATACACTGTTCAGCAGCACATATGGAAACTGAATCTCTCAGTTCTAATGCATGCTTAGCACATCACCAAAACCAAATAAGTCGTCACTAATTCTCTGATCCTATAAAGGAGACATAAAGATAATTAAATAAGATGTCAGTGTTAGTTTTCTTCTTCCTAACCGCATAATTAGGCATATCTCTGGCAGTGTTGTGTGATTATTTGTGTTGAGGGACTAGGTTACAGCTTATATAATTGGCTTTGATGCTCAGAGGACTGGTGATATTTTAAACAGACTGAGGCCAGTGAGAAAGAACAACACTGGCACCTTTCAAGAATGGGTTTGCAGATCAAATTTCTGTCTACAGATGATCCTTTATGAAGCTCGAGGAACACTCCAGACATGTCAGGGATACATTTGTGGAAAAATTGATCAGAATGTATATTGAAACCTTTGAACATTTCTCAGAACATTGTTCAATCCAATGTTCTGGTAAGAGCATAGTGCAGCTGCAAACCTACAGTGTCATTACCATTCCACCTAAGCTGGTTGACTGTCTAAAGACAGCATTAATCATAGAGGTAGCTAAGATCAAGATCTTAGGATATTCAGTGTATGACCTGAAGGCAGCTATCAAAGCAGCCTGGGCCTTCATTACACCTCGGTGCCACAGGCTGATCACCTCCATGCCACTGCATTGACGCAGTGATTCATGCAAAAGGAGGTCCAACCAAGTATTGAGTGAATAGAAATAAACATAGGCTGCTTTTGAAAAACCCTGACATCTAAATCTAAAATATCCTTTTTTTTTAATTGATCTTATGTAATATTATGATTTATTAAGACAAAATTTTAGCTCTGTCTGCCATACTCATAAATAATTACAGCAAATGAAGGCTTGAAATATTTTACTCCGTTTGTAATGAGTTTCACTTTCTGAGATGAGTGACAAAAAATGTAGAATTTTTTTTACAGTATTCAAATTTTTTGAAGTGTACCTGTATGTTTACTCTATTTTCTGAATGGGAATTATCAAAACTACACACCACAACATAAAATACAAAACACTTTTGGAGGGAACGCTGTCTCCAGTGGTGTTAACACTAATCAAGATATTGGTGCAAACTGGCAGCATACCTAGAAGCATACCTATTCACAGCTGTTAATCCGGAGTTCACTGACAGCTTGTATATTGTTAAAGAAACTGTGTGGTTTTCTTGTAGCGATGGTTATGTCACCATTTTTCCACGTCTCATGCGAACTGCTTTTAGACATGTTTGGCAGACAGGCTGATATGTCTGACGTCCTCTTCAAAGCCAACCCTTTTCCATGCGACAGGCGTACAACTACGTCTTACCGTGTGTTCGAACAAAGAAGATCATGATGTCTTCTAGCACTGACAAAACTGTTAGCTTGTTAACAAGTTTTACTGGCTTTCTGTCTTCAAATATATCTCAGCAACAGCTTACTTCCACTAGCTGATTGGCATGCTGCCTATACCTGTATGACAATAGAATAACATCTCTTCTTTGTGTAGGTTTTGTGGCAATTGAGTGAAATACATGATAATGCTAGTTGCCCTACTTTTAAAATAATAGTTTGATGTTATTGAAAGGAATATATGTCACACACCTTTATGAATATTTTTACACAGCACTGTAAATACCCAAGCTACAACTTTCACTATTTTCCAATAACAACACGATTATCCATCCAGTCAGAGGATGAAAACAGAATATCTGGAAATGTCCAGTAACAGTGTCAGTCACAGAACCTTAGTGCCATGTAGCTGTATAGTCAGGGTCTCAGTGGATTGAACTGGCTTCCCTGAGATCTCATCCATACACATTTGATTGGTATCCAGTAAACCTGGAGTGTCTTAATACCCAAGTTATGTTCTTTGTCCCCCATCTTGGAGCTTTCCAGTTGAGAGGTTAAAGGAAACTCTATGGGTTGGGGGTTGAAATGTGTGACAGGTGATGTTAGGTGCAAACTTAGATTTAACATCCATTTGGATGGCTGTGATGAGCAGTACTCCCCAACTGGGGTCATTATGTCTATTTATATACAAGGTACTAACTATAAAATTACACATACGAGTTAATTGTAAGCATACTTTTAGGGAAATTAACAAATAACAACCATGATCCAAATAAAACTAGATTTTTTTTAATATAAGGAAAGCTTAAGCAGATCATTGTAGTTCTGTCTGTTGCGGAAGGCAGCTGCGATTCAGGTAGCTCATCAATAACATGGTTGGCAGTTTGATTTTTGGCCTGTCCAATTACTGAAGTCCCTTTAAGGCAAGATGGTGTGTGTTTGTGTGTATATGTTGTTTTTTTGTGTGTGTGTTTGAGACATATAGTGGGAGGTAGATGTGTAGATTTGTGAGTCACAACAGTGGAAAGGGATTTATAGAGCCTTACCAAGATGAGATAGCGGACATAGCTGTACCATTCAACTGCTTGATACTTATGGAAAAAAGTATCAAGCAGTGCCTTTTTCTCGTTGTGGTGGCAAAAATGGACTGTAACTTTGTTGTTAAATTCTGTGTATAACAAATACTAATTATCAAATTGAAATTGGTATGCTTGATCAAAGCAAATTGTCTTTTTCTGAGTCTGCAATGCCATTTGGGATTGAGAATGATCCATCACTGTTACATATCTGTGTCAGTGCTTCTTGTGCTGCTTCCCATCTGATCTCTGCTTCTTTTCTTTCCTGCAGCACTATGCTAAGATCCTGGGCAGCCATACCACCATGCTGGAACTGGGCTCATGTTCTGTCAGCTCTCAGTCTCTGACAGATGACCATAATGCTTTGGGGCTACCTTCAGCCTCAGGAGGGCCCGAGTGTCCAGCAGCTGGTTTTGGACAGATGTGTGGCAGCAGCAGCCCCAGACATCACGTATTGCATCCATCACCAACAGACTGCGAAAGCTGGCAGAAGCATCGGGGAGGGCTGGCTGGAGGTTCAAGCCTCTACTCTGAGCCTCACCCTCTCCTGGAGCCCCAGAGTCTGTCTACCAGCTACGACACCCTCTACCTCCCACAGATGTCTGGGCAGGCTCAAACTCTCCACCCGAACCGTCTTGGCCTCTCTCTGGACGTGGCCTCAACATTTGACGCTGGAGGTGGGATGCTTGGGGTGGATGGAGATTTGGCAGTCAGTCCTAACGTAATCAAGAGACGGCGGGGGGGCCTGATTGAACAGAGAGACATTGTCAAAGCACACCAGGCTCATAAGATTCATAGCACACCACAGGCCCGACGTAAAGAATGGGAGTAAGTATGACATTTGTTACAATACAATGCTATAGCTTTCTAACTTCAAGTTTGTATACAGATGTTTTGGAGTCATAGAGTACCCTTACTTACACTTACTTTACACTTTCCTATGTAGCTTCAGTGTGACAAATAGAGGGCTGTCTGATTCATCTTTTTTATCAGTTGTTATTGAAAGTCCAGAAGGTAGAAATGTCACTTAGGAACCAAAAGTTTGCTTTAACAGGTAAATATTTTATGCCACAAAAACCAATAGGGCCTATAATGTTCTGTGTTTTTCTGGGAAAACCTAATTTCTTTTGCTGAGTTAACAAGATTAGAGCAGTTTTAGATCTTTACTTATTTGTAATTCTCGTGTATCAAAATACCTCTCAAGAAAAATGTAACAAACTTGGAAAATGCATAACTAGAACATCTAAAGACCAAAAAAAGAGAACTCACACATACTGTTAAACTTGCAGAAGTAATATGCGACATTTCGGTCACATTCTGTTTTCACAACATATGCACGCCCACAGAGCCATACACTGCATATTACAGTGTATGGATACACAAGTGATAACACTATTGACAGCACAGCTTTCCATGTATTGAGATGAAAAAAATATTTAGATTCAGCAGAATGGTTTTTATGAATAAAGGTGGATCAAATATACCTCAGGATTGGATTTTATGACAGTATTTTTTAAATGGCAGAATAAACAGAAAATCAGAGCAATATTTGTTCAAAACCAATTGAAAGCCTTCCATAAGTCATGAAGATGCAGTTTAAAGTTGTTTTTCATTTTCCTCAGCCTTTTTAATAAAGTCATCTGTAGAGTGGCAAACCCTTCTTGTGAGAACTCCGTGGCAAGCAAAAGGGAATTTGTCTCAGTTTCTTTTCAAAACATGGCTGTAATTAAGTAAGCCATATCTTTCAACACCCACATGTCCAGAAAACTGACTTCATCCTTTCTATGGGTTGATGTGATCTCTAAATTGCTATCAAACCTGTTCAAAGTTATCAAATCCAGTACTTCTTCACTGTTTCCATTAAAGATGAAAAAAAATAAAATTAATGAATCTATATCACTTAATATTGTTAGATAAAAGTATATTCATCACTGAGTTAAAAACAAAATGCCTTTCAAAATACCCCACATACATGTTTACAAAGTTAGGAGCACAGCTAATTCCCATGCTGATGCCTGGAACTTGCAAATAAAATTAATTTTCAAAACTGAAGTAGTTTTATTTCATGAAAAATTCTGCTAAATCAAAAATGAGTTGATTCAAGGGTTGGATCGTGGACCTTTCTTCTAAACAGAAGAATAAACAAAAGGTTCAATAAATTCAAAAAGTTTAATATACATATAAACAAAATTTGACAGTGGGGGAAGACAACTTATAAAACTGCAACTAAAATATTTTTTCATTTCTGATTGTAAGGTAGCCTAAAATTAGACTATAGTCTAAAGATGTGTTTGTTATGTACATATTTATGATTATCATTATGTTTTTATATGGTCATTTGTATTACAGGCATGCTATTTCTGGTGTGCCTTGAAGAAATGTTTCATAATGACTTGGGGTTGAACATAATTGCAATATAATTGCTTTTCTAAGTAACTTTTTATTATCTCATGGTAAATTCAATTACAATAAAAATAGAGAAAAAAATCCTCTCACTTTCTCATGCTTCCCATCTTTTACATAACTAACACTGATGCTTATTCCACTACAGTTATGAACTTGTCATTGGTATTAATTTTTACAGTGCCATTAGATGCCTTTGCTTATACCTCCATAGATTACCTCAGTTTTATTTTCTTAAAATGTATGTATCATTATGGAAGCCCATTTCAACTATTCTGATGAAAAAAAAAAAACAACTTACCACATAATTATGACTTAGCTATCTCATAATTAAGAGATAGTATCTCATTATGAGATCCTTAAGTCATAATGAGATATAAGTTTGTTTTTTCATCAGAGTGGCAGAAATGGGCTTCCATAGTAAACCTTCCTCCTCTTCTTGGTCTCTGGGCCATACAATCTTCATTTTAAACTTTTCCCCTCATGAGTTTCCACCATGGATAATAGTTTTAAGATCTGTTTGACCATTTATAGTGGGGGGGGTTCCCAGCAAATGATGCTTATCATATTAGCTTTGCAGTGATTCATAAAAGTACAGAAGAAGTGCATTCCTTATTTATTGCAGACCACTTAATTTTTTTTAAAACTTTAAATTTTAAGGGCCTGATGAAAATGCTGCATCAGGGGAAAAAATACAACTCTAGGTGGACTGTTTAGTTTTTTTACAACTTGAAACTCAAAAGTACTAATGGAACATAAAGACTGGTAGCTATCTTAGAAAATGCTGTCAGTATGCCTTGCTATTCCATGGTATTAGTAGACCAGCACATTTCAGCCTGTGAATGACCCTGATGAAGGCCACAAGCCGAAGCGCATTGGTCTACCAATAAAGCTGTTTCTTAGCGCTTCAAGTGTTGTTTGAGTCTTCACTTTAGCAAAAGGGGATACACTGGCTTACGTCAAAAAGTTCCTGCATCTCTTTTCTACACATTTGATACCATAGCATTGTGCTATTTTATTTCCAGGCTCCAACTTATTTTAGACATATCAAAAACTCTGACTGTGTTGCTACTTAAAGAAGCAATATATACACCATACTTAAGCCCCACTACTACCAAATTTATAGCAGTGCCCCTCAAATATTACAGCAACAACAACTTAATCTCATCCCACACCATGCAGACACTGTGCGTGAAGAATATTCACTTTCCTCTGTATAGTAAATGCTCAAAGTGTCTCCAGCTGGCAGCAGTCTATTTTCTGATTATATCCACCTTTGGTTCTAATAGACTCTTTATAGAGCATTATACCACTGATGGTCAGGCAACCACACTTGATCACCTGAAGTCTGTAAAAAATAAAAAAAATAAAGAAAGAGGGTATTACAGCCCCCCCAGTAGAAGGAAAACACACGACAATCACAATAAAATGTCAGAGTCGTTTTAAATGTGACAAAAAGGATTTATTTTCCTTTTCAAAAATCCCAAAAGGTTGAACAACCTGTGGGGGAGAAAGGGACCTACATACCTGTTGTGAACAACAGAAAAACCTACATGATGGAAATGTACAGGTTACCTCAAACGTACCTAGCCCCCAAACTCCCACCACAAACCTTTAAGCAAAGACAAAGAGCAATGCATGTATCAGTTAGCCAGCTACAGGTGAGCAGCTTATATAGGACTGTCTTGAGTCTTGATTGGTTCCCTCAAGCCCACGATCCAATCAGGGCAAATTGGCACCAGCCTGCACAATGAACCTGTGAAGAGAAAGGAAACAGAAAGAGGGAGGGGGAAAAAACCACAACCAGTCTGGCAGACATGTAACAGATGGTGACAACATGGCAAACATGACATACTGTGTCCTGATGCAGCACTATAAATATTGCACCTTTGATTCCAATACTGTACTAGATTGCCTACATATAGTTGACACCATACATTTACATACACATAAATATACTTCTTTTTACTTTTTATACATGTATAAAAGATGCTCAACATCTTCATAGTCTGATGTTCTATCAGATTAAACTTTTTCTTATTTAGGACAATTAAGACAACAAAATGTTTTTTTTATGCTAAATGGCAGAATAATTACATTATTTGGTATTTTTCCCATTAAATCTATATAATTAAGTTAAACAGTTTGAGTATCTTTCCAGAATCTTCTCACAATAATTTGCTGGAATTAGACCTGGTCTCACTGAGTCAGGGTTGTAAACTGTGTTGCTTGCAGACACTTGTTTGTCTTTAAGCCACTCAGGTTGGCAGTGTGTTTTGGGCTACTGTCTATCTAAACAACCAGTTTGTGGCCAAGCTTTAACCTCCTGGCCAATGTGTTGAGACGTTTCTTCAATATTTCTTTTTCATAGAACTCTAGAATCGCTCATGGTGGCAGCATGTTGAAGTAGGTCTGTAAGTTTAGTTCAGAATTGTTCTTGTTGATTTTCATAATTTTTTTGGTTGAGGCATTGTTTTTTGGACAATTACTATATTCCTACCAGTTTTGCATGCTGTGCAGCTAAAAGTATTTTTGCTCTTACTTTTTTACTTTCGAATAGTTGGTATGACGCACAACCATGGGAACAAGGTGGGTTTTTTTTTTTTTTTTTTTTTTTTTTTTAAAAGTGGGAGGAAATGATTAAAATCTCAAAAGCTCAAATAATACCTGAACTAAATCCAAGAGGTGTTGAAAATGAGGCTTTATAATTTCAGACCAGGTCCAAAGTTCAAATTATCTCTTCCATTGATTATAATAGGCAAGGATCACATTTCCAACTCCAGAGTCTCTCTGCCTTATACTTTCTAGTCATATGACCAGATAGAGATTTAAAAAGGAGCGGCAAAAGCAAATGAGGTGGATTATCAGTGTTTGCTAACTACTGATGGCGTCACCAAGGACATGTTACTGTAAAATATTGCCTCTGCTGCCCAGATATTGAGCTGTTAGCATGTCATGCCTCACAGTTGGAATGGAGGCTCAGTCGATACCCACATTTTGCACCAAAAAAAATTTCATCTCACATAACCCATTTATTTCCTGAACTGTATGATGACTGGACATTCCTGTGTTGTGTATATTTGCAAATAATTGTTTAAGCTAATGAACATGGATGTTCAGGGATCTGGGACTTGTACACTAACATCAACCATAATTGTGTGGGTCCTTTTCTCTTTTTTCTGATATCTTGTCTGATTTGTTTTTCTTTTTTCCATGACGTAACAAAAGGAAGCCATGTATTTAAGCTGTTGCCTTAAAATGCATCTACATGTGGCTCCATTTACCTCAAATCTTTTGAATTAACCTGTCAGAGGACAATAGAAAAAAACATAATTTCTTCACATTTAGATCCATGGAAAATGCATTTTTAGCTGCACTAACATAAAGCTGAACAACAAAATACTAAAGACATTCAACATCTTGTGTCACCCCAAAACTAAACCAAAAAAATCATCAAAACACAATCGCTGCATGACAAGTTTTGATGCTTGTTGATCCAGCAGTACTATGTAGCAACTGTTTTACTGTGAAGCATTGATGACTAACATGTATGTGTGTGCAGTCATTCACATGTTCTTTCCATGTGCTGAATATTAAATAGTCTGTGTGTATGTGTGTGTGTTTATTGGCTTCCTGTCCTGTGGTGTGGTGGAAGTTTCTAGCTGTTTATTGCAGTGACACCCCCTATGTCTTTTCCTGCTGAAGCTGGAGCTTCACCTCTAACTGGCACCCTCTGTGCCCCCCTTCGAACCTTTTTCACCACAGGTACAGGATGCCACATCTTATGAGATGGAGGTTTGGGGAGGCTAATTGCAGAGGGAGTGGGACGCGAGATGAGAGAGGAGATGACATATGCTGAATGCAGGGGAGGTGATGAGGAGACAGAGGATGAATAAGAACTTTTCCTGCTATAATTTGCATTTGATATTTTGGTTTATGTGACAGTAGTTTGCAAGTGGGTGATTAGTGGATCAAGAGGCCTACAGAGATGCTTGACCATGGACTAGATAACTATTCTCCACCCTGCCCAATATAATTACTGTAATATGTCATGACAGATGTAGACTGAAGCTGCTGAGAGGACAGTGATCACAGTGAGTCAGAAGGCATTACAACCGTGCACATCCAGCTCTCACTGCCATTTAACGGCAGACCTCAGCTACCTGGCAGGAGGCAGGAAAACGGGCATTTGCCAACCGTTGCACCTGTTTTGGGTTTTCAAATGAAATTAGCTTGATTGCAGCTAATCTTATACACTATATCATGAAAAAGATAACTTGTTTGTGTTTGTGCGCTTTCTGAATATTTTGTATAAAGATAAGCGTATCAAGTTTGTTAGAGATTTCCCCTTATAAAACCCAATGACCTACCACTGAAATTGTCATGACCCTGCTCCGCTGCATAACAAATGTGTCATAATCTGTGCAAAAGCGGATCTTGATTAAGAATTTTGTCAATAAGTGGCTTCTAAAAATATTTGACAGGGTTGTCATTTGAATTTTCTTTGGATGTTCATGACTCCCAGAAGGCAATTCTTAAAGGCCTAACGGTTCCCTGGTTTTTAAAGTGTCATCTTGGGGTCAGACTTATAGAAATGTGTCAGTAAAAGTATTCAGTGTTTTCAGGCACCCAAGAGGATATCTCTCTAATTTGGGTTTCAAATGACCAGTTCATAAGCACACACTTGGGACAAACTGTTGCTTATCGTGTGCAAATAGCACATCACGGTGAAATTTGGTTTGGGATATTCTCACATCCCAGGAGAGTCAGTTTTTTTTTCCCTTTAGTGTCTCTGTAATTGTTGTATGTAAAGTAACCTAAAGTTTTAACTCACACCTGCTCTCGTTGACCTTTGTTTGGTCTGAGTGTTTGATGCTCCTTAGGAGAACAAACTCCTTGAGAGAAGAAACTCAGCCTCCCTTTATATATTTTTTTTTAATTCAGTGTGAAAAAAAAAAAAAAAAAAAAATCACAATTTTTGAAATTTATATTCTGAACAAAATCACTGGTATGATTGAACAAAATCAATCATAACACAAGCATTTTTTTTTTTTAATTTACTTCCAATTGTTTTCCACTGATCATACTTGATGATTGTGACGTTTCGACAGCTTAAATGGAGTCCACCTGTGGTAAAATCAGTTGATTGGACTTGATTTGGAAAGGCACACACCTAACTATATAAGCCTAAACTATATAAGACCTAACTATATAAGGTCCCACAGCTGTCAGAGCGCAAACACCAAGCATTAAATCAAAGGGATTGTCTGTAGATCTTAGAGACTGGATTGTCTTGAGGCACAAATCTGGGAAAGGATACAGAAACATTTCTGCTGCTTTGAAAGTCCCAATGAGCTCAGTCGCCTCCATCATTCATAAATGGAAGTAGCTTGAAACAACCAGGACTCTTCCTGGAGCTGGCCAGCAATCTAAACTGAGCGACTGGGGGAGAAGGGCCTTAGTCAGGGAGGTGACAAAGAGCTCTATGGTCACTCTTGCGGAGCTCCAGCATTATTCTGTGGAGAAAGGAGAACCTTCCGGAGGGACAACCATCTCTGCAGCAATCCACCAATCAGGCTTGTATGGTAGTGGCCAGACAAAAGCCACTCCTTAATAAAAGGCACATGGCAGCCCATCTAGAATTTGCCCAAATTCACCTGAAGGACTCTCAGACCATGAGAAACAAAATTCTCTGGTCTGATGAGACCAATATTGAACTCTTTGGTGTCATGTTTGCAGGGAACTAGGCATGGCTCATTGCCAGTCCAATGCCATCCCCACAGTGAAGTATGGTGATGACTGCATCATGCTGTGGGAATATCTAGCAGCAGCAGGAACTGGTAGACTAGTCAGGAGGGGGGGGATGAAACCTGCTCCATAGTGCTCTTGATCTCAGACTGGAATGACAGTTCATTTTTCAGCAAGATGTAAATGTGATTTCTTGGTTTTCTATTTTTAATAAATTAACAAAAATCTCAAAAACTTTTTTTCCATGTTGTCATAATGTGGTATTTGTGTGTAGAATGTTAAGGAAAGAGATTAATTTAATATATTTGGAATAAGGCTGTAACATAATAAAATGTAGAATAAAAGAAGCGCTATGAGTTGCAATGTATTTCTTTTAACCTCTGTTAACCCCCTCTTTAAAACAGGAAAGCGGGGAGAACATGTTTCATTTAAGTTATTTAGATATGTCTTCATAACATGGAAATCTCCCTAAATATGTCCATAACAAAAGGGCAGAGCAATATCTAAAAGGTTTAAAATATCTGCTACTATGATAAACATGGCTGGACCTGATTTTATCATGTCACTTTGTACAGAAGCGAGGATGGTGAGAGGGGCATAAAAAGCATATAGCCCTAAATAGCTCTGCTTTAGAGATTCCAGTAAATTATTTAATTGTATTTTTGGGGATGCCAACTCTCCATCCCACCTTATTTTAAGACTTTTTTTTTTTTTTTTTACACATCTAGATTAGTCTTGTCAATAATCATGCAGGTTGCAGTACACGCAAAAGATCAGTAAATTACATCAAATTTTAACATTTCAAGAAAAAAACTTTTGTATTAGCCCTGTGGCAGATTCTGCTGACAGAAGTCCAATTTCCCCAATGGTCTCACCAAAACTGAAGAAAGAAACGGTAAAAGAGAGCCACTAGGCGTGTGGGTGTTGTGGTTCATTTAAATGCTGCCAGCCAGAGATTCAAAGCAGTTAGAGCTGTTGAAGCATAAGCAGCATATGTTACATCCATGAGTCATTAAGCTGAACTTGGAAATTAAGACCGAGCAGACTGAGGGAGTAGCAGGGCTCTCTAGTTTAGGCACAAACCCATCTCTAGGTGCCAGTGCCTAACAGTGTAGGGGACGATTAATATTAATCTCATGTAATGTGAATCGGGTATGTGTACAATTAAAGCAGGCCTGAGGTTGTATACTAAATGCATTATTTGATTTGTAATGATTTGCACCCTTCTTGGTTAACAGATGTCGTGCCTGTATTCTTGTCTTTGTTGTTTTTCTTCAGCTCTGAGGAGTCTTCTGTCTAAGGGTTCTTAGCAAATCATCAGCTTATCTTTAAAGCAAAGGGACGAAGGATAAATGAGTCTGCAACATCTGATTGTGATGATGTAATCTCAAAACAATATAAAACAGACTGAATTAAACTGAATTCTTAAATAAGGGTTACCATTGTGATAAGAGAGTGCAGCAAAGATTAATAGTTTCTCTACAATTGTCTTTTTAAACTCTTGTTTTAATGTGTCCCTAAAAGCAATGCTGAATACATAGAGTTTGACAGTAAATGAATTGTTTCATTTGCTTGACAGTTGACAGGATTTATGATGTGAGCTGGAAGCAACAGGACTTTTATTTAAAAATGGACTCATTCCAGAGAAATCATTAGCATTGCAGGGCAGACACTGCTGAGTCCAGCATACTGTTCTCCCACAGCACCTCTGATGTTTCTGTTGTACAGCTGCCTCATATTTTGTCTTTTATATTTACTCTGAGCTAGCACTTACTGAAAAAATGTTTACATTTTTACATGATCCATCATGCTGTATCTTGCAGTGAGTCAAGGGGCCAATAAAACACCATACATACACCTAGAAATCTGTGCACTGACGATGAAATGATACACAGTTATGGACATGAATGTCATATCAAAGCAAAGGTCAACGACACAGGTCAAGTGACCACTGTGTCGTCCCCTGTTGCTAAATGCTCATCCAGGTGGAATGAATGCTGCAAACCAGTGACTCGATACAGTCTGCTGAGTTTTCGCAAAAAACTTTTGACTATCTCAAGGAAGTGATGCTATACGAATAAACTTAAATAAACATTTCTGCATTTGGATTAGGGTAAAATAATTACACAACACATAAATTCAGCTAATTCTTGTTTTTAAACAAAAATGAACAGAAAAGTGTGAATTTATTGTTGATTTTTTTAACCATACTTAAATCTACACTTATGCACCCAATAATATTGGGGAAATCATTCCTAGCAAGTCGCAGAGAAATCACAGGTATAGTCAGCAGTAAAATACTTGCATAATTATGGCTGCATAGTTGACCACTTAGAACTTATTGGAAGTGGTAGCCCTCATTCAATTTTTTTTGTTTTCTTTTTTTTTTTTTTTTTATTTTTTTTTTTTTTTTTTTTTTTTTTTTTATCAAAGTTAATAAATTATCAGCAGGTTTAAGTTAGTGGCCATTCCAGAACCTTAGTGTTAGCCTGCTTTATCCATTCCCAAATCAGTTAGAATGCATATTTGGGATCATTTTCCTGCTGGAAACCCAAATGTCTCCAAGTTCCAACTGTCTGACCAAAACAGTCACCCTCAGATTAAAGAAAATTGGTTGGTTAGGCTGTTGGAAAAAAAAAAAAAACACAGGAGCTACCAGAACTCAAGTCTATCATAAACTAGAAAATGCTTGAACACCAGTGTCATTGTCCATAGTGAAGCTGTTTTTAATAAGCTGTAGATCAAGAAAGAAGCACCTGCTCCAATATCAGCACCTTCAAGCTCATCTGAAATTTGCAGCAACCCACATGGGTTAACCCAGTGATTTCTAGAGAAAGGTTTTAAGGACAGAGGTGGTAAACATTTAAAATATTTGGACATAATGACAAGAAATATACTTGGTCCAATCAAGGTGAAGCTTGGATTGTTCCTATGCCAGTTGTCAGGCATAGTGGTATACCATTATGCTGAGGGTCTGATTCACTACCAGTAAATGGTAAATACCCTGCATTTGTCAAGTTGGAGGACCCCAAGGCACTTCACACCAGAAGCATTCATTCACTCATTCACACACTGATGGTGGTGAGCACTGTAGCAACAGATGTCCTGGGGCCGTCTGACAGAAGCGAGGCTGCCATTCAACAATTGGTGCCACCGGGCCCTCTGACTACCACCAGCAGCTACAGCGGGTGAAGTGTCTTGCCCAAGGACACAGTGACTAAGATGGATGGAGCAGGGTTCAAACCAGCAACTCGCCAGTTCCAAGACAAACCCAGACCTCCTGTTGGTGCATTGCATAAATTGGATACAATAATTCAGATGAAAAAAACAGCTTTAATTGATCAATTTGCTCAAGCCAGTTGAAGCTTAAATACAACAGGGCATAGAACAATGATCAAAAACATTTTTTAAAAAAAATCTGTAAAATTAATGTTGCTATGGATGAAAAAATGGAATGGTTCCAGACTCAACTCCTATTGAAAATATATGCCCTTTGCTTAAAAGTTGTCTTTGTCCCAGGAAAGCAACCAGTTTCAATGAGTTCTACCTATTCCTGTGAAAAGAGTGGTCAAACATTTAGACAGAGTTGTATCAAAAACCTGTTGATGGTTAAGAAAAATGTGTCATTTTTCTGCAACCTGCTAAGCAACATCTATGCAAATTTTTTTGTATGTCTGTATTCTGCATGTAGAATTTTGACCCAGTGTGGATTAGAGAGAATCTAAAATAAATTAAAAGTTGTGGACCAAATTCTTTAAAATAAAAAATAAATAAATAAATAAATTTAAAAATCATGAAAGTTCAAATGCATGGTTAGAAGTTCAAAGTTATGACATTCAAGTCCATGATGTTTGAATACGTATTTCTATCTGGCCCTGTATCTCAGATCAACAGCACAATGTAATACTTTACAGGAGTTAGATTCTGAAAATACTGCAGTCTTCAGAGGTAAACAGATGGCAGACGAACAGCAGCAGATCAATGCTGAAGCCATCATCTTTGTTTGTATGTGTGGGCTGTGTTATCAGAGCTGTGTGTCTCTATTGGTACAGCTTTTGACAAGAGTGTTCAGAGGCTTAGATAAACTCTTTGTGATCCTAGTATCTTGTGATCACTGTCTGACACAAACACACTACCTGTGTCTCTGACCATCTATAAAGCCTTACATCTAACTTCACTGCTTGGAGCTGCTAATATGAAATTGTCTTTTTGCAGCAGTTCCAGCAGCTCCTACAACAGACCTCATTATTTAGCCACCGCCCAGCAGATAAGAGGGATTCAGGGGTTCTTATTTCAGCATTTGAGTGGACACCTGTTCTACCCCTGTTAATCTATTGTGTAACTGCCTTTTGTTTTAATGCTATTGGAATAATTATGCCATAAGAAAATAATGCTCCCAAATCACCTTTCTGTACATTTATCACATAGGATACATAATCTGATCAGCACATTAATCACTTTTCTACAAACTGGTTTACATTTTAAAATATTTTCCACATGAGCACCGCAGCTCTCACACACACCATGTAAACCACTGCTACAAAATCAACACCACTACAAATCAAGCATCACAGCAATGACCCAGTGAGAACACTGGGCAGTGAATAGTAGAGCATACTAGGAGGTACGAATTAGGTGTAACTGGTGCTTAACTAATTGTGAATCTTTGCCAGTTTACTAAAAATGCAGATCATTTTAGGGAAAAACCAACATAGACACATAAATGTCTGGCAAGACTCCTATGTTTGTTGGATAACATCAGTGTCAATTGTTCTTGTTGTTCCCAGGGGGAAAATGTTTTTATTTTGTTTACCAGAGTGAATCGTCTTTTAGTTCTTTCACATCATCAGTTCAGTAGATTTAGTGAAAAGTTGTTTAATTATATTTTTATTGATGGTTCACTGTACTGTTCTCAAAAGAAACCTCGTCACACACTTTTAAACTTTGCTTAAGGAACTGCAGAGCTTTAAATGTAAATATCAAGCAAGAACAAAATCAACAAGCTTTTCAAAGAAGATGACCCCTTCCTTCCGCTGAAAGATGTGACTTATATATCTTTCATTTGTTCATGATACTCCACATATGGCTCGGTACTAATCTGGTCAGGGAAACAATGACACAGCCTCTTTCCACAATCTGTTGCATCTCGCAGCAGAAATTTTCAGCTCAAAGAGTTTCTGAACTTTGCCGTCCTCTGAGACTTTCACTCATCGGTTTGTTCTCAACCCTCTGAACTGCAGGTCTCGAGATTTTTAAAACCCAAGTCTGTCTGCAGCTTATTGCATATTCACTTTCATTTCTTAAAAGTGTGTGAAACTGTAAACAGAGACATTACAGAAAAACAAACTATAAAATCCTAAATATAATGAAAACCCGTTTTGATGATTCATATCCATGTTGCTTTAGTTGACAGGACGTAACTAATTGTTGTATCTACTGTAAGCAGCTCAGTCTCAAGTATAGAACCTTGGATGATTTCTCTAAAGGTCATCACAGCTTCCACCATTAGTGTTTTACCAGTGAAGGTTGGACACTTTTTGAGGCCTAAACCTTTCTAATTGCATCAGCACACAGCAGCAGCAGAGCCCTTTGCTTCATTATTGTCCCTCTGTCAGTGTCAGACAGACACCCCAGTGCAGTGTAAATGTCAGAGCAGTTTGTCACATTTGAATTATTAATGATGACACATTGAAAAGCCGCTTTGGTTGCCACAAAACAGTGCGTCTCTCATGCAAAACGGAGAATAGGGATAGAAGCGTCATTGAGTATAATTAGGGAGTTGTTTAGTCAAGTTAAGTTTATTTGTATAGCACATTGCAGCAGCAAGGCAGTTCAAAATGCTTTACATCATAAAAACATCAATCAAGTATACAGAAAATCATCAAAAACATCAAATCATTTAGGAAGTATGCACCCAAATCATCAAAATCATCAAGCAAATATAGTTCAATGTTCTACTTGCTACTAATCAAAGTTTAAAAGATGTTATCCCTCTCCGTCGACACAGCATTCTTTTCACTTCATTCAAGCTGTTGAGTTTGTTGATTGACAAAATCTATCTTTCTGTGCTGCATTTAGGAGATGAAATGATGTATCCCTGCATTTGTACTTTCAATTACCCTCCAACTTTATTTGTTTTCTTTTTTTCGCTCCCTGTCTCCCTGTGTTTGGATAACAATTTGTTGCAAGCTGACACTGTTGATGACTGTCACAGAGATGGAGGGAAATCATAATTTCCAAAGATGTCCGATCTGTCAGGAGACTATGTCTAAATATTACTGTGGCTTGCTGAGCAGAGGCAGTCATGAACAGGAGATCATGGCTTCAGCAAAACCGTTAATCATAAACAAGATTTCTTTACTATGTCTAAATATAGCTGAATTGTTTCCAGACTGTTTTTAGGGTGGAAGATATTACATTGATTGCTGCAATTATTCTGGTTTGAAAAATTTGTTTATTCAATGTAAATGTTATATGCATTTTCATAAGACTCCTTGTTCAGTAATATCTTAAGGTCTTCGTTACATCATGCCTCCTCCTCATACCCTACAATCCTGTCACTCACTGGTGTTTCTACTGATGAAGGAAGAAATCCACAGTAAAA
The DNA here is from genome assembly GCA_014839685.1 of Anableps anableps. NCBI lineage: Eukaryota > Metazoa > Chordata > Actinopteri > Cyprinodontiformes > Anablepidae > Anableps > Anableps anableps. Next base: position 19,098,335 of record CM026070.1, on the reverse strand, counting down.
ACCAAGACAAAGGCACAGAGATGCTGTAATTTCACTGCTTACAATGGTACTGGTAATATTCCAGCATTATTGCCACCTATTCTCAATTGGACTTTATTTATTTTATTGTACTTTAACTGAGCCACCATGGCACATGAATATACTTTAATCTAAAGCAGCCTCTAACAGGTTTCCATCCAGGGTTTCCTCACATTTATTTTAATCAACTCTGACCAACTTTTCCCTGTCCCTTGTGAAGAAAAGCATGCCTGCAGCTATCTATGTGTTCAGGCTGATGGGCAGTTTTTTGCCATGCTGATCAATTTCCAGTAGGTCAAAAATTTCAGTTGTGTCTTCCTCTGACCAGAGCATCTCCTTCCAGATTTTTACTGTGTCTCCTACATGGTTTGTGGTAAATGGCCTACTTCTATGGCTTTAACAATAATGTTCCTCTTGCCACTCTTCTATTAACCCCAGATTTATTAAATAGACAAATAATAGTTATCCCGTTGATAGATTATCCCACCTGAGCTGCGGCTCTCTGCAGCTCCTCCAGAGTTACTATGGACTGCTATTCTGATTAATGCTCTTCTTGCCAGGTCTGTCATTATAGTTGGATGACCATGTCTTGGCAGGTTTGCAGAACAACGCTTCTCCTGCTTTGATGTTCTACAGCCCTGATCTGGTATAGTAAAGGGAGATTAATACTTTTGCAAGGTATTGAGTGTTTCTGCTTTAGCCCTCTGATGCTGTACTGTCCAAATTTATGTCTTTGGTTTTATTAATCATAATGTGGGCTGTAGCCTTCCATCACTGATCAGTGAGTCACTTTAGCTATGTCTGCATATTTCAGGTTCTCTAGATGTGTGGCGGGACTGTCAATAATTTAATAATGTAAAGAGGACATTGCCAGCCTTCTGAAGAGGAGTTAGAAAGCAAATATAGCTAAATACCTTAACAATGATGTTAGTCTCTTAAGATAAAACAAAAAATAATGAAGCTTTAACGATTCACCTTGGTCAGGTGTTTTCATGACAAAGTATTAATCAAAACCTATTTTCTAGTTGCATTTAAAAAATAAACAGATATTAGTCACATTTCACTTTTTAAATACCCACTTAAAAGTTTTCACCCTGATCATAGCCAGAGTAGCAGACCAATAGACCTTTATCCCCTTTGGTAATTACTCTCTAAAATAAAATTATTCAAAACAGTAATGGCCTTTAATCCTCTTTCCAAAATAATATTATGCTTGTGTCCCCATTCTTTAAGTTCTATTATTGCAGTCCAGCATATCTTTAACCGTTATCATCAAGCATGTGGGCACATGCCCTGCTTTGCTGGAACCAGCTTCCTCTCCAGGGAAAACCCTGTGAAATATAGCCTCTGCCTCCTTCCATTTAACATCACATGACAGCAACATGTTCCCTAGTTTTCTAGTGCATATTCACATTAAGATACACAATGATGCTTACCAATAAACATTCTGTGTCAGAGTTCAGGTACCCTAGGAAGCCACTCATGACATTTATGACCCATTTCATAATGAGCACTGGGAAGCAAAGTAACTTACAACCTATGTCTTTCAGCCTTTTTACATGAATATATTCTATCTATAACACATGTCCCTTTGTGAAATCAAACCAAGAAGTATTAATGAGCAATATGGACTTATGATCAAAATATTTACTATCAAAATATTTTTTGGCATTTTCAGTGATCATGATAAAAGTGATGATAAAAATTATTTTAAAAATTCACCACCTTCTCTTTGGCTGTAAATCTATCACAACAGACAGTTGAAGCCTCATAAAAACAAATACCAAAAGCACCACAAAGGTCCCAGCACAGAATAACTACCTTCAATCATGTTTTGCAACATAAATCCAGTTTAAAATTTCTGATTTCCATTTAATTTAATTTCCATTTTAATGATACCCTCATAAAACAAAAAATACCCTATGAGAAAACTAAAGTACAATATAAAAATTAATTACAGAAAAATAAACCACAGATGTAGAAAAAAACTCAACTGGTTAATGGATATGGCCAATTTTACTCCTGACTGACCGTGATTGGTGATCACCCAGTCGAAAACTAAAATTTCCATTCAGTGAAAGCATCATTCCATGTAGCGACTTGGCAAACTGACATCGATACTCTTCAAAGTGGACTTTGCTACTTTGAGATAAAGACTCAGCTGTTTTTAGTATCAGTGAGGTGTTAAAAATCAGAGGAAGCACATAAGTTGCAGGAGCTTCGAGAAAGAAAACTGTTTTTTCAAACGGTACCTTGGCTCGTCATACGGCATGCCACAACAGGTAGTAAAACTTTAGCAGATAATATTTATGTTATCTGCTAAAGTTCATTACTTACTTATAAGATGATAAGTAAGTAATGATCTATGATGACAGAAAGGCTTTTTAGAGCCCCTGTATAGTTACAATAAATTAGTGATTTATAAAATGTAACACATAACAATAAATCAGACCTTTCTCCTCTGAAACATTAAGCTTACCCAGCTCATGTCTTATGTATCATAAAAAAATTACTTTGTGGTATGGTGCAATTTTACATTATGATTTGTGCCAAAAAAAGAGTGTGTTATATTCTGTCTCATCAGGGAGGTATTCTGCAATTCATTTTAGTTTGACTTGAGATTTAGCTCTTTAGTTTGTGTGTTTTTTGACAATTGTCTTATTTTACTGTAAGTATTTTACTATAATTCAATTCAATTCAGTTTATTTATATAGTGTCAGTTCACAACAAATGTCTCAAGGCACTTTACAAAAAACAAAAACAAAAAACAATTCAATCACACATACATTCAAATTAATCCAAGTTATCAAACAGTACAGTAAGCTCAATTCAAAATAGTTCAAAAAGTTTCTAAAGAAACCCAGCAGATTGCATCAAGTCATTGACTTGCAGCAACATGTAACAGCATTCACGCTTCCTGTTACATTAGTTACATTTTTTATTCATCCAAAAATGAGAAAAACATGTTATTATTATTTGTAACTTTTAAGGAGAAATCATGCAACACTGAAATCAGCAGATCAGAACTTTACCAAATTGTTGATCAGAAATCAGCCAGAAAATCTATTATCTGTTGCATCTCTGAATAAGAGTAATTTATTTACCTTTACATATTAACAGATTCTTTTTTTCACAGCAGCTGACTATTCAGCATAGAAGCAAGAAAAACCTGTTCCTACGTCATCCATTTACATGATTCATGATGCAGAAGAATGCTACTGCAAAGTTATATGGGTCATAAATTCCCCTGTTAATTTGGAGTGTATAAATTCTCTGAATGCTCTTCTCAATTTATAACATTTTAAATGTATTGCTCTCAAAAAAAATTAAAAAGTTCAAAACATGTATTTTACCCTACAGAGTTTTGACATCTGTTTTCAAAAACTGCTTTTCTTATTACTGTATGTGGATCTGTGTGTTTATATCTGCATACATACTGTGACTGTGGCTGTTATGTCCTCCCGTGGACATTAAAGTCTTCACACTAGGGTGGGTGGGGGTGAATGAATGAATGAATGAATGAATGAACATCCTCCCTGCTACAGACCTTGAATTTTCTCCCCATTTACTCATTCAAAGCTCTTGATTAAAATATCAAAGATGGCCGTGCTGTGCTTTGAGAGTTCAGTGCTGTTACCTTATTTTGTTGTGCAACAGGATTTCTTTCAGACACTGATCCTTTCAAGCCAAATTGAGCTTTCTGTGCAGCCTTACCTGTTTTTAAATTGCCTTTTTGGCCCTTGCTTTGAGATTACAATTCAGGGATGGGTGCAGTAATTATGTGGTCAGCATCGATATCCATACTTAAGACTAATGTGGAGGAAAACAAGCCAGAACACACCTGAAGTGTATGTGAGAGACATTCATTACATCTTATTCATTCCACAAACCAGATGGAGTCCAACTTTTTCTGCTGCTTGACTTATGTTGTGCCAGGAGGGAGCTTTTCTGACAAATGGAAAGAATGATGCTGGCTAAGCAAATGGAAACATCATCAATATCCAGAGTGGGAGCAATGGAGTTCACGGTGCAATTACTGCGAACTCTAGTGGAGCTACTGAGAACTGTCCACTGCACACATAGAAACTCATGCATGCATTCATGAAGGAAATGAATTGTGTTTTTGCCTTTGAGCCAAACATTTGTAATAAATAGGTAAACATGTTGAAAAAGGTCCAACAGAATAAATTCTGAAGACTGCTGAAATAACAAAGTGATTTTTTTTTTGTTCAACACAAAATCTAAATCAAAATGTTTTTGTTTTAAAGCTTTAGTTTGGTTTCCTTTAGCACACCAGAAACCTGCAAGCAGGTAACGAATACTTAGACAGGAAGTGATAAAAGCTTACAAAAAACTGGTAATTCATTCCTTCAATATATGTCAATGCATGTTAAATTTGTTGATTTGATCCTGCTTGTGTTAAATTAACATTGTGTGACCCACCAGACAGTGTGATTTAGTGCAGCTTGAGTTGAACTCGTCTGCATGATATATTTTCTTGTTCGGAGAAGGTGCCACTTAAGAAGCCATTAGGTAATGATGTGGGGATGTAATGTCCTGTGGAGTGAAAAATCCAGCCCACTTAATCTGCATCTGCTGGGATAGTGATTCTTATCAGAGCAAAATCAACCACACACACTTACACACTTTCATTATTTAAGCAACCACCTAGAAGCTGAGGTTTCTGATTTAGTTTTAATATTTGTAAAAATGTTTGGCCTTGTTAGACACCCTTTTGTTTTTTTCACATTCCCTTTCCTTCCAGATTTTGAGTGGCCAGCCTTTGCATAGCCCTGTTGTTAATTTACAGCCAGCTCTGTTAACGGTATTGATCTTTGACTGCATGTGTGATTAGCACCTCTCCTTTTATTCACTCAGATCTCGAACCAATTTGATTTATGAAAAGGCTAGTTTGATTTAAAAAGAAATCAGCTGAAGTACTAGTAACATACCACATATTTTTTTTTAGATTTCTAGATATCTAAAAAAAAAAATATGCTTTTGTTGACAACTTGCTTCATTTTTTATAGTATTGTATATATATTACATATACAGTGTTCCAATTTTCTTTTTTGTGCTTTTACATCATGTGTTGATTGTAAAATAACTCCAAACCACTGACCTTTGAAGCACTAATAGAAATATTCCTCAAACTGCCTAAAGCTTATTACACGCTTTTATCCTGTCAGCAAAAAAACACATTCCCAACCCTCCCTAGATTTTCTTTCTGGGCCTTCATATGAATTTTAACAATTTTGCTTTTAGAAAAAGAAAACCACTTTCATTGCCAAAGATGATTGAATGAAAGTGATGGTTCTATTATCAACAAAAATTCAGTCAGTTTTCTTGAACTAATAGAAAAAAGACTCCAGCTCTGGTTTATGTGGGAGAGCAGTAATGACCTCAGAGTATTGTATTTTTCTAATTCCATTTATAAAATTCTTGAGAATTTTATGAATAACAGCCCAGTTTTACACTTGTTTTGTTCTGAACTAGTTGGAAGGGAAGTGCAAAGTTGAATAATGCATCACAGAAGGACATTGAGTTACCCCTACCTAAGGTATGAAACAAGGTATTTGTCCCCTCCCACAGTTCTTCCCTTTCTGTTTCAGATCAAACAAATTTTAAGATTAGACAAATATAACCAGGGTAAATGCAAAATGCAATTTTCTAATGAGGATTTCATTTTCTATGGGGAAAAGTCACTGAAATCAGCCTCGCCCTATATGAAAAAGTAATTGCCTCCTAAACCTATTAACTGGTTGTGCAACCCTTGGAACAGCTGCCATCCAGTGTTTATAATAATTGGCTGTCTTGAACATCACTGTGGAAGAATTTTGTCCCACTTTTCGTTGCAGAATTGCTTTAAGTTCGTCACATTGGAGGGTTTATAAGCAGGAACTGGTTATTTAAGCTCATTCTATTGACTAAATTTAGTCCTAGACTTTAACTAGACCAATTCAAACTTTCTGTTCAAACTCTGTTCAGAAAAAGGCCCAGCAGAGATTTTACTTCCACAGTCAGGTCTGTGAAGACAATCTTTAGAGATGACCTTTTCTCCATCTAGGACTTGTCCAGGGTCAGGAAACGGGTCACAAATATCTCTGCAGATCCCGTACATCCTGGACACAAACTGTACAGACTGTTGGCACCACAGAGCGCTGTTAGCAAAAATGTGCCACCACAGAGACTGTATCTTTTCCACAGGTAGTCTGATGAACAGTCAGAGTGCCCAGAGACGTTGCACTAATTCTGCCTGGTCTTCTATCTAATAATACTGTATTTATATTTCTCATATAAATTTATTTCTCACCACATTTATATATTTTTCTATTTCTAAAGTGTCTGCATTCACAAATTGGAACCAAAGTCAAATACCTTGCTTGTGTGTACAAACTTGTGTGTCATTATAGCTGATTTTGACTTATTTTTGTTGTTTTCTTAGCCCCTCAGAGGTGGACTTGGTGTTGTGTTTGGAATCTTAGCATTTCTGTTGGAGAGCAAAATGAACACAAGTTGTCCAGGTTTTGAACTAATGCAGCCCCAAAACCTCATTTTTACCACAACCATGTTTAAATTCATAATTAATGAAAATTAATATAATAATTAATAAAATTAATGTTAATTTTTTGGAAATGCTTCGCTAGCTTTACATGGGATGTTACATGGCAAACACCTTCCACACAGCCACCCTTTTTTCAGCCCACAGAATAATTTCCCAAAAGTCTTGGTGAACATGAGAATGTGTTTTGGAAAATGTGAAATTAATTTTATTTTTGGCCACCAGTGCTTTTAGTCTTAGTACTTTCAAATTATGCTTTTTTACCCTTTCACTTTCTTGTTGTTGAATCACGAGTTTATACAGTGTTTTGGGTTCTTTTTTGAACTCCTTGGTGCGTTATCAATGCAGTGTTGAAGTAATGTTAGTGGCTGGCCAATGCTGGGAATGTTAACAATTGTTCTTTGCGTTCTCTGTTTTTTTTTAATAGCACTCCATGTGATTAAATCCCAAAGCCCTCAGAAATGGCTTTGAGATTATTTTTTAGACTGATCGACATCAACAACTTCGTTTCTCATCTGCTATTAAATTTTGTTAGATTGGAGCATGATTTGTGATTTTTTTTTTTTTTTTTTTTTTTTTAGGTCTTTTAGTCTACTTCATGTTACCTCACAGGTTCAGTGTGAATGTTTTTTTTTTATTCTACAGGAATGGTAATAATCAGACCTGGGTGTGTCTAGTTAAATTGAACTCTGCTTTGGCAACTACTTTTTCACACTTCGCCAGGTTGGTTTGGACAGTTTTTTTTTTCTACTAATTAAATTAAGTCATCAAATTTTACTATGCTTTAGGGTGCCTACTGGAATATAGATTTGCAGCCTGTCCAAACATAAGAGCACAATAAAACACCAACAGATAGTTCATTCCATATACTAAATGCCACATAAAATTGATCAAATCTTCATCCCATTAAATATTGCATTACCTCTTTCCTGCCAGCAGATGGTAGCTACTGCCTTTTGATATTGAAGTTCAGCTTCTCTGAGGAGCTGCTCTTAATTTAATTCTGTCCAAACAAAAAGTTACACAATAGAGCAGAGTTTGGAATTCAGATAGTTGCATATTGGTAGAAAACATTATGAGTGTGGAGCTAATGCCTTCAAATTGAACACAGACTATCAACCACACAAAGATAAAACTATAAATAGCTGTAGAATTTGGTTCACTTTGCAGATTTGATTCTTTTGATAGACAGACCAGTTTTCATAAATTAAACAGTTATGTACCTTGAAGATTTATAGATTTTCAGCTTCCCCGGTTTAGCAAAAATAATGGAAATGAAGAGTTATTACGTGTAAATTATAACATGATAGGTAGTTTGTTACTATACCATGTCACCTTTTCTTATAATGAGTAAATATTCAGGGTAATGCTTGCAAAATAACAGATTTAAATAAATATGAAAAACACAAACACCTAAATTGTAAATTGAATATTTATGTAAGGAATCTACCAATATTTAATTATATACATGCTGCTTTGGAATATTTCCATCTTTAAAAATCGTTTCAGCGACCTTTCAAAACACACTGGTGAGGAATATGAATTCGGCAGGGATGATTTGGGCAGCGTCAGTGCCAATGACTGCATTGCAGTGTTTTCATGTCAACTATATTTGGCTTCAGAATCTGTCTAAGACCTTCTGGAATAATTTACTGTTTGCTTTTGGTTCATTTTAAGTGACGTCGCAATGCAGCAGAGCTCCTCATCTCCCCAAACAATGGATGAATGAACATTGTTCACTGCCCAACTGTTGCTTTGAAAACTTTAAACTTTTAATCTGAAGGAAACCAGGTCAGCAGTATGCCCACGAACAGAGTCGTTTGTCTACAGACAATGAACATAACTCAGCCCCCTGTGGGGAAGCATGATTTATATAGGCTGTGCTATAAAATCCAGAGTTACAACCACAGATTTTGCAGGGCTGCGAATAGGGGGCATGTCAGTTCTGTTGCTAGGAAACAAGTAAGGGAAAGACAACAGTTGAAGACAGAAATCTGGGTTGGGTAAAGAGGGGAAGAGAGATGTTAAGAAATGGGAGAGAAAGATGACAGAGGAAGGGTATAACAGGCAAAAAGCAAAAATTGTGCAGGTTGAATTTGTTTCATCTTAATATTTCCTTTGGGTTCTGATCATAGCAGAGATGCTCTTATTTCAATGTATTGTCATTGACAGATGAGTATTTTAGCAAACCTTATTGTACTAACTCATGTTTGGGTGATCAAAAACCCTTTTTCAGCGTAAAGCCCATATTCAATTGATGATGCATGTATAGAGCATTGTTACTACACAACCAGCCACTCACACAGTGCTCTTCTCATGTTTCTACTATTAACATCTCAATGAAGCTAAATATAGTCCAATCCCCTGGCCTCTTCATCCAGCGACATCAATGGGTCTGGCTTTATCCTCTCGCGGTCTCTTTGTGTTTGTCCCAAACTTTTCTGTGTCATGTTGAAATGTGCACTCTGGACGAAAGCATACTGACCCAACACTACAGTTATTTTTAGGCAACTTACTAGGTTTTATGTTGAGTTTTGGGCATGACATGATTCAGAATCCATAAACTAGCTCTTGAAAACAGAGGACTCTGCAAGAATTTTTGGGGTGTACATATTAGATACACTGCATACGAAGGATTTACTTTAAAACTGTGCAATTATTATAGTTGGTGTCATTGATTGTGGTATGTTTTTATTCACAGAAAAAGAGTAAGTGCAGCCTTTTAGTTTCAAAAATTATAGTCACTTGTAGTCCTTCTGTTAACCAGCGCCATCAGAATGTTCTGCAACAATAAGGTTGCAAAGGTCTTGAGAGAGCTTATTTCTTTTACTCATCATGAGATGTTTCTTTTGTGACACCTTGGCAATGACACACCTTTTTATAGGCCATCAGTTTGGACTGAACAAGCTGATATTCATTTGCATTGACAAGGGCCAGGATGGCTTTCTGATCACTGATATATTTAAGCTGGTGTCTTGGCTTTCCATGCATTTTTCCACCTCCCTTTCTGCATGTGTTCAATTCTTTTTCCTGGTGTCATTTCACATTATTACACATAACTTAATTTCGGAACTTATTTGTTTTGGTTTCTTTCTATGTAGGGATTACTTGGGTTGTTACCAACACCTGGTGAAAATTTCATGTAAATAGCACCTGTAGAAATATATTTACTATGAAAAAGTGTGATGTGTTCGATACTTATATTTTACCCGCTGTGGATGGATGGATGGATAGAAAGGGAAACAGATTCAGAGTACTGAAAGTTGTTCTACAATATGAGTAAATATAAGATCAAATATATGCCACACTTCAGAATTCTATCTATAAAAACATTTACAATTATGCTTCCTTTTCACAATTATGTGCTATTTTGTGTTGGTGTTTCACATAATGTCTTAATTAAATACTCTTCAATTTGTGACTGTAATATGACAAAATGAGGAAAGTTGGGGTATGAATTAATTTACATGAGGCTATACTTGCCATGTTGGTGATATTTTCTGCCATATTAACCAGTTTGTCATTTAGAGATTTAAAATGGAAGCATCTGCTGTGCAGATGGAAGTGTTTGAACACATTGATTTATTGGTGATGCCAATCCAACTCCAGCATCTCTTGCTTGTGTAATAATAAGCCCCACATAATTCACCCATTCTAGTCTAAGAAAATGAAATGTAAGGAAGGTATAACACTCAAAATTATGATATCACAAGCTTGGTTTATTAAGGTATATTGGAGTCTGATTGTCTTGTTGCATGAAAATTTCAGGACCCATCAGGCCGTGAAGTGAAAACATTTATGACTGCCTGTTTTTATGTTTAATGTATTAACAATCACCCCCTAAAGAGAACTAATTGGTAGTTTTTAATCATCTCTGTATGTGTGTGAAATAAAACAAACAAACAAAAAAAAAAAACCACTTTGTCCTTTGGGGATGCCTACTTAACTAAAATCTTATAGCAAAGTTTTGTTGGAGCAACTAGTAAGATTCATACCTCAGTCAATAATTAGTGGTAATTGAAAACAGATTTAATATTGCAATCACTGAAATACCACCTGTGAAATAAGTGAAGTGTCTGAGTTTTCAAGAATGCTTGGATTTCAATCAGTTTTTTGTTTCTTATTTTTCAAGTGCAATGCATGCACAGTCTGCACACCAGTATTATATTTGGCCTGATGGACACTCATTACCCTGTATACCTAAACCTGATGCAGGTGACAGTAGCTCAGATGCCTAAGCTCACTGACAGTGATGATGACTGAAAACAAAGAGAAAAGAGAGGAGCGTCTGTTAATGTTGAATTCATAATGTTGATATTGCTAACACAATATCCAACAATATTATTGAAATTGTATGTTTTCCTTTTAACACACTGCCTTAGGTATGAGTTTAGAGGAAGATTTTGTGTATTTGAGACTTGCTACTAGACAGGAAAAGGAAGGAGAGTACATGTAGTAAATAAGCCAGGCTGGGAGTCAAACCGGGTACAGCTGTACTGAGGGACAACAGCCTCAGAACTTGGTGGAGCTGCTCTGAGAAGCTCCTCCAAGGTTGCAGAAAATCTGCAAAGTGCATCATTACAGCTCATCATTTTAAGATTTTCTTCCTCACATTTGGACTCAGGTTTGTTCATGATGATTCAGGATGATCCATCTGCCTGTGGCTCCAACAACAGACTGATTATTTCTGCAGCTGTTTCATTACTCAGAAATACATCCTGCTGGAAAGTTATTGTTAATGTTGCGCTGTAATTCAACGCTAACTTGGTTTTCTGTAGAGGACGTTTACTTCTCTCTTTTTTGATAAAGGCTTAAACTTACAACGCTTTGGGTCCTTTCCCTCAGGTTTTTGCGTTCTTAATCTCCTGTCTCTCTTAATCACAGTTAATGTAAACAGAAGCATGGTGTGAAACTACAATGCCTCTCCCCTGTGAAAGACATAACTGCATGGAGAAAAAACAATATAAAGTTAGATGAAATAAACAGATACTCGGAGGGAGAGAGTTTGAAAAAAAGAAAATGAAATCGAATCAATCGAGTCACTGAGGAGTCGTTGCAGCCTTACTTCATACTGCATTCAAAGGCTCATCTTAAATGTTTTCTGAAGCAACAAGAAATCTGTAAACATTGTAACTTCAGTTAATTTCTTAGATCTTTTGCTTTCCCTGTGTCTGTTGATGTTCTCTATCTTCATCTGTTGTGGTATTGTATTGTTTATTTAATCTTTTTTCCATCAACCTGCCTGGGACTATGGATGGAAACTAGTTTTGTGGCTAAATCCAGTAATCTGGTCATAATGCTCCATTTTTCTGAGTTTTCAATTCTCCTAAACCAGACATCCTAAACCTTCTGAAGTTCATTAAAACTGGGTTGATTCAAGCTCTGTGATAATGTGGCAATGAAGGGAATGAAGTAATAAGATCACCACTGGAGAAACTATTATGAAACTCTCAAAGGATGTTGACGTGGTGAGATCCTGCCGCTCCCTGAGTGTGTTTTGATCTTCTCATTTGTAACTGCACAATTAAAGGCCCTCCCATAGCTGTCATCAGCAGCATTCTCCGCACTAATGAAAATGTGTTGACATGGCGAGCTCAGACACACTCAGATTCCTCACCTCTGTCTGTCTGTTGAACTTGAAACAAAGTGTGAATTATGTGTTTTATTTGCCCCATGTTAGATGTTTATTCAAATTTTTACTTTCCAATTCCCACAGATACAGTTCTGTTGGGAAACTGTGTATAGAAAATTCTATAAATAAATATATAATCTTGAATCCTGTGTTAAATCATATCAACGAGGCATAATATTTGGCTGTTTTTGTATTTCACAACTAGACTTCTTAGTTTATGATTTTTCTAAAGGTTTTGGGAGTTTTTACAGGCATCACAGTTCTGGAAATCTCCAAGTGAAAAGCTGTAGCACTCTCACTCCTAACCTTCCCTCTGATTAATTATCAAACATGAAAATATACCCAAAATAACAGTGCCGACATTGATCTTTGATTTAAACTAATGGGAGCTTTCTCAGATTTAAGGTTGCTACAGTTTAAAATATAGGTCAACCACTTCATGATTGAGTTTCTGTTGTTCCAAATCATTTTCAATTGGTTATAATGCTGCTAATAGTTGACTGGTATATTTAGTAGCAAGGAATTCTGCAGCTTCATTTAATTTCACAGGTGACAACACAGAACCACAATGGCATTCTCTTAGCTCCTGAGTATGGCTCATTCTTTCACACGTTTAAAGAAACAGGCTGCATCCTTAGGTGTTGGATTTTGTACACTCATGGCCATTAATGTGACTGAAACACTTGAATTCAATGATATAGATGGGTGAGTTAATATTTAAGAAGATAGGGAGTTATAACCAAGGGTAACTAAAGACAGCTGGAAAGTGAAAAAATTAGCACACAACAAAAATTCTTAACCAAAACAAGACGAAAAGTAGTTGGAAGTATGGATTTGCACCCTTGTTTCAAAAAGACTCAAAGCTTTGTAAATCACTTTAGTCCGGCAATTAGATTCTACAAACTACAATTTTTCGACAGAGTTCAGCTGATTATTTTTTTTATTTGTCAATAATTTAGTCAACTAATTGTTTATAGTTTCTTGTAGGACAGAACGAGTATACATGGTCATGATACCCTGAAAATGTTTTGTTGTTACCTATTACTACTATATTTGTCGTCTCTCTGTTATTCTCAGTCACTTGGTATTGAATGGGTGTAATTTTTAACATGTTTTTATGTTGGGAGCTTCAAACATTATACAAAGCAGCCAGCAACAATTTAAATTCATTGTAATTTTTGACAGAGAAAATGTGTAGAGTTGAAAAATAGGTGTTTGTGATTGTAAATTAATCAAATATTTTCTGGATATGTTTTGAGAGATCTTGGTTAAGCACGGACTTGGATTAAGAAAAATAGTAACACTAAATGGGCTGAGCTTTGTGAAAGGCCAGGAAATCAACACGTGGATGTGTTATCTGGCAAAAATATAAAATGTTCCCACAGTTACATATGATGGGCAAAAATGTGAAAACAGAGATGTGGAATACACATGTAGGTTTTCACACTGTGTTTGTCCTCTGTGGGAAGAGCTAATTTAGTTAGAACACAAGAGGACAGTAATGACCAGGTTTCAGGTACAATTTTTCCAGGTAGTTCTAGCCAGTCGTTCTATTTTTGAATCTTATTTCTCAGCCGTGTGGCAGCAGTAAGTCCTATTACCAGAACAGGGGATGTCAACCTCCTCTCATGACAGCAGCTAACCTTGGTAACCCTGCATTCCTGGATTTCACAACACCAGATGACAGTTTTACAGAATATTTACCTTCTGTCATGGGTAAATAATGGTCCTTCAGTCAAATCTACAGTACTTTGCAAAAGTATTCTCAGCACTTTATTATTTTTTTTGTATTTTGTTGCACTCCAACAGCAAACTATATTGTAGTTTGTTGAGATTTTATGTGACAGACAAACATAACGTAGGGCATAATTAGGATTTGAATGCAAAAGGATACAAGGTTGTAAATAAAATCTGGAAAGTGTGGAGTGCATTTGTATTCTGTCTATCTGAGTCAATACTTTGCAGAACCACCAACCACGACAATGCCAGCTGCAAGTCTTTTGAGGTATGTCTCTACCAGCTTTGCACACCTAGAGCCTGAATTTTTTCCCATTCTCCAAAGCAAAGTTGTCAAATTGAATGGATGGTATCTGTAAGAACCAATTTCCAAGTTGTGCCACAGATTTTAATTGAATTTAGCTCTGGACTTTGTGTCATTCTTACAAAGGATATTGTTTTATCTTAGCCATGTCATTGCAGCTCTGGATGTTTGTTTAGGGACATTGTCCTTCTGGAAAGTGACCCTCTGTCACAGTCTCAAATCCTTTACAGCCTTTCTGCAGGTTTTTCTTTGCAGGATTGTCCTGTTTCCTTTTTTCAGAAGTAAAACATTCCTAAAATAGGATGCTGCTGTCTACATGTGTCACCGTGGGATGGTGTGCTAAGGCTGATGTGTGTTAGCATTTCTCCAAGCAGCATTTTGGATTTAGATCAAACGGGGCAATTTGGTCTCATTTGACCAAAGCAGCATCTTCCTCATTGGCTGTGTCCTCCCATGTCTCATAGCTAGCTAGAAATGCAACTTCTTATGGCTTTTTTTCTTTTTATAACGGGTTTCTTCCAGCAACCCTACCAGTAAGGCCACATTTGCAGAGTACATGTCTAATAGTTCTCATGTCAACAAATTCTTCTACCAGAGGTTTGGATCTCTGCAGCTCCTCCAGAGTTACCATGGTTTTCTTGGCTGATTTTTTTTGTTAATGCTCTCCTTGCCTGGCCTGTAGGTTTAGGTGGATAAACATGTCTTGGTAGATTTGCAATTATTCCATAATATTTCTATTTTTGTGTGATGGATTGAGCAGTGCTCTATGAGATGTTCAAACTTTTGTATATTGTTTTATAACCTAACCCAGCTTTAAACTTTTAAACAACTTTCTCCCCTATCTTTCTGTGTTCCTTGGTCTTCATGATGCACTTTGTTCACTGATAATCTCTGGCAAACATTTGAGGCCTTCACAGAACAGCAGGATTTATACTGACTTTAAAATTTAGGTGCACAACTTCTGAAGGCAATTTGTTGCACATAAAGGCATACCTTATTTTTTATGTTTTAATTTGGATGTTTTCAAACCTCTGTATCCTTATAGTCCCACTTTACTATTATTTGCAGCTCTTTTTTGGCCTGTCCCCTAAAATCCCAATGAAATATTTAGTTGTAATGTTACATAAAGTGGGAAGCTTCAAAGGGCATGAAAATTTTTGCATGGCACTGTATACACACAATACACAAGTATTTAAGTAGACATTGGAGCTGTTATCAATGATATCTTGTTGTTCAGTTTTTTAATAAATCACTGTATACCAGGACTGGGCCTTTTGTGTCATGATCCCTTGTCAACTCGCAGATTCCTGCTTTTGTTCTACTCTGGCTCCCGACATTCCCTGTAGTTTTTGTACGTTTTTTTGTTCACAATTTTTATTAAACGTACAAAATCTACTTGCCACTTCTGTCATCTCTGCATTTGGGTCCACAACTAACCACAAATCATGACATTTTGCTGCATTTTTCTTTAAATTAGAAAAGAAAAACACATCATCTTTCCACCCTGATGATCTGTATTTCTAATTGTTGTAATTCACCTCTTCACATATTTTTCTGCCAGAAACATTGTGTAATATGCTTCCTGTTACACAGAATGAAAAGCACATTAATTTTTTTAACAGTTGGCTGGTTTTGAAATAACATAAAACAAGCATAATGCACTTTTTATATGAACTACTTTTTCTTTATAACTCAACAAGAGTTGTCTGGTGTCCTCTCAGCAAAAACATGTCAAATTTGATGCTTTTCCATCTGTTCTATTTTTATTTCCTGTAATGTGTGAGAGCTCTAATGAGTCGGAGGCCACACGCCATTGATCACTGCCTTTGTCATACTGCCATCAACAAAATCCTCATCAGTGCCGGTGTTTTGGTTCACTCTCTCTTGTGTGGTTCAGTTCCCCTTTTTTCTTGTCTTCTTTTCCATCACCACCAGTTTTCTCTCCCAGTTAAATGGCGTGCTGATAGCTGCTGGATTTCATTCTGCTTTCACCCTCCTAGTTGTGCCATTAAAGGGATGCCTGTGAGGAAGACTAATGTTGTTTAGTTATAAATCTGGTCTCATATGATGCACAGCATGCAGTGGCTGTTAAGAGACTTGTTGTCTCATTTAAAGAACGAACGTTATGTGTTAATACATTTGTCTCATGGGCATGAGATCTAAAAAAGACTAAAATCATAATTTTGTTAAAGGGGAGGTATTATGTACTTTGTTCTATGCTTTGCTTTATACGGAGAGTTTGGACCCTCAGTAATTGAGAAACGCTTGCTAGAGGCGTGGATTCTGAAGTTTTAAATTTTACCTGGTTGCTAACGTTTGGCCGTGACGTATGTAATGCGCCAATTCAATGCTATGAAGCTTACTGGAAATTGCCTGTGCTGTAAACAACCACCCCCACTAGGCTGATAGAGCTGTGTGGTGTGTGTGGTGTGGGTGTGTGGTGTGTGTGGGGGGGTGTCTTTATGAGGCAGAAGCTTAGCTGGGAACTGAAGCTCCAAGGCGGAGCTTTGGGTAAATAGGCGGCACTTTGTATGAGCAGGCATTTAGGCACCCCTCAATGGCTGCCATGGGAGATTCAAGGATTTCTCAAACATGCATGAGAGAATCAGAGCAACACACCAGGTACATTTTTACTGAGGGAATAACATTATAACGTAATATAAAGCTCAAAAAAGTCGATGTTGCATAATACTCCCTAATAATATGGTCTGAATACTTTATTAGTTCTGTTGTCTGGACTTTTTTCAGTTTTGAGCCTAATTTTACCAAAGTTTTCTTTACAAATTACTAACAAACATAATTATCTATGACATGCCAAGTTGTGTATTACTTGAGTATGCTGATTGTTTATTTTCCCTCATTAGTTTTACCCATTTCTGGATTAAAAAGAAAATGAAACTCATTGTATGAACTTAACTTTTTGCCGTTGTGTAGGAAAACAGCAGAAAGCAATGCCAAATGATAAAATATCTTTTTAATGTTTCATCATATAACATTATCTATCCATCCATCCATCCATCCATCCATCCATCCATCCATCCTCTATATCTGCTTATTCTTGCAGGGTTGTGTGGAGGTTGGTACCTATCTTCAACACTCATTAGGTGAGAGGCGGGGTACACCCTGGACAGGTCGCTGCCAGGGCAACATAGAGACACACAGGACAAAAAAAACAAAAAAAAACAAAAAAAAAAAACATACACTCAAACCAAAGGACAACATAGAGTAACTGATTTACCAAACATAGAGTTCTTGGAGAGATCCCACATATGCATGGGGAGAGCATACAAACTCCATGCAAAAAAAAATAAATAAAAACGGACCAGGATTTGAACCCAAGACCTTTTTGATGCAAGACAACTGCGCTAACAATTGCTCCACTGTTAAGCCCTCACAAACTTCAAGGCATCCAGATTGGGTTTTAGGTGGTAGATTGGTACAATATAAAGCATAATTCTGAAATTAAGGGAAAAGGTCTGTTATTTTCAACACTTTTTATAAAGAAAAATGTGAACAGTGTGGCAAATATTTATTTTCCATCCCTCCTGAGTTAATAGCAGCTGCAAGTCTCTTCGTATGTTTCTGCCACCCTTTTGGATGGTCTGCAAACATAAGTTTTTAATCCTTGTCACTTTCTCAGTTGGATTTCGGTCAGGACTTTGACTAGGCCATTCTAAGGCACTACTACAGTCATATTAACGAAAAATTCATTTATTTATTCAAAATTAAAAAGTTCTCCATAAAAAATTCACCTGCACGTGGTAACCCAAGCCAAAGCAATTGGCACCAGAAGGCACCATATTTGCAGTTGAAATTTTGTGGGCGATTTTTTGCAGCTGAAATTTTTGCTGGAGAATTTAAAGGTAAAAACAAAATTCATATACATAATTGCACAGGATAAAACTTCAGTGTTGTAAATTGAATGTCTAAAAAAGAGGTCTCAAAATGAGATGTTTTCTTCCATTGGAATGGACTGTGCTGTGTTTCCTAAAAAGTGTTATTTCTTAATGTGAGATTTTTCACTGCCTAACTAAATGTACTCGAAATAAAATATTGATTCTACTAAATATTTCAATGTGAGATTCTGCTACTGGAATAAAAGAGGAATTTATTTGTAGGCTTTTCACACATCTTTATAGGAGTACCTTCTGTGTGACTGGGGCCACTCTGCAGAGGACCTTTATACTCTTCATCCAACAAGTGAACCCAAACTCTCAGAAAAGAACCTACATTTAAAGTTAAACAAATTATTATTCATCCACTTACAACAGATTTTGATCCCGCTCTAAATGCACATTCTGGATAACGTCTAACCCCAGATCATTTTCAGTAGATCTGTTAAATAATGATTTCATTTTTTACAGGCTGCAGCTTTTAGTGTCTGTAATGGAAGTTTATGACACAGAGGAAGAAGCTTTTTGATACAGATGCATCTTTAATCAGTTTATGGTTGATTTTGGCCTTTGCATTAGATTTATTTGCTGTAACTTTCTAGAAAGAGGACTATAAAATTACACATAGAATCATCTTTAATAACCTTTTTGTCTTTTTTAAACAATCACCCTTCGACTGGAGAAACACCACATTTAAAAAGGATTCTAGCACAATCATTTGCAGCCAGCACACAGCAGCAGCTCACTAGCATTTAAGTCTGTAATTAGCCAAAGAGGCTTGCTGCTGTCCTCCTTCGTGGCTTTTTGTCGCTAGATATTCCACAACAGGTGTTTACTCCTTCCACCTTCCCACCCACCCTTCAGATCTGATGCGTGACCAGAATAAAGCTGTCTGCCCTGAGGCGTGACCATGCGGGCTCAACAAACAAATATTGCATGACACCAATTTATATGGAGTCTGATCAGTCATCAGTAAAACGCAAAAATATTTACTATCTAAAAACGTACTAGATGTTCTGCAAAATCATCAAAGTTGTAGTGTACCCTGTTTGATTTGCACTGGGCTCAATAATGAATAATTTGCTGAAATATGGGGGCAAAAACCACCTAGTTTTGTTATTATAGGGTGAATTCTAGTTTGCATGGTTGTTTTCCTTTTCCTTATTTTTTGTCAGATCTTGGTTGAACAGAGGTTAGGTGAGGTGTGTTTATCCTGTCGCAGTTGTGTCCTTTCCTCCTGCTCTCACTCACTGCGGGGAAACAGGACACGCTCCCTTTGTTGTTCTCCCGCAGCCAAATAGATTGAGTATTTTCTTTCCTTTTTTTTTTTTTTTTTGTTTTCTCTCTCCTGTTTGTTGACAGACTGGTTTTGTTCGCGTTGTTTTCGAGGGAAAATGTTGTGGAAAATACTTGAGTTTCTTTTTCCGTCGTGCTCTGTGGTAGGATGGTGATCAGGTTGTCAACAGAGCAGAAGAGAGAGGAGAGATGCGCTCTCAGTTCTTCTGTCGAGTGTTGCTGGTTTATTTAACAAAATCCACGCATCGAGCTGCCTCGCCTGCAGTTTGGGGATGTGACCTGTTGCTGATGTTGTTTTTCAGACTTTAGAGGTCGGATGGATACAAATGGAGCGAAATGAAGCAGTGCCAACAGGTTCATTTTAAACGGCGGATCGCTAAATGAAGAGGAGTTGACTTACTTTTTTGGATTTGTGTGACTCAAAAATAGAAAGGTCGTTTTCTGGGGCTTGGCCAACTTTGAAGTTAATCAACAATCATGTTTTCACAAATTACTTAAACCAAACAGGATCTCTTTACCGCGCTTCTGGCACTCTGATCGTGGCACCGCGCCCTGCTTTGTGGAAAACTATAGCCCAATAACCCGCTTTCCTTCTCCTCTCCCTAACCCCGTCTTCCCGACAGAATGGCCCGCTTTGGAGACGATGTCCCGGGCTTGTTGAGCTCCGGGGATGGAGGATCGGAGCGCAATCGGAACCGCGATGGAGCTGCCGTGTCCACAGGTGGGATCTCCCCGGCGTTCAAGCAGACCAAAGCGCAGCGCGCCCGCACCATGGCCCTGTACAACCCCATCCCGGTGAGGGAGAACTGCTTCACCGTCAACAGGTCGCTCTTCATCTTCGGAGAGGACAACGTGGTCAGAAAGTACGCTAAGAAAATCACTGAGTGGCCATATCCTTTTCTCTTTTTTTTGTCCTGGAGGGGTGACTGCACACGAGCCCTGCGTGTTTAATGTGTCTAAATGAAAGATATAAAAGGTAGGGTGAACTGTCACCAGCACTCACTGAACAACAAAGTCTGTTTTTAACTGGGTATTTACTTCCATCCTGGTACAACAATCATCTAATTTCTTTCGCCATGCTGCAGAGTTTCACTTTTAAGGAAAATAAATGGTATTTTTTTTTTACCCAACAGGGTCGTTGCTAGACATGAAACCATACTGGTGCACCTGGTCTAAAATAAAGTATTTTTTCCCCCTTCAAAGTAGCTTTCACAACTTTCACAACAGCATGGGATATAAAGTTATTCTGATTTTTGATTTGTTTTGTTTTTACGTTGACATTGAAGTTGTGACCTTTGCCATTCTTTTTAGCCCAAAACCAAGCCCAGCATTTCAAAGGTAAACTATGAAGAAATAGTCTGATAACATCAATTGATGAAAATAGTGCATCAGTGAAAGCAAAGTTTCTCGCCTAAATTACATCCCAAAATCCACAGAACTCTTACTAGTTTTTAAGAAAGGTCGAGTGAACAGAAAGTTATGGCTACTTACAAATGTTTGGCTCGTTCTGGCCTTGCTTCCACCTTTTTAGCATTTAGTGTGAGGACATAGGAAGTTTCAGCACCAAGCATAGCACTTGTGGAACAGAAGTGTTTATTTTAATTTGAATATGTAAAAATCTGGTTAATTAAAAAGATTGATCACTAAAAAGTACTCAACTTCTTGTTTTGTGATGAAGTTGAAGTACATAAAGTAAGAAACATTTCCTGAATAATACAGGTATCATTTGTTTTTCCTGTTTTGACACTGAAAAATGTGTGCCAAAGCAAAGCAACACAAGAGCTTTGCTATTCATAGCATTAAACTCTTTCTGCCAACATTATGTCATGAAGATCTGCTGTTTTTGTTTCCTATCTCATTTTTGTGATGTACAGCAGATGAACACAAGTAAACTAGAATCTTGATAATTGTGCTAATTAAGCTAATGAAAGTAAAACTGTGGTTTAACAATCAATTAATCAACTCATAATATTTGTTTATATTTTAGTTTATTTTGTAAGGCACGCAATTTGAAACAGAGGTCAGCTCAGGGCACTTTATAGACTACCAACATCAACATCATGACAGGTAAAGTGAATAACACTGATCATCCGTTCAACATGGCACCTTTTTGTGGTTTGGATATATTAGGCAAGTGAACATTTTTGCTCTAAAAGTCGATGTGTTAGAAGCAGGAAATAAGTGGCAAGGATAAGAATTTGAGTAAGTTGAACAAGGACCAAATTGCAATGGTTGTATGACTGAATCAGAGCATCTCCAACGCTAGAACTACTGTGGGGTGTATTTGGCTTACAATAGTTGGTAGGTATCTATCAAAAGTGGAAATGCATCAGAGCCTTTGGTGCATATGGGAAGTGAAAACTGACCCATGTGTGCTGATCCAATAGACAAGCTGCTGTAGCTCGAACAGCTGAGGAAGTTTGAATTAAATTTCAGGAAGAAACAGTGTAACGCAGGGTTGTGCAATGGGTTGCAGACCAGATTGCCCATGTTGGTCAAAATGTTGTGCCTGTTCTGTGTACAGTCCATTACAATCCAAATCATTTTAATACATCTTAATTCAGCCCAATTCATCCAGATAGGAATTCAAATCTAGATCACACATGATTCAATTATTTTTGCATTTATTTCATTTTATTTTTTTTAAATAAAGCTTGAAAAAAAAAAAACTCAGCATACCTGTTTTATATAACACATTCATTACTTTCCTCATATTATTATAAACCAACTAGTTGCTTAACTTCCAAAACAGCTTTACTATTTTGCTTTGCGTGTTGCAGGCGATGCAGAACACAAGTGTCTATTGGCAGTGTGTTTATGCCATTGCTGCTGCTACAGCTCACCAGGTGTCCAGGCCAGGTGTGGCCTGTTCACAGACTATTGTTCTGCTCCATTCAGCAGCTTCCTGACTGACTGACTGCTCCACTGCTGAGCTTATAAACACAGCTAATAGAAGGAGCATTTTTTTTGTTTATGACTACTGCTCATTGTTTTTTCTGGGCTTAAATCTTTAGTCTGGGAACTGTGCGTACATCACACCAGAGATTTTCATATGCACTGGTGGATTGCTTATTCACCAACCTGTACTGGAACTGCACCTGCTGGCACATTTTATTCCCCCATCCAAATCCAAATCAAAGAGCTGTGGGTACTGTTGTGATCAGAAGGAAAGCAGCCAGCCTGAATAACCTCCAGGTTAATGTGCACTGTGAAGGGAGTGTCTTATTACGTAGAGTGAGCTCCACTGTATCTGATTAACAGACATTAAAGGAATTATGTGTAATAATGTCTGATCGCCATGCCATATGCTATTACAGCTAGTCATAACTCACCAGTTCATATTCTATTGTTTGGTAATAAGATTTTGAGGAGTGGTGCTGAGCTCTTATCAAAAAACAGAAGAATAAACAAAAGCAAATGCACAGATGAGCTCATGCAATATATTTAAGGTGAACTAAACATGTAAACAGACTGATATAAACACAGTCCCTGTAAGAGGCATCAAGGACAAAATATCTTTTAAATTTTATTATTAGCCTCGAAAGCCTTATAAGCCTTGAAAGATACAAGTGAAAAAGTAATAGAATCTGCAGGTATTGCAGGGAATATTTGACATTTAGGCAAATATGCTTATTTGCCCCTTGTAGAGTGTTGGATGCTTACTGAAAACTCCACTGTGGTGTCTGTTTATTATGAAACTGGAGCCAAGAGGAAAGAAGAGGCAAAGACTAATACTATGCCTGACCAAATATTTCACTCACTTGCTCATGTAAAAGGTCACCAGTTATTGTGCTCCAGAAAATGTCTTTGTTTTAATCCACCCAAATTATAGATTTACAGATTTTGGATTTTTTTTTTTCTTTTTTTGCAGGATATTTTCTAAGCCAGGTGCAGTGACTTCTCGGTGTCTTGTTGTCATTGTTTTGTTGCCAGGCAAACAGAAGGCGTTTAGATTAACCACACTGATACAGTTCCCGCTCAGACGTTTACAAGCGCAGCACCATTGCCATTAATGTCATATTAATCTGGGACTTTTAATGATGCATTCAAAACACCCAACTTCCAGGTTGAACTGATAATACACAATACAACTGCAAGGACCTGGGTCAAAATTATACATACAGGCTCAGTTAAACTCCCCTCTGATATTTGGTTAACTATCTCTTACAAGTTGTACCTCAGCTGCATGCTTCATGTAGCTATCAGTAACTTCTGGCATCAGTTTGGTTTGATATTTGAGTCCCCCTTTTTCAGAGTTAATTTTAGTTGGTCGGTTTTCTGGCATGGACCTGGCTTTCAAGAACTGTCCTCAACTTTTATGAGAGTTGTGATGGGCTGCTTTGGGAAGGGTATTCCTGAGACTTAATATTAAGCCTTCCAAACCCAGTTTCTTTGTGATTGTTGTCTTATTGGAACCCCCACTTGAGTCCAAATTTCAACTATCTGACTCAAACTGTCACAGAAAAAAAAGGAAATAGGTAAGTATTTTCAACAACAACCCATTCACCTTAAATCATAATTAAGGATAAGTTTTATGGTAAGACAAGACAAAGATTTTGGAAAGGATGAAGCAGGGTATCTTCTGGAAGGGTCCCAACCTCAACCTCATTGCATATTTGTGGGCTATGCTTAAAACTTAGGCTTCTGCCTGGAAACCAACCGATCCAAATGAACTCAGCTACTTCTAATAATGAAAGTGGTCAAATACTCAGACAGAATTATTTATGAACCTTATTGATGGATACAAAAAGTGTATGTTTAATTCTGACCTTATGTGCATGAGAGAAAATCTACATGAAGTTCAAACTTGAGTTCTCTTTGGGAAACAAACGAACTCCATGTAAATATACTTTTATTCCAGAGAGAATGTAGCATTAACACCAACACTGCCCTCTGCAGTTCATGGCTTCCATGCATGCTACTCAGTAATGCACAAATGTTATCTTGTTGCAGAGAAATACTACAAAAAAAAAAAAAAAAAAAAAAAAAAAAAAAAAAAAAAAAAAAACTTCTACCTGTTGGTAACAGATTAAAAGCAGGAAAAAAGGATGATTTTATTGCGCAGGAACATTTTGTGGTTTGTTAAGATATCGCTTTCTGTAGATGTGTACTAAGTTCTTCAAACTAATTCCCAGCAGATGACCAACCTTGGTTACTATGTTTCTCATTGTGTGTTTTTGTGCTTCTGTTACAACACCAAACCAGCACAAAACTTTAAAATGAAGCCTTTGCTGTCCCTTTTTCTGAATAACCTCAACTGGTTCCACTTTAACCCTGTTATATAGAACCACCCCAAGATACATGAGTTCAGTAGCAGACTGTATGGACTGCACACTGATGGTTGTCAGACTGGATGTTTGTGTCTTCAATCAAATGACATCTCTTGGACAATCGTGTCATATTGCCTAACTCGTGAATATTAGTACAGTGTAACATTATTCTTATGAAAATCATAAATTATTCAGACTTTGTATGATTCTCTGTGTATCAAGCAATAGTAATTAGAGACAAAAGCTTGTTGAGTAATTTATACTTTGTAGTAGTTAGCAAAAACACTACAGACCCAGCAGACTGCTGTAAAAAAAATTTTTTTTTCACTGAATAAAAACATGAGACTTATTCATTATTGTATTATTATCATTCAACTGACCTAAGATTTTTATTGTTTAAGAATGAAGAACTACTATTTTAATTTTATTTTATCATCATCCGCTTCAGTAGCCAGCCTGTAATGGCCTGTTTGATTTCCTGCCAAGCATGCTAAGTCTTTTAGATTCTTGTGAACATTTGTTTCTTTATAATGTCACATTGTAAAGAGTAGTGGGTGGCATTCCTCTGGTCGCCCAGCCTTGACCTTATGTTTTTTGCTACCTGGAAATGTTACTTGTTCTTGTTCAGTAGTTTACTTGTCTTTTGGTCATTTACACAGCTGACTGACAGCTCCAGCAACAGGTGGGAAATGGGCGGCCTCACTATTTAATGATTAGTGATTTTGAGGCTTTATCCTTTTAACAGTTTGAATACCTAAAAGCTAGAAACCGGCACATACATACTATTTATCAGAATATTTTAATCAATAGACATTTGTAATAAGTGAGAGCCATGCAAATCAAGAACAGACACTGATACTATACTGGCTAATGGTAGAGTGGTATTCACACACACTCTCTTATAATCTCTTATCTCCGCAGGACATCTGGTAAAGGTCAGCCTTGTGTTTGCAGCACAACTTGCAGCTGTCGTTTCACAGTAAGAGCTTCTTTTCTTCTCTGAGTGCTCAATTAACAGAGGATGATCGTTACAAGAAATATCCAGAGACTTCTGCGATTGGTTGAGTGGTGTGCGTGAGCTCACATGATTACGTCATATGTTTTTAGATTTACTCGAGTGCACCTTGTCATTGACAACATCAGTGGTGGCTCATCGGAGCAAGGCGTGGTTACATTTGTGCATGTATGACACTGCTTGCAAGCTTGGCTGCCTGAGGGTGCAGCTGATGGAGACTGATGGAGCCCTGGCAGGGAAGAGCCAGGGCTTAATGAAGCACTCAGTCTCAGGTTAGACTTGCAGGCCTGCTGAGGACTGGCAGCTGCTCCTCTTGTCTGATTCCCACTGGGATCCCCTGCAGTGGGATGTTTCCCATTGAGAAGGTGTACCTCTAAATAATTGATTGTTGGATTTAATAGTTTGTTTCATCATTAGTGCAAATAGAAATTATGTGAGAGCTGATAAGCAGATACAGAGGTTTAGGTTTAAAACAGTGCAGTAGGGTAACCATACTGGTCTTCAGTTATATTTTCAGGATGTTGTTCTCACGTTAAGCTTCAGTTGGTAACTTTTATAAAAAATATGTCTTTTACATATTTGCAAAAACTGTCACTATGTCTTGACAGTATAATATGAGACATAATCTATGGGAAAAAAAAAATAAATAAAATAAAAAAAAAAAAAAATCGAGCTTTTCTGCCTCCTCCCTGTGGTGCTACTGCTATCTGCACAAATACACCGCTCCTGGTCAGAAGCAACCAATCAGAGCCATGAGGAGGGTCTTAGTACTGTCAATCATGCTTGTGTACGCGCTGCTCATACCACAGCGCATACACGCTCAAGATTGCCGGTTTGCTGCTGCAGCGCTAGTGGCAGAGAAACAACCTAAAGTTATAGGAAGACTGTTTATCCACCGTCATTGGTGACCATGCTTACTAGCCTGCGCATTCAAGGCAGGCTCTGCTGTGGGAGAGGAGCTGTAGTGCAATAGAGAGCAAGGGGGAGGGTGTGAGCAGTGCATAAACAAGCATGACTGACAGTGCTAAGACATTCCTCCTGGTTCTGATTGGTTGTTTCAGACCAGGGAGTGGTGTATTTCTGCAGATGGCAGTAGGAACACAGGAAGGATGCAGAGGAGCTTGATTATGTCTCATATTGTACTGTCAGGACATTGTGACAGTCTTAACAAATATGAAAAAAAAAACATTTTTCTGAAAGTTACCAACTACAGCTTTAAGCTCCGTTAACGGAATATAATTACAAAGGTTATTATTTTTATAAAAATTCTATTAGGGTTGGAAAGTCCATACATATTCCTCTAGAATCTACTTGAAGTTGAGATGGATCATTAATTTACCCCTAACTAAATTGCAGCCTTGCATGAAAAATAAAAATGGACAATTAGGAGGGAAATGACCCTCATGGACCCGGTCTTCCTTGTGTCCTAAACTAATTTTTCTGTGAAAGTCAAAGTGATGTTTTTTCTCCACTGATTTTCTGCTTTTCACATAAAGATGACCATTAAAAACAATAAACTAGGTTAAAAACTTGAGAAACTAATTAAGTTTGCATAACATTTCTATGATTATGTTTTTTAGGTCAGTCTTAAATCTGGGTTCGTTTTCATGGATTTTATATTCATGTTTTGTTTTAAGGATGACTGGGGTTTGGTTTTTGGTTCAATTTTATATTTGTTTGGATGCTTTTGGCTCCTGCTTAATATGTTCTGGTTGAAGTGTGAATGCCACACGCCATGTCCACTATGACTTAAAAAATCTTATAGGGCTTAAATATGTCACAATGTGCAAACTTGATATCATGAAATCTTAAAAACCATGATTAATGTCAAACTGTATATGAGAAGATGCAAGTAAGTTATGGGTGTTTATATTCATATTGTTAGATTAGGGTAGTAAAAGAGAGAGAAGGATGAAGAGAATGAGAGATATGGAAGAAGTCTTGACTGGGAAAAAGCTAACAATAAGACATCTGTTGTTGGAGCAGCAATAGTTACACTGCAGCACTTACCCAGAAAATGTCATACACTTTTATATTTGTTGCAGGGTTTTTTTTGGTTGTGAGAGTGCTAAATCGGGAATCAGCCAGCCTGTTACACTGCTAAGATATCTTCACGATGAAAGAAGTGCAGTGTGACTCAGTGTGGGTTTAAGTCTTGGTTTCTGCTCATGTCTCCTGTTCCTTCTTTGTTAATCATCACAATCTCCTGTTCTTTCTCTTAAGCTCCTTGTTGTTACAATCTTTCCTAAGAACTGGGGTCTTTAAACCACAGCAGAGAGACTTCTGGTTACTTGGCTCATTGCTGGTAACAAGTGCTTGTTTGGCCGTAACTCTGCAGAGATGGAAATACGCACTGAGATGAGCAGGTGAACATTACTGAACTTTTAACACAAATACAATATTTCTACAACTTTTTAACCAAGCCAGTTCATGTAATGCTGGCTGTCTGCTGGGAGCTACACATACACCAAAAACTATCTTCAGAACAGGGAAGTAAAAAATGATTTGCTGTCATTTGTCATGTTTGTACAGTTAAGATATATGTGTTTTTCTTGTTTGGAGAATAATGATAAAGTACAGTCTTCCTTCAGATTTAAGGAGGCCAGAAAGCACCTGTGAAGGGAGCAAAGACTGTCCCACCCCCCACTGCACAAGCAGTAGGATAAACAACCTATCAAAATAGTGCGAGTCCTTGGTCTGTAATGATTGTTCACCAGGCCACATCCACTTTCCTAGGGTAACCAGTTGCTGAACTGGCTGTGGTTCTACTCTCCACCTCTTGCTTTACTGCTTCGATTTTTAACTCAAACTAGCGCCACAGTGTCAGGATACAGATTTCACATCAGACCTATCACTTTTTATAAAATATTCTGTCATTCAGAGGGACAAGTACTTGAAGGAAGAAATACTAATATAGTTACTTAAATAACAGCCAGGATAAAGATTAGAAATGCTTTGACAAGAAAAACAAGCATGTTTACCCTTATTTAGATTTAGCAGTGTGCGCAGGTGGTTAACAATTTTACCAGCAGTGCCGAAGACGAGTTCTGAAGGTCTGCTTATGGAGCTTATGGAGCTTGTTATCAGAGCTTGTTGATGGAGCTGCAGCACCTGGTGATTGTGTAGCATAATCAGCTGGATGGTGAACACGTAATGCTCATGCAAGTTTGTCATGTTTGAGTCCGTTGCTGAAACTGCACAAGTTTGAAACTGCTTTGGTTACATCCTGTGGTTTACCTCTTTCATCCTGTTTAAAACCAGAGTAATCCCAAATATGTGACTTTGTATTTTCTTGGCAACTAATTCCTCTATTTTTGTACTTTTGTGTTGTAAATTGGCAAATCAGTCCGTGCATGTTTACATTGTTCTGCCCATAAAAAACAGTCCAAACATCTCCTGCGTGAATATATCACCCACCGTCATTTGTTGGACTGACAAATATCGGCTGGGAAAATGTTGCTTATCGCCCAACCCTACGTGGGAGGAAATCCTGCAAGCCGCAGTGGCTCAGCAGCACCAGATGCAAGTCCAGCTCAGAGATGACACTCAGATGAGAATTTTTTTTTTGATTGGGCCGGGCCCTGCAGTGCTAAAAGGCCTAATGTTAAGAGTTGTGAAGAAGACTTTTAGTGAGCCTATAACTGTGCAGAGAAAATGGCGGAAAGACCGACAGAAAGGAGAGATATTCCCCATAAATTGGATACAGCTTTGCCAACAGCAGGCACTGCTCCGCTGTGCTGTTTGGTTTTTGCATCTTTTATGCCCCCATTTTATGTTGGTTGTTTCTCCAGATCAAAAAAGATTATACAAGCAGGCAGTCACCAAAAATTGCTAACGGCTGAGCATCCACATTAATATCAAATAGATGACATAGTAAAATGACCTGCATGGTGAGAAGCCTTGACAAATCACAATGATGATGAGGATGTAAATATGGTGTGATCAAACATGTTGGTGCTATGTGGCAATTAATTTAATTTTGCATGGTTTCATCATGACACACTTCTTAATCCATTCTAGATTCTATGATCAGTTAATTTGGCTGAGAATTAAGAAATGGAAAGCCCTAGGTCGAGTCAAAGCCTAGATCGTGCTCTCATTGAAATGCTGTATAGTGACTTTTAATAGGCTGCTAAAAACTCTTCAAACATCTCACAGCTGAAGGTGAAGAGCAGGGCAAATTTCCTTAACTGGTAGATGGATACAAGATGTGCTAAACAGACATTATTTCAACTAAAGGCAGTAACACTAGGTATTAGGGGGTAGGGTGTCTAATCTCTTTGCTTAGATTAGCAAAGAGAAATGCATAAAAGAATATTTTATGCATTTTGTTTAATGAGCAAAAAAAGGTTAATATTGTGTTTTTACCTGTAATTTTCTTTTCCAGCGATGAATGACTTGACTGTATTGAAATAGTGGGGTTGTATAGCCAGCCATTGGAGAGAAACCTTAAACACAGCTGTCTGCCAAGTCTGATATTTTAATATTATATATTCTTATTATATCTCATAATATTTCTAAATATTTTAGCCATTTCAGTTCCAATTAAAATTTTGCTGTTTTTTTTAGACAGAACAATTTCCCTAGAAATTCAGATTACAAGGCTTTTCTTCTGTATATATTTATTCAGTGCAGTGCTGGCTCCAGCTCATACTCCAACACATGGCTCAGATCATTTACAGATTTCCAATAAGCCATGCTCAGATGTCTTTGTTTCATTTTGATTTTTACCTCGGTGTAATAACAATAATCACTGGGGTTTGGATCCAATCTGTGCTTGAGCATATTCACAGATGCACAGGGCATCACACTCTGGTCTCTGTGTCTATTTTTACACGCATGTTTGAGGAGTCGAGGCAGAGCGCCAACGTCACTGTGACTCAGAAGGCTCACGAGACGCCTCGCTCCTGAAGCTGGTAGACAAATCACGACAAATATTGCACGTCAGCTGACACCCGGAACAGAACAGCAAGAGGGGCTGATGAGACACTTGTTAAGTTTGTAGCTGAGAGTAAAATTAACACAGTTTTTTCATGGATTAGTCAGAATGAAAAAAGTGAGGAAGAGAAATGGGAGCATCAGTTGCATTTCTATCTTAAGGTGATATTGTGTAGATTAAATTACTTTTCTGCCTTCTTTGTGAAGAACCAACAGAGTATTATCACCAAATATTTAAATTGCCTTCAGCAGTACAGAGCTTTTTAGCAAAGACTTTACAGATGGATAAACATTGTAATTATTGGGGATGAAGCTGGAAATTTCCCATAGTTACTGAAAGTGCAGGAAAGACAGGAAGCAAGTAAGGTAGGAGCACTAAGAATAGCTGACCAGAAATAAGCCAGACATATTCCCAGAAGAGCTGCTGAAAAAGGAAAGAAAAACTAAAAACCACAAAGTTTAGGATTTCTCAAAAAGGCTTAAAATTCAGATAGTCCCCCCATTATAAATGACTTATTTATTGAGTCATTAATTAATCATGTCTTCCTATTGTTTAATGAGAGCAAAAACATTTTTTTTGAAAAGGCATTAGTATGACAATATCTGCAGATTAGATCAAAAAGCATCTTTGTTTTAAAAGCACAAAGAAGTTTACTTCATGTTTGAAGCAACTTGTAATGTAATTATGGTCAATGGCTTATCTGCTAATGACATAATACATTTGGTAATTTTACTTTGACATTTTTGAGCTGCTAATATAACACAATTTTGCCTAGAATATGAAGTTATTATGTTATTGACTAAAAACACTGAGAAAATTGAAATACAGTGATAATAAAAAAGTTTAACTACATTTCTTGGAAAGAAAATAATTTTGTGGAGGTTTGGGAATTTTGCTAATCAAAAAAATAAATTTATATAAAAAATGAATGCTGTAGTCCTCATTTTCATAATTTAAGGTACATTCTGAGCAGCACTCTTTCTTTAGAAATAGTTATAAGTGTATTTGAAAATTAACTGTTCAAAATCTAGAATTTCTTTGCTTAGAGCTGTGCATTTCTATTTTCATGCATTGCCAAGTATTTCAGTGATTACTGGTGCATCTGGTAGTGAGCTTACTTAGTGAAATGGGCTATGAATCAGGAAAAGAACAGGGGTCATTTGACCTATGTGTGCAGCACAGTTATTTTTTCAAATTATTTTTTTAATGTTGCTCCAATTAACATAATACCTTCTTACACTTCTGGCAAAATGTTATTACATTATTGTCTCCAAAATTGTTTTACATTATTGTCAAGGTCTAATGTTTTTGTCAGTATTACATTTAAAACTGGTCTAAAATTATGTTTGTATCTGTTGTTACATAGTTTCAACACAAACAACAAAATATAAATAGTAGACCTGTGATATCACAAAAGTATTGTTATTAACACAATAAAAGTTGTGTGATCATTATGACAAGTGATGAGCATTTTTTGGTAATTTGTAGACATATAAAATCAAATGATCACATGAAA
This sequence comes from Anableps anableps, assembly GCA_014839685.1. Lineage (NCBI taxonomy): Eukaryota > Metazoa > Chordata > Actinopteri > Cyprinodontiformes > Anablepidae > Anableps > Anableps anableps. The sequence continues at coordinate 19,066,153 of CM026070.1, read as the reverse complement.
TTTTATGTTTCATGTCCAGAGCATAAAGTTTTCCTGAAACTGAGTGGAAAGTGGAGCATCACCAGTCATATTTCCTGCAGGAAATCACAATATAATATTATTAGATCATAAATGTTTAGAACAGGCTGACAATCTGACAAAACAGAGATACTGGGATCATCTATAGAACATATTCTATGAACTGGAGGTCTGCGTTTCTTGTTCAGACACATCAGTTTAGTTTGCCTTTCAGCTTGATGAACTACTTTGTGTGTGTCAATATTCTTATGGTTACTTGTTTCAATTATTTTCCATGGAAGTAATATAGTATACCTATAGCTAGTATTACTGTTTGAAAACTCAGCAAAGAGCTGAATCAGTAATGTATCATGATGTCCCATGGTATTAAGTTATAGTGGTGTGGCATGGTATGGAGATGGTCAAAAGCAAAAACACAGCAGGCTCTTACTTGTTGATGCACATGTATATTTCCAGCAAAGAAAAAAAATCTGTCATCGAAGGTACAAACATTAGTAAGAAAAGCAATGGCGTAGTCATTTTCAGGTCAGATCTTTTAAAGATTTTATTATCACAAGTAGCCTTTATTCAACAGTAAACAAGGTGGAGAGAGAGGGGAAGACATGCAGCAAATGGCCTGGGACTGGGAATTGAACCCTGGACAACTGCGTCAAGGACCACAGCCGCTGCACATGGTGGGTGGGCTCTACCAACTGAGTCACCCAGCATCCCTGCAGGTCAAAACAAAGCTGTACCTTGATAGCGACTCTGCTGGACAGCCTAAGTGTTCAAGCCCTGGTTTGGTCAGCTCAGTCAGCTGACTCCACCCCCCCAAATAAATAAATAAATAAATAAATAAAAATTGGTTATGAATCTTCCCCTCTTTAACAGATTGTCTACTATCCTCCATATATTCATAACTGAACTTTTTCTTTGTTTTCATCACCATAAAAAAATCCCTCTGCACTGCACAATTGGATTAAGATAAAAATAACAATTATGGGTAATAACTGAAATCCTTTAGTTGTTTTATCTTGGACAAAGTCAGAAGCATCCTCATGAGTTATTAGTTAGTCATCATTAGTGGTGGTTTGTCATTTGTTTTTCACCAGTACTTAACAAGTTCTGATATTTAGCTTGATGCATGGTGTCAAAGTCTAGCTTCTGTGTGTCAGCACATGAGATACCTCCACACACACGCTTTAGCTGCCCAGTAACAGTTTTGTAACACTGACTTTCAGTGGCTGGAAGAGGATGCTGTTGCTTGGATACCTTCCTCCCCTGTCTTTCCATCTTCATTTCCTCACTTTCCTTCCCCCTTCCTTGTTTTGTTGTATTGGAGTGAATAGCTCATTTAAAGAGCTTCTTAAAATGAGTCTGTGTAGCAGGAGGATCAAATATACCTTCCATGTGAGAATTTATACAGCAGCAGGTCATTGGGACTCTTTTCACACTTATTTTCTTGTTACTGTTGTTTACTGTGGTTTTGTTCTCCCAACAGCCGATCTGAGGTGCAGCCCTGTTTTTTCTCAGAGCCCCTATAGGCTTGTAGGAGTATTGTATTTGCTCTTTTTATTTAACTTCTCATCACTCATTTGTTCTTGAGTGACCCTGCTGGATAAAACTGCCAACACAGCATCGATCTGTCCGGCTTTACTCGCCTCCTCCTCACGATGCTGTTTCGCAAGCATCTTACTCTGTATAACATAATCTTCTCCTCCAGTGATCAGCTTGTTTATCACTTCCTCCTGATGCATTCTTCTCTCTAATCTTTCCTTCTTTCTTTCTTTGGCTCACCATCTCCTCTCTGCAGGTTTAAGATGCCTTCTGAACATAACCAAGTGAGAGGAAAGTGCCCACACTAAGCATTAGATAAAGATCAGCTAGATTTCAACCAACAACCAGCACAGCTCTCATAATAGATGCAATGTGCCGCTCACAGTAGGAGTGACCCTGTTTATACAATCATATCTCAGGGCCACTCTCTTATCCCTCTTTAATAACTACTCTCTCTTTGTCTATTTCTGTGTCTGTTTGTGTTACGGCTGATTCGAACTTAATTAACTGCTCAATAATAAAATAATTTGGTCATTAGCATGAATCTGTATAACTTGATTGCATTCTGAGTTAATTCAGCCATTTGATTCAGGTGTGTTGGACCAGGGATGTGTCTAAAAGTAGCAGGACACCGACCATCTAGGGCTGGAGTTTGAAACCCCACCTCTCTTAAATAAAATGTTTGGTAAGTTAAAAAAAAAAAAAAAAAAAATCAACCCTATTTGTATTGTTTCTGACAGTCTTTATATTACCTAACTTAATCTGAATTTTGTTATCATCCACAATGTTGAGCTCCTTAACTTTGGTCTTTCACTCCATTTGAGTACATGATCCTCGCTACCATCATTGCAAACTGCATTGTCCTGGCTCTGGAGCAGCACCTCCCTGGCGAAGACAAAACCCCAATGTCCAAGAGACTGGTGAGACACTCAGACATGGAAACTAGAACACAGACAGAAGTCTAATGTGTGCTGCTTTTACATCTGAGTCCTTAATGCTAACAATTTATCTGACTTTTTTTATGCCATTTCACACCAACAGGAGAAGACAGAGCCTTACTTCATAGGGATGTTCTGTTTTGAGGCCGGGATAAAGATTATCGCTCTGGGTTTTGTGTTTCATAAAGGTTCCTACCTCAGGAATGGCTGGAACGTCATGGATTTTATTGTGGTCCTCAGCGGGTGAGTCCATCATCGTGTTTGCACACGTGTGGTTATACATGTGATAATCTGTAAAATGGGATTAGCATTTTGAACTGAAATGAATGCTTATTCTAAGAGATGTTATGCAATAATAGTACTACTCATTCTTTGGCTTCCTTTATCTGGAAGCAAACTTTGTTACAATAATTTAATATTCCAGTACTCTCAGGGAGCTGAATTTATTTACCTTTATGCTGTCGATAAACTTTGTTGAAGGTTTGTTTAGTTTAAGATCAGTGCCACAAGCAATGCTGTGAGTGCTTTGTTTTTAAACAGGGTAAGAATACAAAGAGAATGATTGTGTCATATCTAAGTAAACATTCATAAAAACATAATATCACTGTGGCAGCAATAGTGATATGTCAGAATGGCAAGCAAGTTGATTAAAGACAAACGATGCAACAATGATTATTTCTTTGTTCCTGAGTCATAGGCTCTGTCTGTCATGGTCCTTCGGTGTTTGGGTTTTGGTTTTCTTTTGTGTTGGTGTTTTGATAATTTTCCTGTTATTTATTATGTTATATGTCTTGCCATATTACTTTGTTTATTTGTGTTTAGTTTCTTAGTGTTTAGTTTATTCTTCTGTTACTTGTACATTTGAACTTAATTCTCTTAGATTATTGTCAGGCGTTTTCCTTTTGGTTTGTAGACCTCTGAGTCTTAGTTCAGCTCCTCTGTGTTAATTAGTCTCCTCCCTCAGGTTCCCCATTGTCTCTTTGCCACCGTTGTACCACAATTCCTCGTTGACTAGTTCATCTGGTTAATTTGTTACTTTCCGCACCTGCCTCTGTATTTAAGGTCCCGGGTTTTCCTTTTTCATTGCTAGATTATTCCATTCCGTTGCCCGTTTCTCGTTCCATGCTCCTTGTCTTATTTAATTTGTGCAGACCAGAAAGTTTTCTTTTTTTAAATTTAAAGCTCCAAAATTCTTTTTTCAAGTGGATGTTTGTGCCTTGGCCCTGCTTCTACTACACACATCTTGACACTGTTTAAAGCATATCATTTGTCCTGTTCAACTAAGCTTGCAAATTGTCCATGTGCTCTGGTATATATGCAAACATATATTTAAAAATATTTTTAAAAACTCTGGAAGTAGAACAGGAAACAGTTTACCATTTCCTGGTAATAATCAAGACCTCTTAATGAATGAAAGATGTGTTGTCCAACATGTTTTTGAACTGACAAAATAAGTTGCCATTAGGTTAGAGCAAACCTAACTACACGTCCACAAAAACAAGCTTTCAAAAAGTTTTTCAAGTTGACCTTTTGTTATTGAGTTTTATGGTTCCATATCAACCCACATAAATGAGGAAATGCATTAAAACTTAACTTAATGTCAAATGATAACAAAACCACATTTATACAACAGGATATATATAAAAACAAAATGAAGAGCTGTTACTTCAAGCTCCTATTCCTCTTTGCTTGGTGACAACACTAATGCATCTTAACTACAGAAGTTACAGTCTGATGATTAAAACCAAAATAAGGAACAAATAACAACAACGTAAGGAACTCCTGAAAAACACTTTTTGCCTGTGGATGCTTTTCTGATTTTACCTTTTTCTTGCACTGTGAATAAATATACATTAGTAAAAGATGTAATTCCTTCTGATGTTACCTAACAACTGTCACAACCACATAAGGCACAACATGAGACATGCTTTCTCAGTCATAAAAATGCCAACAACAGGAAACCTTTGTACCTTTACCAACAGGAAACACATAACCTAAAGCTTAATACAGTGAATTGGTTTAGATATATCTTATATTACTCATTTCCATAGATTTTGAAAAGAAAACTCTTATAAATACACATGAAAAACTGGAAAAGTCAGAAAACATTGTCCCCACACCTCTTAGCTTTTGATTTGCCACTGTACCTTGGTCACAAACACTGACCTGTTCAGTGCCAAAACAGGCTTTTAGTACAAAAAGCTTCTAGTACACATATGTAGCATGTTTAGTCAAAGTACTTGATCTGTAATATGCAAATCAAAATGTTGCAATATGCCATCAAACCAAGGAAAAAGCTGACTTAGAGTAAATAAACAGAAATGTAAACAATGTAGGAATGTATATAAATCCATAAAAAAGGAAACATTTGATAACTATTGATATCATACACCATAACATGTCCTAAATCATTAACATTTTATATTGAAGGTGATATAACCAGAACCAGTATTTCGTCTGTCCCCGTTAATGGGGAGGAATGAGAACGTGTTCATTTTGAACAAGCTTCACATGACCGAGTCTAATTTCCACCACCATCTTTGGCCATGAAATGATGGAGAGAGCAAGGGAGAGTGTGTGAGCGGCACATATATGAGGGTGATTGACAGCACTAAGACCCTCCTCCCAGCTCTGATTGGTTGTTTCTGACTGAGTGGTGTATTTCTGCAATTAGTACTGGGAGCACTGGGAGAAGGCAGGAGCTTGATTTTTTTCACAGATTGTCTGTCTTATACTGTCATAACAATGATAATTTTAACAAATATGTAAAAAACATTTTTTTCATAAAAGTTACATAGTGCAGCTTTACATAAAAATCTGGCAGCACAAAGTGGAACACAAAACAAGACTCCCAAACTGAAACAGGTTCTCTGTGCTCTGTCAGGTGGCAAATCCTCAACTACTTTAGTTCAGCCGTCACTTTATCTGATATATCCCAATCCCTCCATTTCTACAAGACATTCATTGATACTGTCACTATCATCATCTTTATTTGAATTATTATTTCTGCTCCACTACCTGTAGATTTGTATGTCATGTACTCATCCTCTGCCGTTTAAAATAAAAGGGCATTAGCTGTAACTCACACAACTGAACTCGTCTGCAGAAAATATTGTTTTGATTACAAAAAAAAAACAATACCATGACAAAAATGGTCATGATATTGTAAGCAAACAGAAACAATCATTTTAGTATTTTAAGGACAATATAGTTATAGTGATGACCATATTTTAGGTAAAATATAGTCAATGATGCACGTTGTCTACTTTAATGGACTAATGTTGAAGACAACTGGACTTCTTCTCTTGTTTCTTGAAGACGCTTCACCTTTCATCCAAAAGGCCTCTTCACCTCTGAAGATGGCTGGAAGCAACAGGCTTATAAGTTGTAGTCAGAACGTTTAAGAGGCAAAATGTCTTCCAGAAACAAGAGAAGAAGTCCAGTTGCTATCTACTTGAGCACTTAGGATTGTCATGTCCTGGGTTACTGAAAATCCACACTAGCATATTGGACAGATGATTCATTGCAAATTCCTCTCAGGATAAAATCATTTCTTTAAATTTTTAGGAATTATGTTACTCCTTGGTTGTAAAATTATGCCATGCTATATGAGAAGAAAGTATTTCAGATGTACTCAGCCTTATTGGCTGAAAGCCAACCAGATGCAGATGATTGATTTTCTGTTCTACTTCCTCTGCTGTGTAAGCGCACATTTTTAGTAAAAAAGAAAACTTATCTAATCTGAGTTTTTTCACACATAGTTCATGCATAATAATATTAAAGATAGTTGTGGTCTGTCGTGTTCATTCTCTCATCTTACAATACAACAGTAGTGCATCAGCTACAAGCGCTCACCTTTAACAGGTTGTTCTTTCAGAGCATGATGTTATCTTACAGGACATTTTACATCTTTTACTTTGTTAGGAGATGTATGTGCATCACCGATGGAGCAGAAAGTGGAAATGTTTTGACCACAAAAGGAGGAGCTTGATGAGAGAGCAAATTAACGTTGACACGTCTCTCTTTCTCTATTTCTCACGTACACACTGATGTGTACATGCACAGATAAAATATTAATCAGTTCACAGCTCATAAGTACAAAGGGAGGCAGAAAGGGTTCTTAGAGAACTCTACACGATTTTGGTTCTTTGATTATTGATGAGGCAAACTAAGACCTCTTAACGATGCTCTGCTCACTGCTGGATAGAGAAGGACTATTAGGTGTTTGTAAAAAAGAAAAGGGCGAGTGTGAGAGAACAATGGCACAGAGTTCCTGTAGATCAGCTGATGCTAATGTCACACATGCTGATGAGGACAGTCAACCCCAGACTAAATTAAAAATGTGGCCAAAATTAGCAGCCTAATTAAAATACGGGTTCATGGTAATGCATTTATAATCTCACCTGCCTGAATGAGAACAGAGAATAAAAGCCTGAAGATTTTCCTAAAGGTGACAGAAACAGCTCCTTCTGTTTTGTTGTTGTTGTTGTTTGAGATTACTTAAAAAACTATTCAGGGTCACTTTTCAGTTTCCCCAGTTTCTTTTTATACTTAGCCAGTCAAGTCACAAAATACATGATCTTACAAACAATGAACTCCCAAATGTGTCTGTTCCACTTTCATCTGTTCATGTGCTGAATTTTAACAACCAATTTTAAATTAGGCAGGAGACATGCTTGATCTGAATAAAATAGCCTTCCAGGTTTCTTTTTAATAATATTCAGCATGATGAAGTGAGCTCCTGATAGATTGCTCGCTGAATTATCATTTTGGCCTCAGCAAGGATAGAAGAATGCAAATGGTCCATCTCTTCCTGTCTCCCACACTTAGTTCATTCAACATTGACACTCATGGAAACATTACCTCACCTACAGGACATCATTCAAGATTTGTAGCTTTGTTAGAGAGTGACTTGTTAGTTTAGATGAGACTTGTAGATAGTATTAGATACATAATTAGGGCTGTTGATCTCTTAGTAATTGGGAAGCCTTGACCAGCCTCCCACACCTCAACTCAACTGGTCTCGTAGTGGAAGAACTTCACTTTTGCATGTTGTCTTGATTACAAAACAATATAATCAAGTTAAATTTGTTGATTTAAAAAATTTAAAAGACCTGTTCCTAATGCTTTAAAATTCGGTTGAAATTTTCCCAAAATACAGTTAATATTTTTGTTTTTCTGAATTCCACATTTTTAAAAATAAATTATTTCATTTAAAAGATTTCTTTAGAGAAGTAATAATAATATTGATAATTTAAAAAAGTACATACCGTGTATTTCTGCTAATACCCTCAGGGAAGCAATTGTCAGCTATATAACACAAAAAAACAGTTACTGTAGACTGAATTGGGCTTCACACTGGAAACAGTTGACTCCACATTTGACTCACTGCAAGTCATTCCTGGGTGTAAGTTTTGGCTCTGGCCTTTCTGTTTGGAGATAGTTTGTTCTCCACATACACATGTGGGTCCTCTCCAGGTACCCTGCTTTACTCTCACCATCCAAAAATATGCATCTTAGATTAACTGTACATTTCCATAAGTTGTGACTGTGTTAGAACATGGTTGTTTGTCTTTTGTTTTTTTGTCATTTGTTTTTTGATTTATTTTTTATGACCGAATCCATTCAGCCAGAGTGCTTCCTGACTTTCCGCTATGTCATGATTTCAAGGTAAGTGTGTGGACCCATAAGCGGCAGGATGACTTTGGGCTTGCAATATGAACTTTAATGTCCAAAAAACTCCACAAAACACAGATGAGCAGGGAGATGCAAACACATGAGCACGGAGAACAAGACGAGACTCCAGCAGGGAACAAAGGCACAGGTAGGAACATAAATACACACAGGGTCAATCAGGGAAACGACGAACAGCTGGAATCAATTTAGTGGGGAAGGACGAGACCACAGAGGAGAACAGGCGCTAACAATCAAAACATGAACCAAAACAACCTGGAACCCTGACAGTACCTCCCCACCAAGGGGCGGCTACCAGACCCCATTAGCCAAAAGACAAGAAAATAAAAACAACCTGAACAGGGTGGGCAGAGGGGTGCAGGACGGAGGGCCAGAAACTTATACCCTTAAAGTTCAGAAGAGGAAAAAAAAAAAAGAATTTTCAGTCTGATGACCAGCTGTGCAGCTGGCCGAGGTCACGAAAAATGTCCGGTGGCCCGCCGAGTGGCCAGTCTAACTCCCAAAGGGCATCAGGACACCCCAAGGAGACCTGCTGTCAGCGATGATGATGCAGAAACCTCTGGAAAGCCCTGTCAGGCAGACAACAGCGGCAGCGATGCCGAAGCCTATGGAGCACCCGGTCAGAGAAATGATGGAGAGAGCCAGGAGGCAGATAGTCGGCAGGAAGAACTGGAGCCTGGGTCTCCCTGGAGCAGGAATGCTGAGAAGCTCTGGAACAGGAACACTGGGAAGCTCTAGAACTGGCACGTTGGGAAGCTCAGAAGCGTTGAGGAGCTCCAGCACAAACCCACAACGAAATACGAGAAGCAGGTCACAGGCCAGAACATAGGAGACCTCATGAACGGGGAAATTCATAGTCAGCTGAAGCCTATGCCAAGGGGCTGGCTCCAGCACCGCCTTCAGGTGCCAGGGAGTTGTTGACACTGGCGTCAATAGGCGCCAAGGAGCAGATGAGGGGAACCGACCCTCATGGGTTGCCTCAAAAGTTGGAACAGGGAGCACCAGCTGGCCGGAGGCAGCAAGGAGCACTGTAGGCCTCAGCTTGACCCCCCAGGGATGGAGTGGAGGCGTCGGCTTGAGCGCCCAGTGAACAACTGGTGGTGTTGAACTGCTGGTTGCTGCAGTGCGGCAACCTCCTTGGAAGCAGTGGGAAGCATTGGTCACGGGAGCAGCCCGTGAGGTGTGCCATTTCTGCAGACATCCATGCTGCTGTGAGGGTGGCTGGCAGTGAGGAGGCAGTGAGAACCGGTACCGCTTCCAGGAGGAGCGATCACCAGCCTGGAGCCCCAGAAAGCTCCAGGCAACCTTCTCAGTGCATATTCTTCTCTTTGACCTCGTGCTTACAATATGAACTTTAATGTCCAAAAACCTCCACAAAACACAGATGAGCAGGGAGATGCAAACACATGAGCACGGAGAACAAGACGAGACTCCAGCAGGGAACAAAGGCACAGGTAGGAACATAAATACACACAGGGTCAATCAGGGAAACGACGAACAGCTGGAATCAATTTAGTGGGGAAGGACGAGACCACAGAGGAGAACAGGCGCTAACAATCAAAACATGAACCAAAACAACCTGGAACCCTGACAAGCTACTGGCCACTGGAGATGGACACTAGCCTTTCTGCAACTATGCTGCAAAAATTCAGCTGGTATATAAAATGGATGAATTATTACAATTGTGCTATGGTTGCTATTTTCTTTAATCTATGCAGACTCTCTTTCTGCTCTGATGATCCCTTGCATGTCTTATGGTTGAAGTTTGTGAGATGGCAGGGAACTTGGCTTTATTTTCTGATTAATCCAGCTAATTGTTTGACCACTTGAGGGAGGCTTAAACAAGGTATAGAGCATTGAACTTTCAGCCCAAGATGGTCAGGCAATCATTAAGTATAGGATAAGCAGGTACAGATAATGAATGGATGGATGGATGGATGGATGGATGAAAGAAAAAAGTAAGACTGTGGTGTCAAGACAAAAGTAACTTACTCTGTCCTGACACAGAAACAGTAATTTCATTCTTTACTCAATATTTTCCAACACACATGCAGTGGATTCAGCAGCAGTGCGTCATTAATAATATATACATATTTTGTATACAGCTAAAACCAGATGTTTATAGACACTATAAAAAGACAACACCTTTTTTCCCCTCACTTTCTGACATGAAATATGATTAAACTTGTGAAGATGCTGGGTGAAGGCGGTTAAAATATTACATTGTTCACAGTGAAATAAGTTCTGTACCAACATGGACTGATATGCCACTCAGGGAAGAAGAATATATTTACTCCAAAAGCACCATAACAACCTAAATTACAGTTTGCAAATGTACCTAGGAACAAAGACCTTAATTTTAGAGACCATGGTGGTCTAATGAAATTAAAATTGAACTGTTTAAGCACTGCTGGTACATTTGAAGAAAAGGGGGAGTTTGCACGGCTGAGGGCAGGCATGGGCTTTCCAAATGAGGAACGACCCCAGTCATACTGCCAAATTTGTCACGAAATGGCTTAAGGACAACAAAGCAATGTTTTAGAGTGGTCATCACAAAACCCTGATTTCAGTCCCACAGAAAATTTGTGGGCAGAGCTGATGGTTTGCGTAAACAAGGTGATCTATAAACCTGACTCAGTTACTCCAGTTCTGCTTGGAGGAATGAGCCAAAATTCCAGCAAACTATTGTAAGAAGATTGTGGAGAGATACCCAGACTTTGACACAAGTCACTCATTTTACAGGGCAAAGCCACAAAATATTCTGGAAACTTATGCACGCCTGAGAATTTTAAACCAAATCTTTAAAAATTGCCTTGCTCAATTTTGACATTTGGCAAATAGGAATAAATGGGGTAATTTTAACTGAACTAAAACAGGAAGTATTTAGCCTGATTTAATGTCAAACTGTGGAAAAAAGGGTCTATTTTTTCACTGCATGTAAAAAATAGTTTTTTGGCTCTACCTGACAGGATCGCCCATGTAAAAACACTTTTTAAATACAGCAACATAAGTGACTAGAGAAAAAAGTGACAGATGCCAATTTTATTTTAGAAGAAAAATTAACTGGTTAGCTGTCAGTGTTCTCGTGTAGCCAAAATTCTTGAGTATTAACTTTCTGTGGCTCCAAATACTGGTGGAGTCAGGTTGCTCTCTTTACAAGCTTTTCCCCCTATTCTTTCTCTCCTGTTGTCTAGCAAATAATTACAATACTTAGAACTGCCACTTTGAAATTCACTGACCTTTCTGTTTATTAAAATCTAATGCAATTCAACAACGCTCCAGGTACTCATCTGTAAATCCTTTAAAGCTTTTTATTCACACAAGCGGGAAGCCTAATTTAACAGTTGTGTTGAAATCTTTGCCTGTGGAGGCTTTACTCAACTGTTAGCTCAGATTACAAAGCCTGTAAACCTTTCCTCAGTGAATACCCCTAACTCACTCCACATCATGAGCGAACATGTATAATTATGGGAAGCGTTTGCTTACTGTGTCAATGCTGGAGGCCATGATTACCTCAGCAAGCTTCCTTAGTGTTTCAAGATGGCCTGAGAGAGTGAGTGGGAGGGAGATGTGAAAAACCAGATGGCACTTCCTCAAATGCTGTTTTTGTGTAGCTGAGGACCGTAGAGGGATGACGGGTTTTCTCGGGTCACCAGTCCGTTACCCCTGCTAAAGAGTCAAGCTGTGAGGCGGAGCCAGAAAAGAGAATAAAACAGGTGATAGAACTGAACAAGACAGAAAATGGCTTAAGAACAGAGAGATATGACAACAATTAGTGTGATAAAAGAATTAAAAGGGAAGGATGTAGTAGGAGGAAATGAGAAGGATGGCTCAGTGCGTAATCGTATGTCTTAATTGGCACCCTGGCAATTTCACTCGCTGGCAAGCCCTCCATTAGACTGGCAACAGTAGACACAGGACAACGCCCACTGAGGTTTTGTGTCAGCATAAAGTGCCAGACACTCAAGGAAAGAATTGGTGCAAAGGGAGTTGATGAGATTAAAGAAACCAAGACTGGTGTTTTTGCTCTTTTCTGTGGTTGTTGTTACAAAGAGGGAAAAGACATTCTTCAGTGTAGTTAGCATTTCTTATGTGTTTTTGAGATGTTGGAGACATGATGGATATGTTCGTGCTTCATCTTGTACCTGTTTGATGATTTAAGTTTTTGTGATTTTAGCAGCAGAATGAATTGGTTAAATTTAGATCACAGCTATGATTTTTGTTCATTCCCGTTCCTGCAGGAGAAAAGCATTCCCACAGTATGATGCCACCGCCACCACCATGTACCGCAATGGAGATTGACTGGATGTTATGTGGTGTTAGATTTCCACCAGATGTGGCATTTTGCATATAGGCTAAATGATCTCAACTAACCAGAGCACATTCTTCTACATGTTTGCTGTGTCCTCTATATGAATTCTTCTGACTTTACTTCAACAGCTTTCTTCTTGCCACTCTTCCATGAACACCAGATTTGTAGAGTGAAAGACTAATAGATTCTCTAACCTCTATTTTATTTATTTCAAATTTATTTGAGCAGGACAAGACATAGAACAATGTTACATTTAAAAGAAGCCTAATAGAGGCTTCTTTTACATTTTTTCACTTTGACTTTGCAGGCAGGAAGCCAAAGTCAACACAAAGAGCTTTATATCAATCACAGCATCTGCAGCACTAGTCAGCAGGACATAATAACATTATACCAGAACCATAATATTGTTTTCTTTCAGAGTTTCTTGGGGTAATTAAATTATTTTTTTATAATAATTGTCCATGTTTTTCTTGCTTTCTGTGGTTCTTTATTGTCTTTACATGTTTTCATTACACTAAAGGGCCGACATCCAACGGATATATATTATGATTATAAAGGAAGGCAAAGTCTATAACTTAGAAAAATAAATAACGATTATAAAACAAGGCAAAATCACACAGGACAGCAAAAATATAGCACAATGCTATAACATTTTTCACTCATATTAATCATTTACACTATTTTCCCTCGTTTCTATTCATATTTTTCATCACCTCATCTAATAAGTTGTCAGGACCTGACTCCAAAAACTGAAATCAGATATGATGTGTTTGGTGTATTTTATGTATTCTTCTCGGTCATGTGTATGAACCAAATGTGCTACTACTCTCTTTTAGCCAGCAACACCTTATGTCTGTTTGGCATTCATGCACCTGTTAGTAGTAACCAAATCAACCTCTCTCTCTCTCTCTCTCTCTCACACACACACACACACACACACACACACACACACACACACACACACACACACACATATTCAGACAGATGCACCCTCTCCAGTCTTTTTTCCATCTGCTGTCTGATGGATTGATGAGATCAGACACAGCAGGAGTGGATGTGTCCCTCCGAGCTGCTACTGTGGTGAATGAGGACCCAGCCCCAGGTTAGGCTGTCATGGGCTCCAGTTCTCCTGCTTCTTTGGTCAGCGTCTGTACAATTAGTTTGGATCAGGAGAGATTTGTTTTTTCCTCATAATTTCCCAGGGGAAACTGTTCCTGGAGGTTGTGTGCTGTGTTTTTCCAAATACAACAAATGGAAGAATAGTTGAAGATCTGTTCTTTTCTGTCATATCCCTTTATTAAAAGTTAAGCAAAGTTAAATGTGGACTATGCATTGCAAAACTACATATTTCCCTTTAACATGTCCACATTAAAAACATAAACATCAGGGTAATTTATCAGGATTTTATATCACAGCAGCAAAAGCAGTGCACAATGGAAGTGGAAGGAAAATTATACATAGTTTCTAAAATCTTTTATAAATTGCTTCTTATATCACTAAATATAATCCAGTGTAACCGACTGGCTACTTGGAAGGTTATTTAATTAGTAAACAGAATACATCAGTGTGTAACCTAATCTCAGCATAAATCCAGTTGTTCTGTGAAGGTTTCAGAGGTTTGTTAGAGAACATTAGTGAACAAACAGCATCATGAAGATCAAGGAACACAGCAGACAGGTTAGAGACAAAGTTGTGGAAAAGTTCAAGGTCACATTAGGTTATAAAACAAGACCTCAAGTTTGAACATAAAGTAGGGACATGGAAGCTGGTCAGACTTGATGAGAAGTTCTGGGGAACTAAATATAGGTCAAACCAGCAAGAAAACCAGGAGGACACCAACGCTAAACGTGCACCTGGAGCTACATGAGAATGGTTCAGATCAAAGCAGATTTATGCTGGAATGGCCTACTTAAAGTCCAGACATAACTGAAACAGACAATCTGAGGCAAGGCTGGGGAGACTTAATACATATGCACAGCACACTTGTTGGATTTTTATTTTAGTTGTTAAATTGGATACCATGGATCATTCTCCTTCCACTTTACAATCATGCACTACTTTATTAAGGGTAGTACTAAGTTTTAGGGGGAGGAATAGTCTCAGTATATGAGCGCCATGAGTAAAGACAGTGTTCAAATGGATTTAGTCACATTGAGATCCACTGGTCAAACTTTGCATTTTAACTGTGATCTCAAATCTAGTTACTGAAAAATTATCATACTGATGAAAATCAGCTCGTCTGCTGTTCCTGAACCCCTGCTACTCCCCGTCATCTGTCTCTTCCCACTTGTAGCCATTGTAAAAAGACAGATACATAGAGTGTTTAGAGGACCTTTTATGCAGTCTGATTAGAAAAGATGACGTGATACACTGAGATCAAAGTGGCCCTACTGCTTGCTGAGACTCTTGTCAAATTAAATTCCTTTTACGAGCAAAAGTAATCAGCTTTGAGGGAAAGTGATGGATATTCTGAATTATGAATTTTTAATTTGTCTTTGTAAGTTCAGTCTGGGACAAACAGTGCCTTTGTGGGAATTGAATTAATGCATGAAGTTTATTAGTATTCAGTCTGAATCAACTGAGGTAAAACATGTAATGAGCAAAATTCAGGGGCATCACAATCTTCTAAAAACCGACTTATTGATTCATTTCAGGCGCGACTCAATGAAATTACATGATTTAGAGACAGAGATGGAGTCGAAGCTGGTAGCTGTACACTCTTCACACCATAAATGAATGATGAAGATCTTGTTAAGTTCCTATGGCAACTGTTACATAATGTGTGACATTGTAATTTCTGATGCAACGTCAGCGACTTAATGTTGCCAATATGTTATGTTTACATGAAATTGCTGATAAGTAAAATTTAAGGATAAATGCATTCAGAAATAGGGCAGTCTCTCGAACGAGATATATATTCATATTATATTAATGACTCATAACATTTTTTTCATATAATTTCATGTTTGTTGGTTTAGAGCCAACAAAAGTAGCAGACTACTGTCTCAAAGAAGTGTATTTTGATCTTGCTTAATTTAAAAAAAAAAAATTAAAAAAAATAAAAAAATAAATAAAAAAATTCTAATACCATTTCTAAACCTTTCTTAACTTGCACATCCCAACATTTTCCAGTCTTTTTTTCAGTAAAAATGCTCCTTAAGTACTGACATGAACCTGCTCATTTCCAGCAAGGAGTCTCCAATTTATTCAGACTCTCTTTAGCATATTTCAGATTTAGTGAGCTCAAAGGATAAATATGCAATTGTGTCAATTAGATTGCAGCTATGGTCTCCATGTTTGTTCAGTTAACACTGTTGCCACACAGAAAGAAGGTCGTTTATGCATTGTGTTTGCATGTTCTTCACATGTGTGAGTGGGCTGTCTCTCTGTACTTCTTCCTTTCACAGTCCAAAAACATACATGTCAAGTTAACTGGTCTCTCTAAATTCTCCTTAGCTGTCAATCTTTGTATCAGTTGTGTGTCTCTGTGTGGACCTGTGATGGACTGTAAGCCCCCATTTCCCACTGAGTGCTGGAGATAGGACCAGAGAGTTTTCGTATTTACAGTTCGGAGCATCTTCTTGGAAGTGGCAGCAATCGGTGGCAGGAGTGCTGTGCAGTTGTATCATTTAAGATATTCAACAAAAGCCACTTTAAAGAAACAAATAATTTACTTGATTGGCAGAATTGCCATAACAGCCTAAATCTGACCTCCCTTTTTCCACCTGTTTAAAGGAAAAAGATGTTTGAGTATTTTTGGGGGTGTACATTGTATAAATAAGTAGTTGAGTCAAAGTCTGTAAAAAGATAGAGGAGAGATATTCTGAAGATTGCAGGTAGTTTGAAATAGTTTCAGTGTTCTGCTCTTTAAAGTCAAGGTCAGAAGCAGAAAATGCTGAAGAACCAAAAGAAAGTAACAGATTCTACGGCATTGTCATGTTTCAAGGTAACATTTGTAAAATAAAACCTGGAAAGTTAATCTGTTTCTGATCTTGATGCCTTTGTACCAACCAGGACCCTGTTCTCGAAAGCAGATTAAGGAACATACTTAAATTTAATCATATGACAAATTTGGTTTTTTTTTTTTGTGGTTTTTTTTTTTTGTTTGTTTTTTTTTTTTTTTTTTTTTGGGGGGGGGGTATTGTGATGATAATAATAAAGCCAAAGAAAAATAATAATAAAAGATTGTCCGTCCTTATGGTAATAGATCATAGAAAACCCCACAAACTGCTCAAAAAAAATAAAATGTACCCATTGTGAAAAGGCTAGCTTAGTACACCAGTTACGTTGATTAGTACACTTGTATTGCCAAAGTACACAATCTTTGCAGTCAGTCATATTTTCAAATATTTTGATATTTATTACAGTTTTTCTCAGTCACTTTGGTGCAATTCTCAGATCATTTTCGACTTTTGCAAAACAGTAAGTGCATTTCTCAAAACAATTCGTTAAAACAGCAAAATACTATGGATGACCTGCAAAATCTAGTCTCTTTCTCAAAATCCTGAGTTCATCTCTCAAAATTAAATACCTGTGTCAGTGAACATGTCAGTGCCTCAGAATGACAAGTCCTTGTTTCAGTGTGAATGGATAAGACAGTCAAAATGATTAGTCATATTAATAAATACAGCAGTGTAGTCTGAAGTGCTGCTCTGTTGTAAACTATGGCTAAAGTTTTGATGACAAGTATTGTAAAGTTCAATGGCAAGAGATTGGACAAGATTCACATTTTTGGTTTTACTGTAATTTGACAAATGATCACATTATGATACAGAAAGGAAAATACAGCACTGGAGAGCACAAAGGGAAAAAAAAAAGTAGAAATGGAAACCTAAAACAATCTCCTTAAGGAAAACTGTACATGCAGTGCTGTAGGAATTACAGAGCAGTCTTCCTACATCTCCTCATGTTCATCTCTGTTCGGCCACAAACTCTAATCCACATCATAACGAATGTCTTCTCTGGCGATGCAGTGTGGAAAGAATCTTTTAGGAATGAGGAGTAAGGAGAGGGGAACTCCATCAGCATCCTGTTGAGGCCGCAAACCACTGATGATTTGGAAACTGGCATATGTCCTCAGCCTCTTCTGACTCTTCCTCTGTTTTACCTCCTAACTCCTCTGCTACAGCCTCACTCCTTTTCCTCTTCTTCTCTCTGGCTGCTGACCCCGTCCAAATCCCTGTCCTTTCATTGTCAGAAACGTAATATTGTGTTGTGTTCCAGCTGTGTACACTATATTCTTGCCACTATATTCTTCTTTACCAGTTCAGGACAGATTTAGAGAAAAGTCTAATGGAAATGTCTAGAAATATGCTTGACATATTATGACAACCTGCTCAAGCTTTTTGCATGTAAAGACAAATACGTCAAACTTATGATTAAATGTTGTGAAGGTTGAGACTATTCAACAGAGACCCATATAATTCATTTTGATCAACATGACAAAAAAATAATTGCAAATGGAGGAAAAAGCAAAGAATTGCACACAATCACTTGCATGATGAACAAAAGCATTTGCAACTTGCTCAAAGGAATCAGAAACTGCTTTTTTGATGTGCACAAGTGACACAGTGATTTGAAGATGGAACAAATAGTTTTGAGAATTTCAATTCTGTTCTGAGAAATGCACTAAAGCGACTGAGAAAAACTATAATGCTCAGTATCTAGCAGGAAAAAAAAATGATTCAAACAACCAAGTTAACAATCCCAGTCATACTAACAGTTGTTTGCATTTGGAAATATCAAAGTTTATTGTTATGATAAATGACAGTTGTCATAAGCAACACAACAGGTGGCTCTGATACTCAGCTAATAACCAGTTTTTAAAAAACATACCCACATCTATGCCTGTTGTTTTAATGAACAGCATGTTTTGATTTTATGAAACACCCTGAATATCAATATTGATTTGTGTGCATAAACAGAGAGCAGGAAAGAATAAACGACCGATCAGGTGGAGTTAAAAAAGGACACAGTACCCTGTGGGAGGCAGAGAAGCTTATATTAACTGAATCGACCAGAGCAGCGCTGTAGGAGGTTCCTCCACACAGTTCCTTATTCTGTCAAGACAATCAACTCCACACACACACACACACACACACACACACCATAAACTGGGACGCATACGCTATTATTGCTTGACTCAACAATAAATATGTTCTGGGCATTTAAATCTGCAGCACAACAACAAACATCTAATCTACTTAAATGACATTCTTATTTTTACGATTGGAGACGCTCTTCTTGGCCTTCACCAACTGTGAAGAACAGGAATAACCACACAGAGGCAGAAATCGTGAAGGACAGATTTTCTTAAAATGGGCTGAATGTCATGTTTGGTGTGTTCAGAGTAGGACCAACGTGCAGACAGGAACTTAGGATGGGCAATATGAAGGTTTAATAGTATGCACAGAAAATTTGCTGCTCTTGCACAAGGAGGACCAGACATAGGGTGGAATAACAAAAGAAACACCACTGAGTGACATCCAGAAAGCTTATATATAGAGGAAGGGGTGGCGAATGAGAATGGATGCAGGTGAGCCAATCAGGGGGATTTGGAACAGCTGTGGAGGAAAGCAAAACAGGCAGACTAGGAAGGGTAAACAATTAAAGCTGCGTTATGTAACTTTAATAAAAATAATTTTTTTTCTACATATTTGTTGAAACTGTCACTGTGTCGTGACAGTATGGTATGAGACAGATAATCTGTGAAAATATCGAGCTCTTCTGCCTTCTCCCAGTTCTATCTAGAAACAACCAATGAGAGCCAGGAGGCAGAGCTTAGTGCTGTCAATCACCGTGCCTGTGGCGCTGTTTATCCCTCCACCAACTCCCACGGATCAAAACACTGAATGCACAAGAAATTAACCAGTAGATGCAGTAAAATAAAACCCAGCAAGAAAAGGAGTTGCTCAGATTATTGATACGCAGCATGGAAACAAAAAGTGTAGTTGTACCACCAGTGGCTAAAAATCAGTTTAGGCTGAGGACAGAATCTCTGCCCCCCCCCCCCCCCCCCAAAAAAAAAAAAAAAAAAAAAAGAGCGCAGAGCACAGAAACATAGTACCGACAAGGGAATGAACCAGCTGAAAGCAAAAGAACCAGGGTGGAAAATATACTGTAGTGAGATGATCAGTGGGACAAGAGACTGATGGGTGACAGATTACCAGAATGAGAGCCGCTGAGTGAGAAGACCAGAGAGCAGAGACAGAGGATGTTTACTGGAACAAATGGAAGAACAAAAACTAAAAACACAAGAGACCAGAGACTAGAAAATAGAACATCAACAGAACACAAATCAACATGAGAATGACACCAAAACCAACAGGAGATGGAGAAACTCAGAGACAAAGGAAGAGAAAGGGCCAGATTAACCAATCTAAAACAAAAAACTACAAATGAAACTTAACTAAACACCAGAATAAATCCAAAGTCCAACAAATCATGACTCTAGTGCTTGAACATATTATCACATTCTATTTGCTATCATAATGAAAAGTACCTTTGGAAGAACATGACACTAATAAAACTTTTTGTAGTGGTTTTACTTCATCTTTTATTATTGTCAGATGCAACTGAGTTTAAATAAATGTAATAAATTTATCCTTTTGCAGCCCAACTTCATTGTCTAGTGATATCTAGTCATAAATTGCATATCTTAATTAAAGCAACCCAAACATAAATTACTGGTAACTTTATGTACACCTGAATTTCCCCAGCGAGGGACAGTAAGGGATATTTTTAGTCTGTTCTTTGGTTTGATTCTTTCTGTTTGGTGGAGGAAAAGCTATTTTGACAGCTCTCTGGAAAATTTATGTAGCTAAATATTGTAGAAATGCTTAAACTGAGCCTTTGACATGAATGTGTGATTTAAGAAACAGCTATGAATTAAAAGTGTCATTTCTCTTGTCACCCTTGGGATTGTTTCTATAGTTCTCATTAAAGCAATATTGAGCAGTTTTAACAGATGAAGCTGTTTGTATTTGAAGACTGAAGAGGGTAGTAATCACACACATTAAAATGTTTATTATCCAGACATCTTGTGCTTTTTTTGAACCTTTCCATATGTTGCATTATTTTAACTTGGTAGTTGGTATAGACTCCTAAATCACACAGCTAAGTAGGATGAGGCCATGACTTGTATGCACTGCGTGTGGCATCTTTAAAAATTAATTTTCTTAGTTGCTCTGAAGAAATACAAGAAACAAACATTAAGCAAACAAAAACAAAAATAGGATAGCATTATCACTAATTCAGTGCAGCAGTGTAATCCAAAATGAATGCCCAGCTTATTCTGTTTGTGTACATTTTAGTTTTCAGTGTTTTCCACCCTTGTTCCCAGTATGCTTCTTGTAAGTAGCTGATTCTGTGGCTGGCATTGTTGAGGTTTTAGTGCACTGGTGTGCACAACGAAAAATCAAAGCAGTTTTCCAGCTCAACTTTGACCAGTCAAAATAGAAATTTAAATGAAGGGAACAGTTATGCAATATTCATAAAGCTGAAACAACACCCCCACCCCCGCCGCCCTTCCCATCTTTGTTTTTACTTAAAAAAAAAAAAAAAAAAAGATTGGAAAATTAAACTTTGTCTCCCTTATCACATAAAAAGTATCTGTTAAACCCAGCTTATGGAAAGTCACATAAAATCTCTAGTTATTTTTTAATTGTTTAAAATTGTTGTTTTTAGAGTAAAAGCATCAATGCAACATCCAGTACACCTCATGGAATATCATAGAGAAGCAACTCTCTTTCAATGTTCTCTTTACACACACAGGTGTTTTAAAATACATCAAATGGCTCCAATTTTTCTGAAGCAATGCTTTTAAATAACAGTGTAACAGTTTAGCTTCTCTAACAGAAGCTGAAAGCCAGTTATAGTTTGACAAAAAAGCCCTATAATTTTGCAAAGTAAAGACATCTCATGTCTTTAAATGTCACCACTTTTTGCACAAATATTGTCTGATGTTTGTGCTGTATGCTTAATGACCAATGTACCTGAAAACCTCAAACCAGTATATTTTACTTAGATCACTCATGTTGTCACTTTTTTTTTTCAAGGTATACAATTTTCAGATTTTTCCTGGTGTGGAATTTTATTTATTTCTAAAGTATGCTTTTGCTTATTACTTAGAGATACTTACATTGTCAATAATAAATAATATGTAGATAAATTTGTTCCAATGATCAGGTGTGCTCCTATTAATAAATATTGTATGGCTTGACAATGACATGGAACATAAGTCACGCTGTTGTCAGTATCAGGCTCTGACGGCTGTCACAGCAGATTTGTCAGGCGGTGTGAAGCTGTCGCCTCTGCAGGGTTTATCATCAGTACTCACTTATCATGGCTGACGCCTCGAAGCAGGGCATCATCTGTTTGACAGCTCCCTGTGAATAAAAGTGACTTTGTTAACTTGCTAAAAACCTGTTATATATGTTGAATATGTGATCAGTTAAAGTGACCGCTACATGTTTGGTCAGTACAATCTTCAGAAGTGTTTCACCGGCACAAGGTCCCAACTCTGACTTTCACACACTTCTGTATAGTTTAGCTGGATTAAACAGTGAATTTAGATTGTTTTTTAACATATAAAGACAGCACCAGAGAAGGTGTTTTTGCCCTGTATATACACCTGTATGTCCCTGTCCCATTTTGATGACAAACTGACATGTAAGTTCCCAGGCATTTGACAGCCATGCTAAACCATTTGTACAAAATCATCAGTATTTCATACACATTTCTCCACATTTTGCTCTTTCAAGTAAGGGGTAATTATTTTTAATTCTATCTAATTTCATACGCAGTGCAATCTCTGTTTATTGCAACCTGTTATTTGCTTTTTTTGTGCACAGCATTCACAAAGCAGTTTGCAGAAAATACATGCAGGAACAAATGCACCAAAAATGTCCAGCATATGTTGGCAATTTGTGCAGATTGTTTTGTTTGCTTGTAATTGTTCTCCCTTTAGCCACAAACATAGCAGATTGAAAGATGCAAACTGTTTAGACTTTTACCTTTGGGTCAGTTCCACCATGCACTTTTTGCAAAAACCAGCCATCAGGGAGATTATTTCTTCCCCTAGGCTGTCTCTCTGATGAACACAATGAACACCTTACAGTCAGTTTAGTCAGCTACTCAAATGTGAAATAACATGGATATTTGCACCATTGTAACCTGTATCTTTTTCTGTCTGTTTTTTCTTTTTATTTGTTTATGTTTTAGCAGAGAAAATATTTGCAAAAATACCAGTGCTATCTTACCTTTTCTTTTGTCTGTGCCAGAATTACCACCAGTTTTCAACAGACAGTAATTTTACACACAATTTTTGCAAGACAAGAAAGAGCTCTGTTCAATGATTATGTGAAGTTATTTGCTCTGAGTGTAAATTACATAAACACTCATAAATATGGACAGGCTTTCCCTCTAAATTTATGTCTATTTCATAATAATGTCTCATTTTAATGTGTGTAAACGCCATTACTGCACAGAAGTACTATTTGCTTGGTGAAGTTATTTTAGGTTTGGTTCTGCCTCAGCGTTTCGTGCCAAAATTAGAAGCATGCATAAACTCAAGTTTGCAGACATTTAGCACTCTGGTGGTGCAGCAGATATTTTTGTAAATTTACCCTCAAACTGGCTGACCTATCAGGTCGACCTATTTATCTTGTATTTATCTTGTATCTTGGACCCACTTAAAAAAAAAACATAGCGAACAACCTCCAAAATAAAGGGTTTCTTTCATTTAAAACATTTTCTGACAGTCATTGTTTATCATGTGGTATCATTGACAATGATAAAGGCTAAAATTGTATCCTAAATTCTGTACCATAAAGTCCATTTATGTAAAAGTAATAACTGGCAGAACAGCTGATGATTTCTGGAGAGAACATCACATTATGGTAACTACCTCTCTTTAAGTTTTACGGAGGGTTGCAATAACATTAGGAAATGGAATTCTACTGTTTTCCACCAAAACATTTAAAAAGAATCTGTTCAGTTTAGGGTGTGAAAAAGTTTAAAGTGCAATGAAGAGACTCACTTTAATTGGCAAGGAAACAAAAGAGTGAAAATGGACAAGCAGGCATGTCGCATGGCTCAATGGTTAGAGCAGGCGCCCCATATACAAGAGGCTACAGACCTATATGTGGCCGTCCTGAGTTCGAGTCCCATTCTCAGTACCTTTGCTGCTTGTCTATCCCCCTTTCTCTCTGCCCACTTCCTGTCAGATTACTTATGAAGAAGGGCCACAACAGCCAAAAAAAAAAAACAAGACACAAGAGCAAACATTGTACTGGCTGTGCTTTTACTGGTATGAATTATTACATTTGCACCTGCCAGTGATAGACATAAACACATCCATAATATAAAAACAGCTCTGCAAAGCAACTTTCAAACTAGTTATGACAATCCACATCTGCAACAATTATCATTTTAAAGAGCTTTTCTAATACTAAAAAAATAAACAATGAAAAAAAATTAAAAGATTAATAAGATGAGACAAATATTCTTTTTGTTCAACAGGATGACAATAACAGAAAAACTAGAATCAGAAGACTAAACCTCAAAACAACCCCAAACTACCCAGGTTCTGACAGTTTAATTTTAAAAAACGTCACTGTTTCAAAGCAAAAGCTATCTAAGCAAAATGTGTCTTTGAAAGGATGTTTACTCAGTGGAGAGAACCAATTTAAAGGGACGCTGACATCGCTGTTGTGCTGCTCTGTAATTGTCAAGTCTAAATTTATAAATCACAAATGAGAGCAATGTTGCAGACTAATTGGGCTGATGTATTTGTCTATTAGTGTCTTTATGCTCACCTGTAATATAGTCCATGAAATACCTGTAATCATTCCCATTAGGTTCCTTTGCACTGCTCATGACCTAAAAAAAAAAACAATCAGAGCAAGGAGAAAGGTATTAGTGCTGTTAATCATCCTCCTGTATGCACCGTTAAATGTGCTAATGATGAAAAAACAACTCACCGTTCAAGGAAAACTGTTTATCTGCCGTTGCCGATGGCCATGCTAACAAGCCTTAGCATTTGTGGCATCCTATGTTGTTATAAACCAGCTGTAGCGTAGCAGAGAGCAAGGGGGAGTGTGTGAGCAGTGCATACATGAGAGTGATTGACAGCACTTAAACTCTCCTCCCGGCTCTGGTTGTTTCTGACTGAGTGGTGTATTTCTGCAGTTAATACTGGGAGCACTGGGAGAAGGCAGAGGAGCTTGATTTTTTTCATAGATTATCTGTCTTACATTATTCTGTCACAACATAATGATAGTCTTAACAAATATGTGAAAAACATTTTTCATAACAGTTACATACTGCAGCTTTAAGTGACACTGTCCCACCTTGCTGCGTGACATTTCAGATGGCTCTGGGTGGTGTCTGCACTGGCCTTTTCAGCCTGACAGCAAATTCTTGTATATGACTTTCTTTTAGCAGAGCTCAGTCACGCTCTATGTTGTTTAAATGCACTTTAAGAGGAAAATATGATTGCATTTTGCTAGTATGTTGAACTACTGGATAATGACACTGTCTTTATTTTCACTGTCTGGACTGTAACAGTCATGACTACATATGTTGAATATGAGCAAAATACAGTTTGATATTAATAAATATTTCTGTTTGATTGATCAAACAAAGCTACTGTAAAATAATAAATGAATATCTCTTTATGAGGCAAGGGGAAGACTACAGGGAGGAAATAAATGGTCTTCCAAACTTGTTATTTGTGCCAAATCAGCCATGTGTCGTGCTTCCCCCATCAGATTAAAATCTGCCAGATTCTGTGGCCAACCTTCACCTTCCTTGTCTCTGATAGAGAGGTGGTGCCAAGGTCCAGACGGGCTGAGGGTTTCATATTTGCCATAGTAATGAGTGCGAGAACAGCCCTTTTCAGAGTGTTTCAGCGCGTATGTATTCCTTATTCTTGACAATCAAGTTAGTGTTTTATATTCTGAGAGGCTCTTTTAAGTGTTACAATAAAATCAAATCAGTAACTTAAGAAGGAAAGGTCGAGACCAAGATGGTTTGTCATTTAGCTTCCGTGTTCCGGTCTTTTGATTTGTTTGTTTATGCAGCTGAGGTCAAGCTAAGCTTTTATTAGTTTGCTGTTTGATTCTCCTTTTCAGCATAAAGCCTAGTTAAGTTTTACTTCCTGTTTTATTTTAAAAAGCTCACTACATTGTCACATCAGTCAGTTTTGTCTTCTAATTCTTTTTCATACCCATACAAGCATTTATTACTATTCAAGGCAATTAGCTTAAAGCTTCAGAATCAATGCAGCCAATTTTTTAGTAGCTCAAGAGGAAATTCTTTTTTTTTTTTGTTGAATTCTTTTGTTCTATTTTATATTTGTACATATGTGATGCAACACACAAAATGAAGAAAAGACAAGTGAAAATGCTCTATATATCAAAAATAACTTAAAAGAAATTTGACTTCGCGTCATAGCCATATCTGATGCCTTGAAATTGGCCTCTGTCTCTTTAAGAAGCTCCTACTTTCAGCTCCACCTTTGCCATGTCATCACAACAATGCTTCTCCATGAGCCTGTTTACAACCATTCTTAGGAGCATTGTAGGTTGTATAATAAGCTCAGCAGATGTGCAGTTCCACCAACTGTTTGCTAATTGCTGCTGCCGCTCGTCGAGTGGAGCTGTGTGGCTGAGGCATGGAGAAGGGGTTCTCTGTTGGCGAACTGCAGCTCCAAGGAGGAGCTTTGGGTAAATATACTGCATTGCATAAGCAGGTATTTAAGCACCCCCAAACGGCTGCCACTGGAGATTCAAGGATTTCTCAGAAAGAATCAAAGCAACACTCTGGGTATGTTTTTGAGTTATTAGATGTTTTCAAACAACAGGCGACAGAAATATTGTCTGTAAGGAATTTGAAATTACTGCCACACACTTACATCTAATTCTCAGAAATAAGTCTTTTTACATACAATCTACCTTGACTTACATAAGCATTCATCAGAAATACATTTTTGACATTTTGACACAATACAACCATAAACTTTTAGTGTATTTTATTCAGATTTTATGTGCTAAACTGAAGTTTCTTGGTGTACAAAGTTTATAGACACATAGTGTAAAACACTTGCAGCTGTACATACAGCAGAAGGTGATTATAGAAAGATCTGACTCTGTGGGCTGAACACAAATGGATGCAACACTTTTAAGATGTTTATTTCTAAAAAAATAAAATAAAATAAAAAGCTTTTGAAAAATGTTCATCCTTTTCCTTCCACTTCACAATAATGTGTTAATTTGAGTCAGTCTGACATAAAAATCCACATAAAAGCTACTGAAGTTTGTGTTTGTAACAGGATGAAATATTAATGGCACTAATGTTAAATGTTAATGGAATAAGAGCTGACTTAGGCTACGTTCACACAGCAGCCTGAAGACCCAAATCTGATTTTTTTCTTCCCTTATGAGACCTGTATCTGATGCTTTCATGACAGTATGAACAACACAGATCCGATTTTTACAAATGCAACCCAGGCCCCTTCAATATGTGGTCCTAAATCTGATACGTATCTGATCTTTTAAAATGTGACCTGTGTCTGTACGGCCAAGTCACATTCAATCGACCTGTATGTCATTGATGCTCAACAATCATCACTATTCTGCATCCTAATATGCAGAAACAGGAAGAAAAACAACAACCATGGTGGATGATGATGCAGAGAGCAGTCAGTGTAGAGATTTGTTAATGTGCTGGCTCCGGTTGGACAACAACTTTAAAATTGGAAGATATTCTCCACCATGTTTACTTCCACAAACACTGTGGACGTTCGCTACGTGTGACATCATTGCATCCACTACTGCACATGTGGGACACTTTCAGGTTGTTTGCAGTTCACACAGGAGATCACATACAAGTCTCATATATTTGGAAATGTGAACGACCACACAAAAAAATTTGGATTTCACAAAAAATCAGAATTGAGCATTAAGACCTGCAGTGTGAACGTAGCCTCAGTTAAGAAAGTATTTGTAGCCCCATCTTTTTTTTTTTATCTAATAGCCTGAAGAAATATGAGAGGGAGAGACGGTAGAAGAATCTTTGAGTAAAAAAAGAAAGAAAAAGGAAAAAGCTAAATAGTTCCCAACTGGTTTGATTTGATGAAAAAAAAGACGAGGAAGAGAGTGATCGCAGGTGTGAAACTCATGAAGATGTTTCTATTTCTGCATGTGCATCGAGGATGATGAGCTATTTTAATCTTTTTCTCATCTTCCCTCCTTCTTCCCTCTTTCCCTTTTTTCTCCTAATTAAAACAAATGACGTTCTTTGTCTGATAGAGCTATAGATTGAGACTAATTCTCACTGCTCTGTCATAGAAATGTAATTGGTTCTCTGGTGCTTTGTTATATTATTAAATGTGAAATCCCTGTGGTGCAAATTAGTGTGTACAAAGAGGGTACTTAAGCATGTTGTGTACATAAATCCTGGTTAATAATCATTTTATACCATCTATTGATCAGTTATCTTCAATTACAAGCCTGTTTACAATGTAGCTTGGATACTGTGGTGAACGTAAATACAGTAGGGTTTTGTATTATTGTGTAGCATTTACCCAAGTGACATCCACTTATCTGATTAAGTAGCTTAATATTGCTCCCTTATAATTATATAACTAACATTTGACCTTTGAAGACAAATTCCTACACAGGAATTCTCATAACTACTCAGTTATGAGAATGGCATGTAGTCCAAACTTCAAGCTCAGCAAGTGGAAATTTTTACTAAAATAATACTGTGGAAAGAACAAATACCATGCTAATGAGGGGGTTATCCAAAAGGTAACCAGTTTTATTTCCCCAAACTAAACTTAGCAAGAAAAGTAAGAAGCCAGTTTTTTTGTTTCACCGTGGAAATAGCTGTTAGAAAGCTTGTTTATTTCATTTTATACAGTACCACGTATGTAAGGAAAATTAATTTCTGGGTCTACCAGTAAAGTTGAGTGTGAGTGTCAATGCAAAACAATTTGTAGTCCAGGCATTTTGATGGTGTTGATCCTTGTTACTGGAGAAACAAGGCTTGTCATCCATGGAGCCAATCTCAATGCAGACAAATATCAGGATGAGATTGTCAAACAGTGACAACCCCAAAAATCCACTTTTGGGTTTCCTATTTGTGCCACCATGACCAATACAATCATATCAACTGATTTGTGGTTGCCATCCCACAACAGTGTGTGACCAAACTGGTGACTAACATAAGGAGGGCTTGACAGGCTCTTGTGGCTGTCTATGTTTGTTCCACACACTACTGGGACCCCTGCTTTTTATATAAATTAATTGTTAATTTCCAGTATGTGTTGTTTCTTTAAACTTCAATCATCCAGTCCAATGAACAACGTCAAACCAGAGTTAGATGTTTTGTTTTTGGGTTTTTTTCCACTCCTTTGTTAACTTGGACTTCTGATATTGTCTGGTGTCTGTCTTTTCAGCAGATAAAGCTCACAATGTTAAGTTTTTGCCTGTTTCCTGGGATTTCTATATTTGGGATCAATATATGGGCTAGGAGTGTACAATCCAGATTCACAGGAGCTGTATGTTTTAGACACTTCCCTGCTTGAACACCACTGATTTATATGGAAAAACCATTCACAGGTGCCTGTAGAAGTTGGTGAACAGCTGAGAAGATAATGCAGCTCACTGAATCAGCTTTGTTACTGCAGCGATGTATCTAAAACATTCAGTACCTTTGCTCCCAAGGACCTGAGTTGTCTTTCTCTGCGCCAGACTCTTTGACAAGGTGGTTCCATGATATAGCTGCAAAGTTACACTCTTTTGGGCACTTTTGGCTTTTACTATGCTATAGCAGCTTACAGGTTCATCAGGGTTCAAGCATCTGCAGAGGCTGTAACCCCACACAACAGTTTTAAGGCATTTTTGCTCTTATTGTTTTTGTGAGAGCACATCTGCAACTCGCGCCACCCGTATGCAGCTAATTACATTGTTGTTGCCTTGTGAGTGCTAGCCTCCAAACAGACTTAAGTAGAAAAACGGCATTGCTGAAATGCATGGCTGCAAGCTCAAATCCTAAATCATAAAAGCTAATTCTGTATCAGTGTATGGAAAATATGTAAGCTAATAAATAAAATTTCTCCAGCATGTGAAGCTCTTGTCCAGGTCATCTTCGCCTTTAGAACAGTATTGCAACAGCAACAGCTTGTATTTGTTGCTGGTTTTGCTATGTGGTTACTGTTAAGTTCCTGGGTGCTGCACTTTAGCACTTTCAGATTCCACCTTTTGCATTATTTGAAATTAGGTTACAGATGGGTTGAGCAGACGCCCAATATTGGTGTGCCCAAAAGAGTCGTCCAGGGTTAGATTCCCAACCATGGGACTTTTGCTGCATGTCTTTTTCCCTTTTATCCTCTTAAGTTTTGACATTTGTCAATCGATTCGGAATCGCCCATGTCCACATTTTGGAGCATTGATAAAAAATATTTTATATCCCAACCCTAGAATCCAGGGTGAATTCAGTGATGCTTCTAAGTTTATTCAACAAACTGGTTTGAACCGATTCAACTGAATAATTTGAGTTCTCTAAGACCTCATACTAAGGGCTGCATGATATTAGGAAAATGTTGAGATAAGGATATGACTTGAGATAAATTATCAAACATTTGACATTCCTAATGTCTTTGGGTTCATATCAAACATGTTTTTTTAACAACTTTACCACCTTACCACCACTTTACTTTCTAAAATGTTTTTACTGCATTAAACAACAAGCGACACCAAATAGATTACTAGCATAGAGAACCTGAATGAATGGTGCTGAAATAATTCACTAATAGTTATTGCAGTCTAAGTAGTTCTTTGTGAGATATTATTTACAGTGATATTGAAATAATTATGGTAAATAAGTTGTACTTGAATAGCACTTTATCAAGTACAGAGGACTCCAAAGTGCTTTACACTACATTCAGTCATTCACACACAGATGGTGGTAAGCTACATAGTAGCCATAGCTGCCCTGGGGCAGACAGAAACTAGGCTGCCATACACTGGTGCCACCGGACCCTCTGACCACCACCAAAAGGTAAGGTGGGTGAAGTGTCTTGCCCAAGGACACAACTGAAACAGATGGCGTGGGGGTTTGAACCAGCAACCAACCAGTTACAGGACGAACTCCTACCATGATCACCACCATCACACCCCAATGATGAATCTGCAATATATTTTGCAGGACTAATCATACTTGTGATTCCTGATTTAGGTAGAAGATTGAAATCATTACCCAGTGCAATTCAGGAGCCCACCACCTCTAACTTTAAATGAATGGTATCCTGACGTTTTAGGGTTTCAAGAAGCTCAGTTCTGAGAATCCTAAGCTTCAATTCTCTTTTACCTTTTTATTTCCTCTGTTCTCCTTTTATTTTTGTCTTTTAGTCTGTAAGTAAGCTCAAAAGCAAAATGGAAAAACAGATAAAAAAAATCACAGGAAAGCATAATTGGAAAGGGGTTTGACAAAAAAGTGAAAGGAGGGAGAGAGAACCAGAGAGAGGTTAAGGGATGAAGAGCAACAAAGGAGAGTTTGGAGAAAATGGAGACAGGAGGGCAGACTAATGAGGAAGCAGGGGCTCAGATCATCAGACGCTGTTTTCTTTGCCCATCACTCTGAGAGCTAAAGGCCACAGAGGTGTATCTGACAAGCAGAGAAGACAAAACAAGAACAACAAAGCAAAAATTAAACTTTTAATGGACTTCTGCTTTGCATAACAGATAAGAAACCCATGTTTGTGTGATGTGTTTGTCCAGAAACGTGGTGCCTCTCCAGCTTAAGGGTATCCTGCCCACCCATGATGGAGCTATTCTTTGTTCTCCTCCTAAATAGCAGTTGTCACAGCCATCCTCCCACACACAAAAACACAGGCAAAAGTCCCCCCCCCCTCCAAAAAAAATAAAAAAATAAAAAATCCCTGTTGTTTTCTGTGGTCTTGGCTTTGCTGCAGAACCTCACATCATCTCCTGTGATATCAAAGCACTGCAGCCATCCTTCAACAATGTGTGTTTACATGTGTGAGAGCCTTGTCATTGGTGCAGCTCCACACAGGTTATAATGCATAAAATTGTGGCATTCATGTGACAGTCCTGTTGTGTGTCTCTGTCTTCTGCTGATGTGGGTTTTTATATTTAGGATCCTGGCTGCAGCAGGGGCTCATATGAACATCTCAGTGGATCTGAGGACTCTGAGGGCTGTGAGAGTACTACGACCCCTCAAACTGGTCTCAGGCATACCCAGTGAGTGTCATATATTTCAGTATCTGTTCAGCATTTTTTATTTTTAGTTTATTGTGTTGAAAACATTTAACTTATATGAGAAAGAATAATTTTAACAAACTGACTAAAACTTTTAAAAGTATTTCCTGTTGCCCCTATTGTTATCAGGGTTTGAAAGTTATTTTGTTACAGTTTCTATTCTATTAAATTTTTAAAAATTGCTTTAGGTTGTTTTTCATCAGATTTTTATATGAAAGACCAACACAGTATAATACATAATTGAGATATGGAGGAAAAGCAATATGTGGTTTTTGAAATCCTTTACAAATAAAAATCAGACAATGGTGGTGCACATTTGCATCCAGGCACTCTGATTCAATACTTTGTACTGACTATTATTCCATAACAGAGAATTACATTTTCCCCCTTGGTCTTTGCAAATCCCTTAAGCTCAGTCAGATTGGATCGGAGTGTCTGAGAACAGCATGCCACAGATTCTCAACTGGATTTAGGACTGGATTTTGATTGAGCCATTCAAATATGAATATGCTTTGATCTAAACCATGCAGACAGAGTTTTATTGTAACTCTGTCTGCATGTTTAGGGTCATTCTGCTGGAAGGTAAACGTCCGTCCCAGTTTCCAGTGCAGCCTCTAATAGGTTTCTTCTGAAATGGTCTCGTATTGAGCTCCATCTGTCTTCCCATTAACTCTGACCATCTTCCCTGCCGCTGCAGTGGAAAAGCATCCCCACGGCATGATGCTGCCACCATCGTGTTTCCCTGTGAGAAAGGTGTATTCCAGGGGGTGTGCAGTGCAAACAGCTCATCTTATGGTCTCATCTAACCAGAGCACATTAACATGCTCCTCTCAGCTGTTGAATGAAATATTCCATCATCTTGTTTTTTTTTTTTATTATTTCTACAACTCCACATAGGTTTTCACCTTTACTCAGCTGGTCAATATGTGTTTTATCTCCAGGTCTGCAGATAGTCCTGAAGTCTATAATGAAGGCCATGGTTCCTTTGCTGCAGATTGGTCTTCTGCTGTTCTTTGCCATCCTCATGTTTGCAATCATCGGCCTTGAGTTTTATAGCGGCAAACTTCACAGGACCTGCACACCACAGCCAGGAATACTGGGTACACTGGACACATGTTGTTTTATTTTACTTTGACTGCCAATCTGTTAATCTGATGGATAGGCATCGTGTGTCCATCCATCGCTATACTTCACAGATGGTATGAGATGTCTGTGTTAATATGCTGTGTTTGGTTTTCACTTAACTTGGTGCCATGAGTTGTGGCCTGGGTTGTGCTGCCATTTTCTATTTAGAGACAAGAAGGGTTTCCTTAGAATCCCTTCTAAGCAAACCATTACTTGTTTAACATTTTATATATGTTCTATGTTAAGCATACAAACTGAGGCCTGTTTTTTGCAATTTCTCTGATCATCGCACAGTCTGAGCTCAGAGTGAATTTGCTGTCTACTCCTGGAAAGACAGGCACCTGCCTTAAAAGTTTTCTACATGAGAACAATCCCTATCACTAAAAGATTTTAGTAAAAAAACAGCCGTATAACACTTTCCAGATTAATTAGCAGCAACATTTGATCCTTTAAGGTCATTGCTGATGTTTTTCCTCTTTGATATCTTGTTAAAACATGTATGCTTCAGACCAGCAAACCAATAAAAACTTCTGCCTTTTCAGAGGGGGTAACATCCTCTGATGATCAATTAGTCAGATGCTCAAAATTAGCAACCCCTGACTGTTGCTGTCCCTTATGCATCCTGTGAAATAAGCAAGGGTGACACACATTTTCAGTATTGTTCTTTTTCCTTCAATGAATAATGATAGTTATGCGTAGAATTGTGTTGTGCAGTTTCATGTACTTAAGGTAAGATTTCTGTCATTTTAGAACCCAGTAAAGACCAGCTTATTTTATTATAATCAGACATGCAAAGGAGTGCTAAACAGTAAAATGAATGGCAAAAGAGGGTGTTCTTTCTTTTACCATAACTGCATTAGGGCTGTAATTAGTTTTTGATTGTAAGCCTGGAAATCACCACAATAACCAAAATCTCCAGTATCCAGTGACCAGTTTAACATCCATTCATGGTGCAATATAGGAACATGTTGTAAAATATCTAGCATCTATCTTGTGTCTATATGTAGTTTTTGAGTGTATTTGATGATTTTAGAAAAAAGTAATTGTCTCTTTCTAAAATACAACTTTAGAGAAATTGTTTAAAGGCAAGATTTTTCACAAGACATACTGTATGTGATGCTGTTCATCATATGGTAGACTGGCACAGAAAAAAGGGCAGTGATCTCGACATCTGTGACACAGACTTGTTATTAGGCTGAAACAAATTAATTTAGTGAAGGAAATTTAAAGCTGTTTGTATAATGCATGCGCATAAAAAGATGAAAGTGAATTTTAACTGTTTCTATCTGCAAAACTTGTCACAGATCTTAAAAGCAGACTCAGAACTGAGCTCCATCTGCTGCTGTTTATTGTGTTGTTATGCAAGTATCTTTGGTTGGTGCAGATTTGAACATCTTGACTGTGATACCATAACCAGAAAAGCAGAAGCATACGTAGCGTGTAAGGCTGCACCTGGAAACTCCACCGGGCCAAATGGCCTTGCTGTGCTTTATAAACAAAATGAACAACGCAGTGCAGTACAATGAGTTATTGTTCAGTTCATAGCTGTGATTAACCTTCAAGCTGCCCCCAATTTCACTTGAACTGAATGGACAGCTGGGAAAAAAATACAGACTGAAGTGAATATTTTCTGTCTCTGAATTATAAGACACTGGATATTCATCCTTACAATGTATATGTCAAGTTTCAAATAACGTGTGCTGTAGTTTAAAGACCGTGACACATGAAATGTATTTTCTGTGAAAAAGTTGTCAGTTTACTGCAGAACATCATATCTTTCTTCATCCTTTCTTTTCAGAAAATGAAACAGTGGACTCTTCTGAGTATGAGTTCCCGTGTGGTGTGCGTCAGTGTCCAGCCAAGTACGCCTGCACAGAAACCTGGATTGGACCTAATGACGGCATCACTCAGTTTGACAACATCCTGTTTGCAGTCCTCACTGTCTTCCAGTGCATCACCATGGAGGGATGGACCACTGTGCTCTATAATGTAAGGTCACATGTCTTGCTCTCAAAATGCTATTTTGGTTGCTTTCAAATTCTTTGAGAATTCTTACAAGGTGGACTCCATAAAACCCAATGTATAGGGAAGTAAGGGCCTTAATACATGATTGGTTGTGGAATGAGTGTCTGAACCCTGCATTTTTATCAGTCTGGTAATCTGCTCACCTCCTGCTGTGTTTGAACCAACCTTTACATGAATATACATAAAGATGGATGGATTTTCAGTGTAGAGACATGTTGTTTGCTCTGTAAAGCTATTTTTTGGCTATGCATCTATTTTTTGAATTGGGAGCACATGCAAACTTAGCTTTGTACATCTGCCCCAGAGTGCATGTACTGAGGAGAGAAAAGCAGGCAAGAAGGTGGTAATTTTACCATGTCTCTCTCTGAAAGCTGCCAGATGTAGAGTTAAGCCTTTTTTTGAAAAAACATCCTATAATGTGGAGTCTTTTCAGAAAGTTGGAAAGCCGAAGCTTAGTGGTTCACTTTTTTTTCATGAGAACTACTGTTTTAAATGTACTTTAAAATGAAAATTATAATAATGCATAAAGTGACAGCTTGGACAAAGTTGGGATGGTTATTTATTTATTTTGTAACTTGGGTGCCAAATCTGTTTAAAGGACAAGCAGGCAAAACTGTTGTCCAAAAGCATATTTGTTTTGTAGTTTTTGCACACATTGACTAATACCAGAGTTGTACATTTTTGCAGACATACATTGTTGACATACAAGTTTATGTATGTATGTAGATAGATAGATAGATAGATAGATAGATAGATAGATAGATAGATAGATAGATAGATAGATAGATCCTGGATTTTTAATTATTTAATTTTCTTGTAACTGCGTATTTCTCCGATTCAGTTCCCACAGCAGCAGATATATGCAGATTTTGTCCGTGTGCAGCTCCCTGCCATCATTGAAAATGACTGTTCAACAGCTGCTGTACCTTCTTTTGGGGCTGTTTTGTGTTTAATAGAGTTTTAATATTTTCATATTTCAGACCAATGATGCCTTGGGTCCTACATGGAACTGGCTTTACTTCATCCCTCTCATCATCATTGGCTCCTTCTTTGTCCTGAACCTGGTGCTGGGAGTCCTCTCTGGGTAGATTCAACTTCACACCAATAAATCAGAGAAGTTATATTTATTAATTAAGTGCCCTCACTTCTATGACTACTGTTGTGTTTATTCCCTCACTCCTTCAATTAGTACCTGCAGGTCAGACTGCAAGACAGAATCACCCAATTTAGAGAAAATATAACAACTACTTTTACATTTTAAAATCAGGTGCCCTATTATTTGTTCGCGTAATATATGATGTTGTTGGCTAGATGGTAAGGAAGATGGAATGCAAGTTTCTTTGTTGGCGTATTGTGAAAATTTTGAAGGAAATTTTAAACAATGCTAAACAACCCTTTGACTTTTATCACCTCCTTTAACTTTCTTTCTGTCCTGCAGTTGGTTGAGCAGTAAGAGTGGCTTATTGAACAGGACAAACATTTCCTTCTCATTATATCTTAGAGGATTTATTCATTCCAAGGCTGCAAATATTTTTACCCATAACAAGTAATTGTTTTGTGGTTTGGTTTTATTTCTCAGAGAGTTTGCCAAAGAGAGGGAGAGAGTGGAAAATCGCCGAGCCTTCATGAAGCTGAGACGCCAGCAGCAGATTGAAAGAGAGCTCAATGGCTACCGCGCTTGGATTGACCGAGCTGGTAGGTGTTGACCAAGTTATGGGAAAGCTTGTTCTCAACAATGACAAAAACATTAATAAATATTTGTTATGATTCATCCTGTGCTCTGTAAACTATTTAATGCAACATCCCAGCTCTTTGTTTTGCAGCACCTGAGCTGAAAATGTGGTTTCAAATGACATGAAGTTGTTTGTCATCAGAGTCAAGATACTCACTTCTGATCCTGTGTTTTCTTTCCAGAGGAAGTTATGCTTGCAGAGGAGAATAGGAATCCAGGACCTTCTGCACTTGATGGTGAGTTAGCAACAATGTTTTCTTATTCAGTTTTGTTATGCACAGTGACCCTTTAAATGCACTTTCAATTATATTTCAACAAGGCTGCATTTAAATGGCTGCTCATGCATCAACTGTTAAATAACCTGCTATGAGAATGTGTGTAATTTTTAACGCAGCTTTTTCATGTAATTAAGTTAAACTATAGGCTGGCTTTTCATTCTTGATAATCAAGCCATATAGCTGAAGACTTAGGGGTAAGGGTTAGGTGGTCCCTCTCTGTTGTACAGACCAAAACATCAGAAACATGCTTGAGTGAACATTTTAAACAGTAACAGTTCTAGCTGTCTTGTCATTCCTCAAGAGGATTGTGTGCATCAGGGTTTTTTTTAGTAAAGACGAGTTCAGAAGATTATAGACAGTCATCAAAGAATTTGCGTCAACCATTCATACTTGCGGTCATCTCTGTTCACTTGTATGAGAACAGCCTGGTGAAACTACATCAGAACCACCCCATTTTTTTTTTCATCTGACAAAGCTGATCAGGTAATGAATTTCACTACCTGTTCACCTGTTTTAAACTGTGTACATGACAGTTCCCCTCTGTGCATTTCTGGATTAGCCAAATCTGCTAAATGTTCAGACATTTTTGTAATAATAATGAAGATTCACCTAAAGGTCATAAGGTGCAATGCTGGATTGGAAAAACCCAAGAACTGGATCACAGTTTCTACATGCATCAGTTGCAATGCCGAATGTAGAAGGTAATGACACCACAGTTGTAGACAAACAAGTTTGACTTCTTTGTATTACTGAATTTGAAATGTTTTTTTGTTTTTTTTTTTCAGAGAGAACATTGGCCTTTATATTTCTAAAGACCTCTTGTAGGCACAGCAGACATATATTACACAAGACCTAATGTGTTATCATAATTTACTATTGTGACCAAAATTATGAATCAATATCCAAATTCAGTCAGGAGTTATTCCTTTTTAAAAAAAAATACTTCATTGTGCAAATTATAGTATTTTTCCAGAGCCTTGCATCCAAACTGACTTCTGTTGTGTTTTTGCTTCTGTGCTCCTGTATTACAACAAATTGTCAGCTGTATATACTGCGTTTTGAATATCAGGTCCAAATGTGGGGGTGCTTGGATTGTACTGTGGTTCTCCTGCATAAATCAACATCTCAGTCAGATAGAGTTATTGCATAATCTGTCAATTAGCAGATAGATAACTGGTGATCCAACCCTCTTAACTGTACAGTAACCTTTTCTATTTGTGGGGCCAGCAGGGTTTTATTATATGTTGACTGACTGGGAGCTCCCAAGAGGAGTGGATTAGAGGTCATGTTAATGTCGACCACAAAAATCTTCTGCACTTTGCAACAGAAACTTAACAGCCAATTTCCCACAGGCACGCAGAAACACATTGTAATTGCTGCAAAGTACACAACCCGGTCACTCTGACATTGTAAAGTTAAAAAAACTGCAATAAAAATCTGTTGTGGGCATTGAAAGTGTCTTCAGTGGCGGTGGAAATAAATGTGGATGCTCTGATAGCTTTGATTATCAAGAAAGGTGGCACTTTGCTGTTGCCTTAGCAACCACTGGTTTGAAAAGGCAGCAGCATAGATGTGTGTTTGTGTTGACAGGACTGAGTCTTCCTGCCCTTAGCAAACACCACTATGTGGGAAACGGCAGCAGTGTTTTTGCATATGCTTGTGTTTGATCAGTGGCTTATTAAAAAGTCCTCGAGCAAATATTGACTGCAAGGAGATTCAGAAGTTGTGAGGTAGCAAGAAGGTTTTAGTAGGGATTTGATGAGATGTGAGGTAATTGTTTGCACATTTGTTTTTTTTTTTTTGGTTTTTTTTTTTTGGGGGGGGGGTGATATGTAAAATTGACTTTTTTTGATCTTGATATCATGTTATAATGTTATTCCCTCATCAAAAACATACCTGGAGTATTGCTTTGATTCGTTCTTGCATGTTTGAGAAATCCTTTAATCTGTTGTGGCAGCCATTCATGGGTGCCTAAACACTCTCACAAAGTGCTGCCTATTCCTCCAAAGCTCCTCCTTTGAGCTGCAGTCCCTGGCTGAGCTTCCGTCTCACAGAGCATTCCTCCCCTTGCTCCTTCCCCACTCAGCTCCACCAGACTAGCTGCAGCAGCAATT
This sequence comes from Anableps anableps, assembly GCA_014839685.1. Classification (NCBI taxonomy): domain Eukaryota; kingdom Metazoa; phylum Chordata; class Actinopteri; order Cyprinodontiformes; family Anablepidae; genus Anableps; species Anableps anableps. The sequence continues at coordinate 19,027,095 of CM026070.1, read as the reverse complement.
AGCAAGCACCTGGTGGAACTGCGAGTCTGCTGAGCTCATCATAGGAACTACTTCTCAGTCCAATTCTCCTAAGAATGGTTGTAAACAGCTTAATGGAGAAATGTTGTGATGACGCGCTGAAGGCGGAGTGTCCGAAGCAGTAGGAGCTTCTTAAAAAGAAAAAGGCCAATTTCAAAGCATCAAATTGCGAAGTCAAATTTCTTTTGAATCATGTTATATACTGTGTTTTTATAACAGCTGAAGGTAACATAGCTACTTGATTTTGCTATAAAATGGTACTCTGTGCCTGGAAAATACATAATACTCCCCACTCCCACCCCTTTAAGAAGCTTTACCATATGTGTGCTGCTTGTTTTGCCTCTGTTCTGTAACACATGTGAACATAGCTTAAAAAAGAAAAGGCATGGACAGTTAAGTTATCTCAAACCATTGTTTTCCTCCTGACAGATATTTTTGGATTGCACTGGAAGGTGTTTGGGCCATTGCTTTAACATTAGACGATCATTTAGCAGCAACATCAGTGGGTTGAATTGCTTCTTTTGGCTAAAATTTCCCATTAGCTTGTTGGGCTCTGGGGCATTTTTATTTGCTTCATTGTTTTACATTCTTTCAGTAATCAGATTTCTTGCCTTGTTCAGATGTTGTTAGAAGTTTTTCACATGAAGGGTGGCTTGCAAAAGACAGATTTGGGGGTAACGCATTCAGAAAAGAAATAGAACAAATATTCAAAAGTTTAACTGAGTGCCTTAAAAGCAAGAGTTCAAAATGATTTAAACTTTAAGTTTGTGTTTTACCAATTAAATACTGGTTTAAATGTTGAACAAAATGTGGCTGGACCTTTTTATGTCTTTAGTGCTGAAGCGAGCCACCACCATAAAGAGGAGAGGCATGGATGTGCGTCAGGGACAGTCAGGGGAGGAACATTATGGTGATATCTCTTCTGTGGGTGAGTTAATATAATCTGAAATATTTGCACTTAAACTGGAAATTAAACTCCCTTTAGCTTGAACTTTGCAGGGGTTTAAATGGATTTGTCACCATGCTGTGTAAATGCTGTTAGACCACAGTTTCTCTCTGCATCTACCCACTGTTCCTCCCATAAGGCATGCCCATGGCCAGAGCCAGCATTCGGAGTGCAAAACGAGGTCCAACAGCCTATTTTCGACGTAAAGAGCGTCTCCTGCGGATTTCCATTCGCCGTGTGGTGAAGACACACACTTTTTACTGGACAGTGCTTGGCCTTGTGGCCCTCAACACGCTGTGTGTTGCCATCGTGCACCACAACCAGCCAATCTGGCTGTCCAATTTTCTTTGTAAGTTCCACCCTGAGTTCAGCAAGACTATAAAATATGAGAAAATGTTAACAAGTAACATTGGAAGTAGTTCCATACCTTAATATCTGTTTTCTCTGTTTTTAAAGACTATGCAGAGTTTCTGTTCCTCGCTCTGTTCCTGACAGAGATGTTCCTGAAGATGTACAGCTTGGGGCCACGTCTCTACTTTCATTCCTCATTTAACTGCTTTGACTGCAGTGTTAGTACCTCATTTTCCTTTTTTCATATGTATTTTACAAAAAGTTAAGATGCTGTGATTTAAATAAAAATGTCATTTTTACATGTCTGTACATATCCCTAAATATTGTAGGTAATCATTGGCAGCATCTTTGAGGTGCTGTGGGGTTTCTTCAGACCCGGAACTTCATTTGGAATCAGTGTCCTTCGTGCTCTCCGTCTGCTTAGGATCTTCAAAATCACCAAGTTAGTCTTCAGCTCTCTTCACTTTTTTGCCTTATTTAGGCACCCTTCACACTGGTCAAGGTCACATCAGGACATTAAAATCAGCCCGAACGTGAGTTGCCTTTGCAGAGTTTTGGAGTTTCTTCTGGGGTGCATCAAGTACACTACGTGTGATAAAGCATGAGAGCTTTCTGACTGTATTGTGCATAAGCAGAATTTCCATGGTGAAATCCTGGTGGTTCGTTATTGTGGTGGTCCTATCATTTCCAGGTCCTGGGAGCTGTTTGAGGGTGCCTTGTAGCAGATGTCACTTGGGTTGGTCTTTAGAGATTTGTAGCAGGACTGGCTAGACTCCTCATGCCAAAGCTACAACCTCATTATGTACACTCATGGCTGACTGCAACTATCCTAATTTATTGTAAAATTTTTGGTATCACGGCTGCAATGTGCAAGACACTGCTCTGGATACAAAAGAAACTTATCAAACAGCTGAAACTGACAATCCATCCTCTACATACCAATAAATATAGTGCCATGATCAGGCCCTTTGCACATTTAGAGATCAGTGTGCACTGGGCTCAAAACAGAAAAATAGGATTGCAAGCTGTGAAGAAGCAGGCAAACCTCATAAACTGGTTGCTGGGGAGCAGTTATAACTATAAAAATAATGTGTGGGTTGGGATGCTGCTGATAACCTTATTAAAGTACTGCTGATAATTCCTTTTTCAGAGAAAGACTGAAACTGATGATAGAGATGCAGAAACCTCCTACTCATAGAGGGAGTATATTGTGAAGAAACCTCCTGGTGCAGATGTGATACCTGTGGTAATTGTATTGTAGGATAGATGGGAAGGCACCAGATAAACGGGCTATGTGTCAAGTACAAAGAGTGCAGTTAGAGATGTTGGAGACCTTATGATGGCCCTAATCCCATGTGAAGGGAGCCTAAGTAGTTACAGTAAAAATGTTAAAGATAACTTAAAAGGAAGTTGTGAAGTGACTTTATGTGTTGGCCTCCAGAGGTGGTTGCCATGTTTTTTGCATGCATGCATAACTTGTGGTAATAAATAAAACAGAAATTCTGCTTGTAAGACAAAAAAGGCTTTAAGAATGTTTTACCTATGTATAAAGTTGTGCAGTGACACTTTTGATTTGGTTTGTAGATTTAATTTCGATGTCTTTATGATACGTAAATCTTGAATCAGAAACACTGCATCACAGATTTTAACAGAAATGTGATTTTTGATTATTGTCAAGGTATTGGGCGTCTCTGAGAAACCTGGTTGTATCTCTGATGAACTCCATGAAGTCCATCATCTCCCTGATCTTCCTTCTCTTTCTCTTCATTGTTGTCTTCGCACTGCTTGGCATGCAGCTTTTTGGTGGCAGGTAACATCACAGTCCTCTTCATTAAGTTTAAATGTCAACTTATTCGGCATGCTTCCGTGAAATATCAGCAAATAGGTGAATTAAACTTTCAAAGAGACAAATGTAATGAAGCAGTTATTCTTGATTGTTTATTTTCTCCCACTATAGCTTTCTTTGATATTTAAATGAACAGAAAAGTAGACATTGGACCGTTCACTTTTGTATTTACTACACCATCTCACTGCTTGTCTCAGTGAAGATTTCAGACCTTTGTAGCTCACACAGCTATTGCTCTTCTTTTTCCCCTTAGTTGTTTCTCAGAAGCTGACACTTTAATAAAGTTTGCAGAGATCGACAAGCATGGCCTTGTGATAAACTGGCCTCCATGTAGAGAAGAGAAAATGCTTTTTAAATTAAGCAATTAAGATATACCCTGAGTTAAAGTGCCAGACATGCCTCATCTTTTTCACAGGTTCATCTTTGAAGACTACACGCCGACAAACTTTGATACCTTTCCTGCAGCCATCATGACTGTCTTTCAGGTCTGGCAATACAAGTGATAAATTACTATTGGCAGTAAATCTTCAGCTTAACTCATCAGGGTTCAGGGTGGTTATACAGATGTTCTGTTCTGTCGTTTTGTGTGGTTATGTGGGCGTGTTTTCACAGATCCTGACTGGAGAGGACTGGAATGAGGTTATGTATAATGGTATTCGTTCCCAAGGAGGAGTGAAGTCAGGGATGTGGTCCTCTATCTACTTTATAGTTCTCACTCTTTTTGGAAACTGTATCCTCTTTTTGCAATTCAAAATAAATTTTAGTTGCCATCTTTAGTAGTAATCTTTCACGCATTATGAGGATTTATTACAGTACCACCACACTAAAGTGTTCTAAAGTGCCTCACTGAAGTGTACTTCTTGAAATTTTATACATTTAAGGTCATGTATTTGGGTTTTATGTTGTAGACCAACACAAAATAGTGCATAGTTGTGAAGTGACAGAAAAATAATACATTTTTTTTTGTTGTTTTTTTGTACAAACAAAAAAGTGTGATGTGAATTTGCATTCAGTTCTCAGTGAGTCAAATCTTTGTGCAACCACCTTTCCCTGCAGTTACAGCTGCAGTTCTATTATGCTATGTCTCTACCAGCTTTGCACATCAAGGGACAGACATTTTTGCCCATTCTTGTTTGCAAAATAGTTCAAGCTCTGTCAGTCTGTCTTGCAGTATCTGTATGACAGAAACATCTGTGTTCTTTCTGCTTACTTTCATATACAGCCTCTCAGTTTCAAAGTGCTAATTGATATATTGAGACTCCTTGACATATGTGTGACCAGATACTCTGCTGAATGTGTTCTTGGCCATTGCTGTGGATAACCTCGCCAATGCACAAGAACTTACCAAGGTAATAAAACAAGAAAAAAACATACCTGATCTAATGTGTTTTCTGTTATGAATCTCGGGTTCATACTAGGGTCCATACCTGGCCTCTCCTCCACCATCTCTTTGATTCTGATTATTTAATTGAGTTGCTGAGGTGTCTTTTTTTCTTTTTTGATCAGGATGAAGAAGAAGCAGAGGCAGCTTTTAACCAGAAGCATGCTCTGCAGAAGGCAAAAGAGGTTGGACCGCTTTCCTCCTTCATGTCTTCAGAGTAAGTTTTGTATCCTGCTTTTTACTGCTTGACCTCCTCCATACCCCCTTGTCTCCCTCTCCTTTCCCTCACTTGGGATCATGGGCCAAAGATTCAGCCATCTAGTTTTAAGTTCTGTCGCCTTTAAAATATGGCTTTTCAATTGTTTTGTTTGATACATTTGAATTACTGAAGAAATAAGCTATGCTGAACAGGCAAAACATCCATGAATAAAAATTAAGAGTTGTAGGTTTTTTCTGTTGTTTCCTCTGGGTTTTTGTGTGAAAACAGCATAAGGGACTGGCCATTGCATTTTTATGTAGTACTTCTGCTGAGTCAGTTTAAAGAGCTAAGAACTTGTGGATAATTTGATTGATATAGTAACATGACCTTGTCTTTTCTACTTGCAGAATAGATTTTGTTTCTGAGTAACTGATTGCACTTTGCCTTGTCATATATCCTGGAAGTGCATGTGCATGAACAGGAGTGGAAAACTCTGTATGCACGCTGTGAAATAAGGAGCAGTTTTTTGCATGGGCATGTGGAAGAGTGTGCACAGAGTCTATCAACATGACCCACTGAGCTCCAACTAAACTCTTCAGTGAAATTGTGTTGTTCGCTGGGGTAGTTCCTGTTTTATTCTCACTTTACTACAAGGACTTGCTAAAGTGTTTAAATCCCTTCAATTTCTTTAAGTTTTTGTCGTGTTTTGAGTCCAAACCATAGGGTTTTCAGAATGTTTTACCAAAAAAATCTGAAACGTGGAGTGCACGTTTATAACTCCAGATCAGCCATCTGCCTTTAGCAGTCAACTAATTATTAAGTACAGTCCATCTTTGTGTATTTTAATCTCAGTATAAATCCTGCTCTTCTGTAAAACCCTCAAAGGTTTGTTAGAAAACATTGGTGAACAAATAGCATTACAAAGACCAAAGAACACAGCAGATAGATCAGGACAAAATTATGCAGAAATTTAAAGTAGTATTAGGTTACAACATTACAAACAAGCCATCATTGAATGAGTATGGCACTACTTTATACCTACTAAGACATGAATGTCCACCTAAATTGACACTTTGAGCAATGAGATTATTTATCAAAAAAGCAGGTCAGAGTCCCAGGGTAACTTTGCATAGAGCTGCATAGTTCCACAGTTCAGGAGAGAGAATCTATTGATGGCACAGCTACTATTCGTGCACTCCACAAATCTGGCCCTCACAGAAGAGTGTCAAGAATGCCATAAGGAATGCCTTTTGCAGTTTGCCAGTAGACACTACAAACATGTAGAAGAATATGCTCTAGTCGAGGAGACCAAATTTTTACTCTTTGGTTTATATTAAGTTGCTAACACTACATATCATCCTAAACACAACATCCCCACAGTAAAACAGGGTAGTGGCAGCATTATGCTGTGGGGAGCCTTTTGTTAAGGAGGCACAGGGAACGTGGAAGTCCCTTAATTAATAAATGGTTGCACTAGAATTTATTTAGGGGTATCAGAGTAAATAGATCTAAAATCTAAAAAGCCTGGTTTTTCAGATTTTTATTTGTAAAAGATTTTGAAAATCATGTTTTCTTCTAGCTTCTGATTATAATCTCCTTTGCTGGTATATGACATAAAATTGAATAAATGTAGGCTCCTGGGTGTAACATGACATAAAACATAGAACAGCTCAAGATGTAAGAATAGTTTAGCATGGCACCGTATCCTTCCTTGCTTTTTGCTTCAAAGCTAGCCAAAGAAAGAGAAATTAAACAACACCCTTTTTCTACCAAAGGAATTGTGAGATTACCACAAGGTCATTGGGGTTGGCATCTAAATTTTGAGAGCATCCTCTGAACGATTAGGGTCTGATCTGAGATGTCAGCAAGAAAAAAAAAACCAAAACAACAACAGACCCTCTTTGCCCTGAAAATGTTGGAGAAACTTGCATGACACCAGCTGCTGAAAACAGAGAGCCCTGCATGTAGAAGTCAGATAATGGTTTTGTTTTGGGACTGCATGCCATATGGTCTGCATGATCAGAGAAAGAAAAACTCAAACTAGAAACACACACTAACTGAAAATGCTTCTCATTTAAAACAGAACAGGTGTTTTCAATGTGCATGTGTTACTTTGCTTTCATTATTATACCTTTAATTCCTCTGACGAATAGTCTTCAATCATTTTGCATATTTTAATCTGACATGGAGATGCTCGGCATTTGAATTTCCTCATTTACATTTATTCGCATGTCTGAAAAGAGTGGTGTTCAGAGCTGCATCCCAGCTTGGTTGGCTTTCCTCAAACATGAACTCTTCTTTCCTGTATTTTTGCTTATGGAGCCCATATATGTGTTTTCATACTGTTTGCTCCAAGTGTCTTTCTATCAATGTTGCGCTTACTGTAGATGTTTATAAATGTTTTTAAATGTTTTTCTGATGCTGTAACCATCATGTTGGTCAATGTGCTTGCTTGGCTCCAGAGGAGACACACATCAAAGCCCCAAGTCTTAGTTACAAACATCATTAAACATATTAGATAACATAATGTAAAAAGTTAGAATTAAATATTTGTGTATTGCTCGAAGGAGAGTGGTTTTATCCTCGGGCAATGGATAAAGACTAAAAACGGCTGGTGTGTCTTTGAATAAGATGCCATTTCTGCTGTGTGTCTCCTGGCCTGTTTTGTCTCTGCTCACAAAAGCACTAATGTCTTGTTTTCAACCAATCGCTCATTGGTAACACGGACCACACAAGAGTCCACACACCAGTAAGTAACACTGTCTGTTCAGCTCTCTGAATCTCTCACTCACCCGTGCTTGATTTGCTAATCAAAGTCCCTCAGTCATCTGTCCATGCTTTGTCCTATGCTGTCCTGCCAAACTCTCCAACCTTATTTCAATCCATCTCTTAAATTACATCAGCCAATTTCATTCTGCATCACAGTGTATTCATGTTAATACAGTCACAGAATTGCACAGGCCAGGAACTGACGACCCCACTATAAATATTTTACATGACTTTTTTTTATTGTGAGGTAATGAGAACAATATCTCATTATCATGAGAAAGAAAGAAAGAAAATCATTTTCTTGTGATAGTAGAATCTTTGCTCAAAGGAAAATGCCCTCATGCATACAAAATATACGCTCACAAAATATGGTGCAAAACCTCAGACGCAGATATTTATATTTATTATTTATTATTTCAAGGTTAAAATCACAGTCCATCTACATGTGTAAATAAACACAATAATTATTAGTCCCAAAAAAAATCCAAAAAAAAAAAAAAAATCCAAATACTTATCAATTAAACTAAACAGGAGACCAGAGAGACAGAACCACTGATTTCTGTATCCTTTTAAAGTATTTTCCTGAAGGAAATATCTAGTTATAAAGAAGGAAAATAAATTTTGTTATATCATGATAATTAGAAAATGTCTAGTTTTCACAAGATGGTGATTTTTGCTTTTTGTGTTTACAAAGCATTACAATCATTTTCCCAAAAAAAGCAAAACATGAAAATATTATGGTGGGGATAGATGTCTTCAGTGTCCACACTCAACTAGTCCTGGCTTTCTAAACTTTCTACAGTAAATGGCTTCATGCGGAAGCAAAATAGCTCTTTGGTTTGGACAAATTATCTAACAGTCAGTTTATTCTTTGGTGTACATGATTTTGTTCTTATTTATATTTTACTTAACAAAAATTAGACTGACACTTTTTTTTAGTTTGAATCAAATCAACTTATTGGTGAACACACTGCATGCAAGCAGACCCATCTCTGACTAGTATCGAAGTGCATCAGATTAATGAAGCTAAAATGAGGATGTCTCAGATGAAATTATGAAGTTGTAGTTCTATTAAACATCTTAAATGCTGGTTTTATTCCATTTTATAGTGATAGTGTGTCTTGTCTAATTCTTTCCAGGGGAAGCCGAAGGAGGCGGCCCTACCTGTACAGGAAAAGAGCCATTCACCGCAGCCGGCCGACCTACTCCTACTCCCTGGAGGAGGCCCAGGGCAGTATAAGGGAGGGCCGCCCACCGCCACCACTCAAACCCTCTAACTCTTTCATGTCCAGGAGAGAGAGGAGAAAAAGGATGACCATGTCTGTTTGGGAGCAGAGGACCAGCCAGCTACGTAGACACCGGCAGATGTCCAGCCGAGAGATCTTGTTCAGCAGTCCCAGTGAGGAAAAAGAAGGCCCCCCTGCTTCGGTTCACGGACGTCCCCTGTCACTGCACCGGAAGGCTGTGCAGCACGCGCCATCAGGCAGCATGAAGCAATTGACTGACCCTCAGGCCTCTCCGAGCAAGAACCATCAGCCCCCGGGCTCCTCTGTGGCTATGGATGTGCCCCTGGATGCCTCTCTTCCAGGTGACATTCCTGAACCACCTATGTCAGTGCTGGAATCAGAGTGTCGGGATCCTACAAATGTACCTTGCTTAACCTTACCAGAGCCTCCTGAATCTGAATCCACTGGAGAAAACAGAAAACTGGACCATAACCACAAACATGTTGCCGAGCGTCGAAGCCCGAGACTGAATGCAGAACGTCAACACCGGCATGTAAAAAAGTTCAGGCCTCCAGATAATGTTGATACACTGACTCCTGAGAAAGGAGGTCACATTGAGATCAGGGGCCGAAGAGCCAATCACTGTGACCATCGGAACGGGACCAGAAATCAAGCATCCTCTCCTGGAAATGAAGGAAAATTAGCTTGTAGCGCTGACATTGGAGAAAACAGAATAAGTTCTGGGACAGTCGAGGAAAGGGAAGCAGAGCCTGAGAACAAAGATGGAGAGGTGTACAAACACGAGGAGAGCAGGTGAGATGATCAAAAATGAATTCAAAAACTGGTACATTAAAGTTTGCTTGGTGGGCAAATGTTCAAAGAGATCGCCATCATTAATATAATAAAAACAATCTTCTATCAATCAGCCTTACATTGTGCTGTTCCTAAAGCCAACATTCACAACAAGTCAATGTATTTACTACGAACAAATGATACTGTATGAAAAATACAAATGAAAGAAGATGCAGTTATTCTTACAATTTCATTTTATGGCAGACGTTATGAACCAAACAAACCACCCCCAACCTTCAAAAGTGTAAGTAAGCAGCTTAAGACTGATAAGATAAAAATGATAAAAATAAATGATAAGATGAAAAATGTGTTTATTATTAAACAGCTTGTATCAACAATTATTTATTTCTCAAGTTTCCAGAAAAGCTTATTGCCTTTGAGAAGCAAAGTATCTCCGGTTGTCATACATGGATAATTACATTTTTATTTCGATGCCAATACCAGAATGTGGGTTGTTGCCCGCTCCTCCACACACCTTTGCTACATCGTTCCACTCTTGTGTTTGTTGTCTTGCAACTACAGACTGGCTAACCGAAATGACGGAGGAAACTCTAACTTGAAAGATATCCTCTCTGGTGATCCGTGCCCTCAGAAGCAAGACAAAGCTTTGAATCAGTCTGAGCTGCTGGCACCCAATAAACCAGAAGATAACAGTGAAGAAAAGGAGTCAGAGTTGGACCTCAATAAGCTCAGCTCCAGTGTGATCATTGAGGTGCCTGATGTGCAGTCATCTCTTGAACTCTCCACCATCACAGGTAGTAGCACAAATGCGTTACTTTCAGATGTTACCATGGAGAGTAAATTGTAATTCTTGGAAAAAAGAAAAAAATGCCTTTTTCTGATAGGTTAAAAAGCATATAAATTAAAATGATATAAAGTCAGATTAGTGGATGGATTATTTTATTTTATTTCGAGAATTTGATTATCCGATTGAGCCGATTTGTGGCCAAAAGGAAGTTGTAGTTTTCAAGGACAAGTGGATCAGATCTTCAAAACTTCTCGCAATTTTTTTTTTTTTACTTAAGAAAACCTCCCAAATTAAGAAGTAGGAAGATGAGCTTAATTTTCTTCTTTTAATCTTTTCTAGTCAACAATAAGGACCCTGAAACTTGTAAATCAGACAAGGAAGAAGCAGAAGAGACAAAACCTGTCAACACTGTGTCCCCAGACAGCATGTTCATCTTCAAACCTGACAACCCGTGAGTTACAACTTTGATTGTTTTGGTTCGATGAGGGCTAATGCTGCTCTTGAGAAAGGTTTTTTAAGGAACAGCTACAAAATCTTTAAGAAATAGTCAAGCGTCAGCAAAATATGCGTAGAAGGGTTAATTTAGGAGGTCAGTAAAGCTCTGATGATTGGATTGAGGCCAAAGAGTGTTAATTGGTTGCTCAGCAACTTGACAGTAAACATAATTATTGGTAATTAAGCAGAGCTGATCAGTAATTGGTAGCTTAAAAATAAATCATATTATCTACTTTTTTGAGCAAATAAATGAGATATAACATTTTCTTTCAACTTAGGCTACCTGTTATAATTCTGAACTAATAAAATCATATCGGTCAGACTTAAACTTCATTGTCATGCTAAGCCTCTCATCACTTTCATCTTGCTTGTATAATACAAATGAATCAACATGTACTATACATTTGTCTCCTTAATTATACTGTGCCTTTTGATGAGTTTCCATGTTCCTTATTAGTTGTAGATTTTAAGTCACACAAACAGTCTGTTCTCTTTTTTCCACCAGGGTTCGTCGAGCATGTCATTATGTGGTGAACCTCAGGTACTTTGAAATGTGCATCCTGCTGGTCATAGCTGCCAGCAGCATTGCTCTGGCTGCAGAGGACCCTGTAGCTACGTCGTCAGACTGGAATAAGGTTTGTGATCACTTGAGTGCACAAATCCTCTTTATGAGACACAAATGTAGTATTTATGTCTTGTCACGAGCCAGCAAGTCCTTATGTTCAGTGGTCAATGGGCACAAGGCAGAGTTCACGTCGAACAGGTTCCCAGTCCATCACAGAGACGTTTAAACAAATTACTATACACACATTCAATCATTGCTAAGGACAATTTGGATTATTTAAAAACCTGACATGTATATAAGAAAACAGTGTAACTAGGAAAAGGAAAACATGAAAACTCCACCCTGACCCGAAGAAGTTCGACCCAGGACTATCTTTATAAAGAAGATTTTATATGGGTCCAATAGAATAGAACAGAAATAACACTTATTGTTCCTCAGTGGGGAAATTCAAGTGTACCAGCAGCAAAGTGGTACATGTAGATTTACACAAAAATAAAAATATAAATACAGAACTAAGAATAACAAAATGTACAGAAAGGGCAAAATTACAACATAAGAAAATACAGTGCACTTATTAAAAATAGCATACCCCTGTCCAGAGAAATGTGCAACTGAGTAGGATCATTCTAAAAATGTACAAAACAGACTTTTTACAAGAAGGGGAAAAACTGTGCAAAAACAGAGATAAGCAAGTTACAGCAGGAATGTTATTAAAAATGAAAAAAACTGTACCACTATCAGCAGAGATGTAAACACTTATTGATTTTGTTGGGAGCAATAATGGCTATAGAGTCTAACAGCTGCTGGGAGGAAGGATCTCCTAAAACGCTCTTTAGTGCACCTAGGATGCAGCAGTCTGTCACTGAAGGAGCTCTCCAGCTCAGCAACAGCTTCATGCAGGGGGTAGGAGAATTTGTCCATCAGTGATGTTATTTTAGCCAGAGTCCTTCTATCTCCCACCACCTGCACTGGGTCAAGGGGGCATCCTAGCACAGAGCTGGCCTTCCTGATTAGCTTATCTAACCCATTCCTCTTAGCTGGAGAGAAGCTGCTGCTTCAACAAAATACACCATAGAAGATGGCTGATGCCACTACAGAGTCAAAGAAGGTCTTCAGGAGCCCCCCTGCACTTCAAGAGTTTTTTTAATTGAATAATAGTAATGTCTGTTTTTATGCTGTGCTTTTTGTTACGCTGTGTTTGTAGGGAAAAAGAGAGAAAAAAATAAGTGGGTCTTCCTCTTATCCTTCTGTGACCTGTTAATTAAAAACTCCCTATCCTAGCTCCGACTTGCCTGTAGTAACATGCCACCATCGTTAAATGATAGGGGGTATTATTACAGTGTGACAAAGGAAATCTTGGGGTTTCTTTGCAGTAGTACAATTTTAGAAAATAGATTTGAAGTTTACTCTGTATTTAGATGTAAAGCCATTTAGGACTTTGAAGATGAGCAATAAGATTTTAAAGAGTAGAGAATTATTGCAGGGAGGAATGAACTGAGGTGATGTGTTTATGCTTTTTGCCTCAGATCTGATTCTAATGTTAGCATTTTGAGGCAGGAAGTGAAGAGAGACAAAACTAATAGCTGAAATTAGGAATCCATATGCTAATGATGATCAGATTGTTGTAAAGAAAATTGACACATGTAATCTATTTGTTAAGATACAAACAAAATAAAATCAGAACTGAGGTTCTTAGCTGGGCTTACATTAGTATGAGGCTGAACACCAATCTGTTTCTGAGAATCTTTTTATCGGTTTTCATCTTTGTCTGACTTTTACAGGTTCTACGTTACTTTGATTATGTGTTCACTGGAGTCTTCACCTTTGAAATGATCATAAAGGTGAGAAAGTTGTATAATGATTTAAAATTAAAATTGTCTGGACAGAAGGAAGCTAAATAGTCTTTTCTAGCAATATTTTTCTTATTCAAATATAAGGACCTTGTTTATCTGGGAAAAATATTGATATTTCGAAAAGTTAGAGAAATCGACTCCCATTCAGTGTTTGGCTAAAAATCACCAATACCTCATTTTGAACAAACACTTCTTTATTGAAGCATATGTATTATTTTGAACCTTTTAATCATGACACTAAGATTGGAGTAACCTCTAATAATGTGATTCTGTGTGGTCTTTAGATGATTGACCAGGGTCTGATCCTCCATGATGGCTCCTACTTCAGAGACCTGTGGAATATCTTGGACTTCATCGTTGTGGTGGGAGCACTGGTGGCCTTTGCCCTTACGTAAGTCACAGCTACTTTCCTGAGTTAATTGGCATTGCTTACGTGTCTTTGAAGAGGTTATAATTTGCTTTTCTGTTATATGCAGTTAAACTAATAGTGCATGTAAAGACAGAAAGACCAAATTCCTTTCTAAATGAAAATATTATACCCAGCATCAGCACACAGTCAGATATGGCCAAAACGCCTTATATTCTTGTCCTTGTGATTATTTTGATGCACCTCTAACAAAATATGAGAAACCACATTGCGCTTTGTCAGTTTTATCTAGTGAACAGACCAACTCCAGCTCTCACTGTAGGCATCTGTATTGAACCCTTTAAGATAACTAAAAAGGCCCATTTATACAGAGGACAACAGCACATGCTGTATCAGCGTACAAGAAATCAATGTATAAATGTGTCAAGAAGAAACTTTTTCACTCTTAATGTATCTAAACCTGGTATTTTAAATTTCTGACTAGAATCTTGAACAAATCAGCATAATGTGAACAATTTGAAACCACTCAATGTTCTACACAATTTTTTTAATTGTTTCTATTTATTTATTGCTTTTTAACTGTATAATTGTATTGATGTGTAATTAACCTTCTCTTGTTTTTCTCTCTGTCTTGCCGATGCCCCCTGTGGGACTGATCCAATAGTAACGTGATGGGGTAAAAGTAACTTTAATCAAATAATTTTGTGCAAATAATAACTTTTAGAAATTGCGACATGCTTTAGAAGCTAAAATGTCTGTGTGACAAAGAGGTTTTGCAAAACAAAAAAAAATGTGTACATAAGTATGTGATTTACTGTGGTTTTGTGATAACACTATGTATTTTTCTGCTCAGAAACAATAAAGGACGGGACATAAAGACCATCAAATCTCTGAGAGTGCTACGTGTCCTCAGACCTCTGAAGACCATCAAAAGACTTCCTAAACTAAAGGTTAGATTTGGGTGTCTTTGTTCTTGTTGTTGGTAAGCTTTGCCTGTTTAATTTGTTTACTTCTGTCCAACTATAATAAATTAACAGGAAAAAAAACAAATAAAAAGTGCAAAGTTACAAATACACGACAGCTGTTTACCTATATTGCAAATTTATCTTAAAAATTGAAAGGTGATTTGGAAAAATCATTCACTATGGATATATTTCTAAGCTATAGAAAAAATTGCTTAATGAACATCTTCACTTCAGTCAAAGTAACAAGAATTAAAACTGCATGAACAAAAAAGGAAAACAATTTGACGCACAATATTTATTCTTTTTTTACTAAATCTGGAACAAACTCCCAGAAAACTACAAAACAGCCGACACATTGAGTTCCTTTAAGTCAAGACTAAAAACCCACCTGTTTAGAGCTGCCTTTGATTAGAAATAAGTTGAACATTGATCAATATTTTTGAATTATATTTACACACCGCCACCAGCATTTTAGGAGGTCGATGATCTTCATGATTTTGAAGATCAAAATCCCTGATGCATTGATATTTGCATTGATATTTGTTCAATGATTTTGCTGTATACTTGATTGATGTTTTCATGATGTAAAGCACTTTGAACTGCCTTGTTGCTGAAATGTGCTATACGAATAAACTTGACTTGACTTACTATATATTTTACATTTTCAGTCACACAGGAGTAGATGGTTCATTTTCAGACAGTTGTGAGAAAATACAAAAAAGGTAGGAAGGAGTCAACAGGGATTAATACATTAATAGAACTAGTGTATTTTGTTTTTACCAATTATTATTACTTAAGACTTAAAGCGCTTTGTTTAAATTTGTTTTGTTTAAATTGCTGTCTTTTTCAGAGTTCTAAGTTCTTGTGGTTTTTTAACAGGCATAAAACTAGGTTTTTATCCTGATTTACCCGAAAACCTTCATAAGTGTGGATTTTAACACAAAAAGGATGAATAAATGTAAAACCTGATAATGTTAAACTTTAGTACTGTTAAACAGTCAACTTTCCAAGACTAATGAGGCTAGGGTGACATTTAGCTTAGCATTAGCTAACATTGATGTTATTGTATGTTACTGTAACATTTACCTTGTCGAAGCTAAGGTAAAAAAGTGAACTTTTATAATATAATTGAATATATAAGCTCGTTGAATGAAATGGTTTTAATAACTTTCTTTTTTTAGTTTGTGATTGAAACGTTGAGAAATGATAGAGGCTTTTGTAGAAAACACGATTGAGTTTTCTTGACTATAATTGAGATGGAGCTGTAATCATTGAAATGAGTTCATTTAAAAAAAAAAAAAAAAAAAACAGGCTTTAAGTCACAAGTTGAACCTGTAAAATATGTCAAAAATAAGTTTTTCATGTCAGTGTCTTCAACTCTGAACCAAAGTTCATCCTTGATCTCAGTGTTTTTAACATCTCTTTTCCTTTTCTTCCAGGCGGTGTTTGACTGTGTGGTGACATCTCTGAAAAACGTCTTCAACATTTTGATTGTCTACAAGCTTTTCATGTTCATCTTTGCCGTCATCGCGGTGCAGCTTTTCAAGGGGAAGTTCTTCTACTGTACCGACAGTTCAAAGGACACGCAGAAAGACTGCCAGTAATCATAGTTTAGATTTTATCTTTTCAATCCAGATTTACCATTATTGTTTCAATTTTCAATAGCAATGGATGTATGTGGCTCTGTGCCTGCCAAGAAAGTTAACGTAAAATTTTTACTCAAGTTTAATTTTTATGAAGAGATTAACTGTCTTGTTTTCTTTCTCCAGGGGTTACTACATTGACTATGGGAAGGATAAGAAAGAGGTGAAAAAGAGAGACTGGAAGAGGCACGAGTTTCATTACGACAATGTCATCTGGGCTCTGCTCACGCTCTTCACTGTTTCCACCGGAGAGGGCTGGCCTCAGTGAGTGCTCCACTGGAGTCAGGCCAGTTCACATGCTGGATGAGAAAATTCATGAGGAACAATCCCACATATCATTTTCCTTTCGTGGAGGAGTTTTTTTCCTAACCTTTTACGAGCTGGCACGTTTAAAAAATGATTAAATCTGACCTTTGCTTTGGGAAATATGATGGATGTAAATAACTCTACAAGGTCTTTGCCACTTATAAACACTCCCAATTAGACCAAACTTTTTGTTTCCCAAACTTTTTGAGCCACCGCACATATTTCACATTAGAACAACCACCACCAAACAGAAATGTCACAAAAAGTCAGTTTATTGAAATACAATAAAAATCTGGTCACAGTTTACTTACTTATTGTGAAACTGTTTCAGTGTGAAGCTCTGAGTATCTCTCTTTTTTTTAACATTCATGCTTGAAAAGCCCATCTCGCACAGACAGATTGTGGAGAAAGGAAGCAGAATTGAAATAGCTTTTTTTTTTTTTTTACCAGAATGGGGAACTCCTTGGCAGCTGTCAACCAAAAACTGTCCAAAAGTCCATCAGCAAAGCACAGTTTTAGACCACTATTTTGTCTCAATTTTTTCTTCCAACTTTTAAAACTTCTTGTCTTTACCAACTGCAGCTGAGCTGTATGGGTTTCTAACCCAATCAAGGCAATCAGTGGAAAGTGAAAGGAACTGAGATGACAAATTCTGCTCAAGATTTTGCTCATGTTTATCGATTGTCTCACACTGTGCAGCACTGTTGACATCCAGCCATTTGTGGGTGTGTGGGAACATGTTAAGGTAGCACTTTCTACATGTTTCAGATCTGCATCTTTGAACAAAATCCCATTAAGATCATTTTCATTGTATTGTCTTTCTTAAGCTCAACTTATTTGCTTTCTTCTGACCACTATTTATGCTAAAACCTTTATCTGAGTTGTCATTTTCTCCAGGACCCGGGTCAGAATGACTACTTTTACTTTTCAAATATTTATCCATCGCTATTACCTGCTCCATTGTCTCACTGGTAGCATGACTAGTACTTTCGTATTTCTTCTTCATCTTCTTCTGTTTTACTGATTGTTGACAACCCACTTAATTGGAGCAAGAAGTTGTGCTGCCCTCTAGTGGGAGACAATATAATTGTACTGCCTGTTACTACATGCCGCTTGCTTAAGCTACTAATCAGGTGAAATTGGATAATCTTCCATAGCACACCAAATCATTTCTCAGTGCACACTTATGTGTCACAGCGCAGTACTTGGGAAACAGAAATTAGACGATGCCAACATTGTGGATCTGCAACAGTTCAGCCCCTTTTGATAAACTGGAAACAACCTAACAAAATAAATCCCTCATTCATGGCAGCTAATTGATCTGCCTCGCAGAGAACAGATACTTCTGAATACGTAGTATTATTATTTTTTGAAAGTTGATAGGAATTGGTTCTTATTTTTTCTGCAGAGTTCTGCAGCACTCTGTAGATGTGACAGAAGAAGACAGGGGTCCAAGTCACGGAAACAGAATGGAAATGTCAATCTTCTACGTCATCTACTTTGTTGTCTTCCCTTTCTTCTTCGTCAACATCTTTGTGGCTCTCATCATCATCACTTTCCAGGAGCAGGGGGATAAGATGATGGAGGAGTGCAGCCTTGAAAAGAATGAAGTGAGCTTTATGACATGCAAACACTGACTTTAGGTCTTGTATGTTTGCTCTCTCTTGTACATTTCATCCATTTCCCCTTTGTTCTGGATTTCAGAGAGCTTGCATAGACTTCGCCATCAGTGCAAAGCCCCTGACTCGATACATGCCACAGAACCGGCACACGTTCCAGTACCGTCTGTGGCATTTTGTGGTGTCACCATCATTTGAATACACTGTCTTGACAATGATTGCTCTCAACACTATTGTCCTGATGATGAAGGTGAGTAACAGTCATGGAAAATTTTAAAGGGAGGGTGTTATATAAAATCAACATTTTTGAGCTTTATGTCATGTTATTATGTTCTTCTATCATCAAAAACATACCTGGAGTGTTTCTTTGATTCTTTCATGCTCATTTGAGGAATCCCTGAATCTCTGGTGGCAGCCAGTCGGGGGTGCCTAAACGCTGGCTCTCACAAAGCGCCACCTATTTCCACAATGCTCCTCCTTGGAGCTGCAGTCTCCTGCTGAGCCTCCGCCTCACAGAGCACCTCTACCCTGCATCTTCCTAGCTCTACCAGACTAGTGGCAGCAGTAATAAGCAAACACCTGGTTGAACTGTGCATCGTCTGAGCTCATCATACACACTACTTCTCAGTCCAATGCTCCTAATGCTGAAACGCTTAAAATGGTGAAATTATGTGATGTGGATTAAGTTTTTTGTTGTCATTTTTTCTTTGTCTGGAATGAACTGGAGCAGGCTATGTGCTAATGAGCTCTGTCTTAAGCCTATTCTTTTTTATCTCGTTTTGAACTGTAAAAATGTTCCTTTGATATTTTTTTCTGTAACACTATTTGCTCATTCACACATTTCCTTAGAAAGAAATCAAAGAACATAGTTATTTCACCTTAATTTGTAATGAAATCAGAACACAGCTTTAGCGATAAATGAAATAACAACAGCTCATTCCGTATAGTAGCTTTTTCTTTCTGTCCTGACGCCTTACAATAAACCTCCCACAGTTAACGCATATATTTTGAGAAAATCGAAAAACTTGGATGTTTTGGTGTCAGAGTATCACCTCAGCACATTGTGATAATTGCATTTGGACCTGCTGATTGATGTTTACTCCCACACTTCCCTCATCAGTATTTATTTCCTCCTCTGGCCTTTTCCTGAGCCCCTCAGACACACAGACAGACAAACGCTCAGTGACTCAGCCTGTATTAAATATTGATCTATAATGTCCAGGCACTGCTATTTAACATGACCTCATTAACTGTGGCTGCCGGGCCCCGGAGGAATTACTCCTTTTATAGCGCCTCGAATGAGAGGTGCAGAGACAGAGGCGCTATTTATGGGTCTGGAGGAATCTTCCATCAAACTGTAGATCTGCAGGGTGCATGGCTGAAGTTCACCCAGATATCAGTGGGAATGTTGACCTGTGGTGAATTGGCTTAGGAATACTTCAGCTTTATCTTCTTTATTGTACAACAAGACTTGAATTATAGATTAAGACTGTTGTCTTTTTTGTATTTGCAGTATTACTCTGCTCCGCCTGCATACGATGCCTTCCTGAAGCATCTAAACACGGCTTTTACTGTGCTCTTCTCTATCGAGTGTGTTCTGAAGATCCTGGCCTTTGGTTTTCTGGTGAGAGAAAAGAGCAGTATTGTAGCCTGATGTGGAATTGATCAAAATCTCTGTGCAAAAGCCTCATAATCTTGGTTTCTGTTTCAAAAGAACTACTTCCGAGACACTTGGAACATTTTTGACTTCATCACTGTATTGGGGAGCATCACTGAGATTGTGGTAGACTTGCAGGTAATCTCATTAATAGAATATCTACTTAAAGCAGGGGTATTCAACTCCAGTCCTCGAAATCTAGTGTCCTGCAACTTTTAGATGTGTCTCTGCTTCAACACACTTGAGGACTCTACAGGATTTGACTGCATACTGAGGAGGTGATTCAGGGATTTGATTCAGGTGTGTTGGACCAGCGACACATCTAAAAGTTGCAGGACACCAGCCCTCGAGGACTGGATTTGAAGACCCCTCCCTTAATGTTTAGGAATCAGGAATCTGTCGTGTTGTGCCTCTGCTAACAGATTATCTCCTCTTTCTCATGTGCGGTTACCAGCGCATTGACACGTTCAACATGAGTTTCTTGAAGCTGTTTCGAGCCGCTCGTCTGATCAAACTGCTGAGGCAGGGTTACACCATCCGTATCCTCCTTTGGACCTTTGTTCAGTCTTTCAAGGCTTTGCCTTATGTCTGCCTGCTCATTGCAATGCTCTTCTTCATCTATGCCATCATTGGCATGCAGGTCAGAAATAAATGTGCCTTACCAAATATCTGCCAACGAATAATAATTTAATGTTAAAGTAAAATGGGAGAACTTAAATTACATCCCATGAATTTTGATGATCTTTTTGTCTTTTGTATATTTATGTTTGAACCAGGTGTTTGGGAACATTAAACTGAATGAGGAGACTCACATTAACCAGCACAACAACTTTAAAACTTTCTTAGGTGCACTGATGCTGCTGTTCAGGTAGGACACATTTATTTTATAACAGCTTTTTAAAGTAATTAATGTGAAAAATCATTATTCTGACTCCTTATACTATCTTTTTCTTAAAACATCATGACTGCACAACAACTAAATTTCCATCAGTTAAAAAAACTTTTCTTCACTGGATCATACTCAAGTTAAATAAGGTCATGTTATGGCAAATTTTATTTCAATTTAGTGTCTTATGACTTTGTTTATCTGATGGCTATACTATGTTATACTTTTGTTTTAATGTTTATAAACTTTCCCAGAGGGGAACTGTCTGATCCAACACACTCAAAGTTATTTCCCTGGAAAATAACCTTGAGAGGAGCAAAGATCCAGTCTCACAATCTGTTCAGTGTTTATGATTTTTTCTCCTCTACCCTTTCTATAAAACCGATGCCTTATGGCAGAGCTGTACTCTAACCTGTTCAAGAGTGTCTGATTTTGTAAGCTCTAATATTCTGTGCAGGATATTAATGAACCTGACTGAGTGATTTTCACCTTAACAGTGCTTGATAATTATTTTTTTTCCACAACAGTTTGGTGCAGTGGCCTGGATTCAAACCGGGGTTGTATTTGGAATAGAGGGGTAAAAACCACTCTTCAGATCTTTATAGATCCTGTGAGACTTTCATATGTGATGTAAAGCAGTCAAGACGGTCAAATAATAAAATGGATCCCCAAGTTACCGTATTGACTTATTCTCTTCATGGTGAGAGTTCAGTGCAAACCTTCCACCTTGAAAGGTGGTAAAAATATGATACGCATGCCCAGAATAACTAAGGTGTATAAAATAAGATAAAATAGAATTAAATTGAATTAATTTAAATTTGATTAAAATGACTGATATTTGGCATATTGGTGGTGAAAATGTGATATTGTATTGATTTGATACATGCCCAAAAAACTGAGGTGTATAAAATAAAATAAAACTGGTCTTTAGCAGTAAGTACTGGAAATATGATACTGTATGGATTTGGCTCACATTCTCATAATAATGGGCATCAATAAAATGAAATAAAAAGTAAAAATGTGCATCCTCCATAATTCATGACATCCTGGTAAATTACAAAAAAGCTTTCAAATCTATTTTTACTGCAGTAGCATTACGCCATAATGCCCTTATTTTGAGTCCATTTATTTTGTTAGGGAAATAATTCCTTTGTAAATATTTTTTTTTTCTTCACAAAATCCCTGGAGCCTTACTTATCGGCTCTCCTAACAATTTGTAAGAAATAATTGTAACTGATTTATTTTTTCAAATTTATATTTATATTAAATTTATATTTAAATATTTATATTACTTTTTAAGTTGAGCAACATGTCTCTGGAGTTTACTGTAAAGATGATACACCTTTCTCTTTACTAAATGGCCAATCTTCAAAATGGGAAAGACAAAATAACATCTCATTCAAGCAAGGTGGTTGATCTACTTAAGTCAGGAAATTAAAACAGCAAAACAGACATTCATTTAAGCTTTTCCAAAGGAAAAATTTACAGAAACTGTAAACTGTGATAAACATGGCTGAAAGAGGACAAAAGTTTATTTTCACACCATTCACAGTGAACAGGATGGTGGGGGAAGGTTAAAGAAAACCATCTTCAAATTTCACTGTTAGAGAACTTAAGCAAAATGTGCAACTCCTCCATGATAATTTATTTTAAATCATTTGCGCCCAACTTTAACAGGGGTGAACACATTTGGAGAAGGCACTGCTTATTGCTTGTTCAAATACAAAGTTTCATCTGTTTGGACAAAATTAGAAACTAAATGAGAATCCCCAAAATGTATGAAAACAAATAAAAAATATTTTATACAATTAAGCTGAAAGTTTCTTCTGAAAACAACTTAACTTCAACTGGTCAATTATGTTACTCAGTTTGCTGAGGAAAATATTTCAGGATTTAATAAATAAAAATGAGTAAAACAAAATCAGACACTTTTCTTGTACTTCAAAAAGTGGGACCTAAGACATCAAAATGCATATTTATAATCTGTGTATTATCGCATGGGCAAATAAGATTCCTGCAAAAACAAAAAACTTTTAATGCTCATCAAACATGAAAAATTGGATATGAAGCTAAATGGTTAGGAAGAAAAATGCTATTTGAACAATTGTTACTTAAAACTTAGAACAGTTGACAGCCTTAAAGTCTATGGTCATAAAGATCCCCACTTAACTTCAGCTTCCATCTGTTGCCCTCCTTTATTTTGGATAATATTATATGTTCATTAACACACGATCACAGGACTACAAAATGCAGGAGAGAGGCACCTTTTCTCCTCTCATCACAGCATCTCTAAAGTTGACTAAAGATACCATGGACCTAACACATCAGATCAAAATCAAAGTTTTAATTTTAATGTGAGGCCTTATGTTTAGAGAAAGAAAACATTACTCTCCATCAGAAGAACTTTAATCCATCTCTGAAACATGATGCCAGGGATATTACATTATTTCACTGTTATGCTGGATTTCAATTTCATCATTTTTTTAGCTAGTTTTTCACAAAAAATAATTAATAAAACATTGAAGCACCACCATAAAAACATACCTCATCTGTTACTGTTCAAATCTACTGTTACTCCTATATTTGGAATCACAGCTATAAGTGGATCTTCCTTGATGTTTGGATTGAACCTTCCAGATGGCAGACACAAAACTGATCAAACTGCGGTTTAGACAGTGAGACATAACTAACTCCATCTCCTCCTCATATTTTATGATTTGTGTTACCAGGAGTGCAACAGGGGAGTCATGGCAGGAGATAATGCTGTCGTGTCTGGGGGGGCAGCAGTGTGAAATGGACCCCTCTCTTCCCCCTGCAGCACTGACAACGGACCAGAAGGAGGGCTGTGGCTCAGACTTCGCCTACTTCTATTTTGTCTCCTTCATCTTTTTCAGCTCTTTCCTGGTGAGATGAGATGTTTGTTTATTCTCTTGGGTGGAGGCAAGCAGAAAACTTTGAATTTATATGAAACATTGCTACATTTAGCTTCTAATCTTCTCCTCTTTCACCTCTTTCATCTAGATGCTAAACCTGTTTGTGGCTGTGATCATGGATAACTTTGAGTATCTTACGAGAGACTCGTCCATCCTGGGTCCACACCACCTGGATGAGTTTGTCCGAATCTGGGGGGAGTACGATCGCGCTGCCAGGTCAGTCTACAGTATTTACATGTTTTATCCCAGTTTCTGCAGACCTTCTAAAAGAAATCTGAATTAAATATATTTATAGTCAAAAGAAAATTCCCCTTCTTTCAATTCTAAGGTTTAATGTATAATAATTCAAGCGCACAACACCTGAACTGGAAAAGTTGTGTGTGGGTACACCTCATTATTCAGTTGCTTCTAGAACCATTTTTTAGCAGCAATAACTTGGAGTAGATGGTTTCTGTATAACTTTTTTATTCTCTCAGACTGCTAAAGAGGAATTTTGGCTCACTCTGCTACATTGCTTTTATTCACTGAGATCTGTGAACATTTGTTCCCGCAACCTCTCTTGAGATCTGACAACAGCATTTCAAGAAGATTGATGTCTGAAATTTGACTATTACAACACGTTGATGATTTTCTTTTTTACAGATTCTTTTGTAGTTTGGTTGCTGTGTTTAGGATCATTGTCCTGTTTATAACCCAGTTTAAGTCAAGTTGTCAGACAGATAACCTCACATTTTACTGTAGAATACTTGCAGAAAACTCTAAAATATCATGAACTGTAGGAAAGGTGATTTTTGACTCAATGACTGCAATACGAATCATTCACCTCCTTTATACCTATCTCTAAAATGCATTCTGATTGATCTGATCTTATCCGGACATCTTATCAAAACACGCCGAAATTACGTTGATCAATGGCTGATCAGTGCTTTTTTTAGTATTTTTTGGGCTGACTGAATCTCACTTTTACACAGAACAGTGTGTACAAAGTTATAAAGGTGTTTGTTAGCAAGCTATGAGCTGTTTCATTGCTGTCCTGTTTTATGGGTTAAAATCTCTGCAGATGCTGCATTATACAGTCTTACATTATTTATCTGTCATTTCCTTCCTAAATTTACAACTATTAAGCAACATAAATGAGATTATAAAGAATTTGTTGCTGAAAAATTAGTTTAAGTAACTGAATGTATCTGGGATGTTACTGAAACTTCAGTAGACCTGTTGATGTCCTGACAGCCCACTCTGTGATGTGGCATCAGGTTTATTTGCATGTAACTGTGAGAACTGTGATCTGATCACACAACCAGGTGTGAATGTTCATTGTTAGGCTTATTTACTTACATCCTGATCAGCCAGGATGCAGATTAATATCAGGTCTGGACAACAACCATAGATTTGACTGCACCTTTTCTGTGGCCCAAAAAACAAGCCCAAATCATCACCCCTCCACCACCGTGGTTAACAGCTGTGAGCTGTTTAAGGCTTATTTGCTTCATTTCCTTCTTTCTAAACATGGAGCTGTGTGTTATGGGAAACAACTCCGCTTTGGTTATAAGGAGATTTCTCTTGATTCAGATGGAACCTGACCTACAGGTTGTGCTGCCATATGTTCTTTAAAGAGAAAAATGCCTTTTCCTGGCAACCCTTCATAACAAGCCATGCATCTTGTGAAGGTTCTTTAATTATGAAAACATATGAACTTACAAAGTGGCACGAAGGGATCAGGTAGTGATGTGTCCCTCTGTGTCGAGGCTTGGAAGTGTGTGTTGGGTAATCCAGCTTTGTGTATCGAGGCTTGTGTTGATGGTGGAGGTGGTGACGTTCGCAGCCTCGCATGTGGGCCGTACCACGTGACTGATTTAGGAACTGGCTCGTCGGTTTGCTTGTGAATCGAAATATAAAGGGCAGCAAAACGCTGCTGTTTTCCCCATTACATTTTCTTGTTGTAGGATTTTATTGCATGTGTGTTCCCAATATTTTGAGTGCCTTTTTTGGGATAGACCCAATGTTCCTGTGTCTGGCAACATTTTGATCTATCCTAATAAAAAGGTTCACACATAGTAATAATAAATCACCAATTAAAATAATGTCAAAAAAAAAAAAAACAACAGATCCTGTGTTCAAATTTCTTTTTTCTAATTTTGGAAGTTTAAAAGGTGAAGTGCCTGTTGTGTTCAAATGAACTTTGATGTAATACAAAGACCTCATCTGAAGCATTATAGAGCCCTGCATAAAGACAAGGAGACTAACAGGTGGACCAAGCTCAGCTAAGTCATTTTAGGCTGCAAAGATAAGGCACCATACAAACATACAGTAACACTGGGGAACTGGAGAATCTCCTGGAATATTGAGAAGGACAGAACATGTTTTATCCCAACTTCTGTAAACTTGCTCATGCTTTTCCTAATTGCATTCCACTTGTAAATAATTTTTCTCACAGGAAGATGATGGAATTTAAATTGTATGAAATTGGCCTGTTTGTTGCTTACCTGACAGCAATAAATTCGCCTGATGTCATGCTGATTAATTTCAGCCTTGCCATTGTGTTAACACTCACCTGCATTCCCCAGGTCTGCTAAAACTGCCAAAACTTCTGCTTTTATACAATTGGTCACACTTACTGGTAATATAATTTTTATTATGTCCTGATATGTACGACTCTTAACTTTTTAAAAAGCTGTACTTTCTTTTTCCCATGGCTTTATTGGTGTCAAGTTGTAATTTACAGTTCAGCATAACTCTGCATTATAGGTATGTTGATGGTTAAATCATATTTACTGCACATTTTATTATATGAACAAAATTAATTAATTTGTAGCAAAGACAGAAAGACCAAATGGAAAACAGCCAATTCAATGTAAGTTGAGTTTTTTAAAAACCCATCCAAGACAACAAAATATGACAATTTCAGGTTATTGAGTGAAATGTTTCTACTCTCCCTCTGCCCCAATTTTTTCTAAACCTATTAAACAATTTGTAAATGGAAATAAGTACTGCAAACAGAGCTTTTGTGACATTTAGAAATACATTTTCAAATATTTTCAGATGTTGTTTGAACAAGAGGAACTCTGCTAGATATTAATCAAAACTCGGTTTTTTTTATTATAAAATAAGTGTATTTCACAGCAAATGTAGATCTTAAGGATGTCCTTGATTCATTCTTTGTTCTTTTAGACCAACATTGAAGTTATTGCAAATGTTTAATTAATTCCTGTAAAACAACTCAGTAAGCAGTGTGTTGATATTTACAAGGGTATTCTTTAGTTCCACATTTCCTGAAAGAGCAGAAGTTGAAGAGCCGTCCCCTCTCCTGCAAGCTGAATAGTTCTCATTATCTCCAGCTGCCTTGGACAGCTCCACCATTCCTAATCAGCTTTACTCAAATTTGATTTGCAAGAAAGCATTTTATTGGATACAAAATGGTCCTGAATGAATCATCAAAATGCTTGAGTTGTTCCTGCTGAAATTCATAAGAACCAGTAATGAATATTGGGCTATATTCAGCCACATATTGGTATATGGGAAAACATTGGCACAACACTGGGTAATAAAAAAGAAAATGTTCCAACAACTTTGATGGGTCGTTAACATGGTGCAGTAAGCTCAGTTAAGAACTGCAAACTACCACCCTTATTTTCCTTATTTATTGCCCTGAAGACAATGTATATCCTCAGTAGCAGGATCAGCTGTTTGTCACCTCAGGATGTGTGAAGCTGTTCTTACAAAACAAAAAGCATATGTGTATATTATGCTTCAATTATTTGAATTACTTTTTATCCAAACATCTTACTTTTAAAGAGGATTACAGGAGACTGTAAAGATATTATAGCAATAAAGTACTTGGTATAAGAGTTGTGGTGCTTATTGGTTCTGATGTATTTTGGTTATCGTAATGACTGATCTCCAAAGAGCTGAGATCTGGTCATCAAGGAAAGAGATTAATCTGAAGATCCATACTCACAGACAAATAAATTGCTAATGTATTCATTAATCAAGAAGACAATACACAACCTTTGTGGAAACATTAAGCATTGGTAAGTTATGATGTAAATTGTGCTGTAAAAATAAAAATATTTTAAACAAAAAAAATGATGGCTTCTGTAAAGTTTTATTGTCACTTTACAGCATCAGTTTTACTCATTTTAACTCAAGTGTTTCCACAAAAAACACCTTCAGTTTGTGTCAGTCAAATGTATTTACCTACCATGGAAAGATAGATTATGTTATAGAAAAAAAAAACCTTAGTTACATGTGTAACTAAAAATTTCTCCTAGAAGAGGGAGAAAAATGTACTGTACAGTACTCCCTATTATTAAAAAACAAATCTAGTTCAGAATAATAATTTTTACGATTTCTTTTCTTTTCTGCTGTTTCTGGGTTAGTATCTCAGAAGAGTTATATCCCTTTCCATGTTCCAAGTCAAGAAATATGTCAATAAGTGTGAAAGACAATAACAAAGCACAAGGCAGACCATGCAAAGAAAAGTTACCAGAAAGTAACAATATTTTATATATATTACACAACACAAAAGTAGTGAGTCTCCAGCTTGAATTTGAGTTTATATGGTGATTTATGCAGATCTGAATGTGAAAGAGAAAAAGTGGGAAAAACTTTCATCTGAGAAGCATTACCTTGGAGACCTAACATACTGGCATCCTACCCAGGAATTTAAAGCACTCTCTGACCTAGTCTGCCTATGATTCATGACAGCGGTGAATCAATCACCTGTGACTAAAGTAATTCCACAAACTAAAATTGTTCTAGAATTCCTGCAGACATAATTTCTGCTCCACTTCTGCCCAGCATTGTTTCTCTGATGTGCAGGGGCATGTGCCAGTTCTCCCATTTCCCCCAACAACTGTTTCACTAGGATACATTGTGTTAGTGATTAATGCTGGGGTTGTGCAAGACAAAGCAGCTTTAAATGGAAGCAGCTGAGAGTCTAACTTTTCTACATATAAGTACCTACAAGGGTTTAAATGTGCTGCAGGTGTGCTGAACATAATATACTGTCTGTTACGCCATTCCAGCTCTATATAGGGTTAGTTTACTCACAATTACACACCGTATGGCCCTCAAGAGTCACTTCAGGGTAATGCCTCACATAGCTGTGTTTCCATTACAAAGGTGTGCAAATCTGTCGATTTTCTGCTGATGTCGAAAAAACACAATTTCGCAATTGTGGTGTTTCCATTAAATAAGAAATGAAATTAAAATCACATCATGTGAACAAGTTTATTCATGTAAGTCATTAAAAACATTCTGCACCATGATCCTCCAACTACTTCCTGTTGTCATCTTCTTCGTGGTTTGCGCCAGTGGCAACATCCGGTTGTTGATCGTGTGACACGTGATGTGAAAAAAGTGTTTTCATTTCAGTTTTGTGAAATAAACCTATTTCAATACGACTGAAAAACCACCTTGTCCTAGCGGCAAAACCTTTTCTCAAAAAAGGACAATTTTTTCGAAAAAGACCTTTTTCCATTAAGCAAATTGATTTTCGTTATTTCCAGTTGCGCAATTTAAAGGTTAATGGAAGCGCGGCTAGTGTTGGAAGGGAAGTCAAAATGCTGTTATGCAATCTGTTGCTCATTTGACGCAGTCACTGAGAGGAAACAAGTCACTGCTGCAGTTTAATATTATGGGTAAACATACAGGAGGAACATTTAGATAGATTGCTTACCAGGTTAATTTTATGAAGCAACAGATTTTCTGAACTGAGAAACTTTATGTTTCCATAGATTGAGACCCCCACTTTCCCTGATGGTTTGGCTGCAGACTCCAGTAGAGCAGTTTGTTAGAGCAGTGGCACTGTGTGTCCTTGTTCCTCAGAACATCTTTTTATGTCATGAAATCATGTTCTGACAGTTAAATGGACAATATCATCTTCCATTATGGTATCACTCCTTCAATTTTAACGGGCCAAACTCCAAAAACTGTTTTTGGGTCAAAAAAGTATTTTTAAAATGATCTGCTTTGAAAAATAATGAAAAGGCAGATTGTTCTTTATTTATGTTTTTTATAATTTCTGAGTTTAGAATATGATTGCAGTTCTTTTATAAAAGTAACTATACATATATCAAAATTGCCTCATTAGAAAACAATATGATCCAGAATTTAAAGTGAAATTTAACTTATAAATGCTACCTGTGTTTAAATATGGGATGTAAGGTTTAAACTAAAGAACAGAGCATTTTCCTTCCATTATGTACTTCATAATGACATGTATGTTCTTTCCAGAGGTAGGATCCATTATAAGGAGATGTACAAAGTTGTACGCACTATCTCACCTCCTCTGGGCTTTGGAAAGAACTGCCCCCACAGGGTGGCATGCAAGGTTTGGTTCCTCCATGTCAACAAGCATCCCTTTGGCCTCTTTTATGTGGGATCCTTCCTCACTTCCTCCTTTTCCTTTCTTCCCATCCCTTCACTGATTATCACCACCCTGCTCAATCTTCAGGGATGTGTTACTCAGGATAAAGAATGACAGTGCTTCAGTTTCAGGGTACTAAGGCACAAAATGGCCCTCATTTGCTTGGAATCACAGTGGGAACAATTTTAGTTTTACGAAACGCCCAAAGTTGGCTTTTAATCCAATCTGAGGGAATTTTGTCTCTTTCTACCTTTTGGATCTGCAGTTTAAATGTCGCCCAAATGTCACATACACTACAGAAGGTAAGTATGTAATTTCTGGACCAGATCCAATGAGGCTGTCATTTCTTTGCTCATCCTGTTGAAGGAGTTCTCGTTTCCTATATTTCTATGCTGTGTGGTTGGCATAGAAAGAATACAATCTGTTTTATTTATCCTACTTTGCTCTCTCCGTGTTTGTGATGCCTTAAAATAATTTTTTCTCTGATATATCCTCCATTCCTCTTTCTCTCTTGCCACCCTTCACTCCCTCCTGTGCTACTTTCCTCCACTATCTCTTGGGAATGTGCTCCTCTGATGCCTCCACCCTTTTATTAAATTTCCCCTCCAACACCATCCTTGTCCCTTCCCCCTCCTCTTCCCCTCCCACCCTCTTTTTTTAACCCTCTCTTCCTCATCTCCATCTTCATGGCTACCTGGCACCCCCAGTGGTCGTATCCATTACACTGACATGTATGAGATGTTGACCAACATGTCGCCACCTCTAGGCCTGGGCAAGAAATGCCCCTCCAAGGTGGCTTATAAGGTAGATCAAACACCAGAGAAAGGGGGCTGCCATGTATTTCAGTCACCAGAAATGAGCACAGTAAAACTTCATTTTGTGTGTCAGATATTAGAAAAGTAAAGCATCTTTTGTGTTGATAATAACACTCAGAATTGCTTGTTGAAGTATTTGTCCATCAGCGATTATTTGCCTGTTTGCTTTGCATCTTGGCAGAAAAATAAGACATAATTTCTGTTTGCTGGTATCTGATGAGAGATGTGTTAGCTCTAAGCCAGTTTGAGGTCATGAAAGATAAAGTTGTTAAACATCTACATGCCTGATATCATCGTCAATTGTCCTTTTGCCCTTCCTGCATACTCCTCAGCCTCCTGCATTACCAAGTCTGCATGTGCATGCCGTGACAGACATGTGTTGCATGATTTTGTTTATTTGTTTGCTGTTCCAATGTGTTGCTATGTGGATACGTTTTTGTTTGGAGCATGCTCAATTGCAGATTTATCTCTTGTTGAAAAAAGCTTGCACAAAGCTAGACTTTGTTGCAGAATTACAGTACCAAAAAGGAAAATAATCTCTGAAATGTTTTTTTCTGCATATTGTTACATCATATCGCTTTTTAGGATTGTAGCTTTTTAGTTGATATCTTAACATAGAATCACAATTTCTCAATTGTCAGCAAAAATTATTTTACACAGCTTACTCTCTCTGGCCCTGAGTAGTAATCATCAAAGCTGAATTTTAGTTATATTAAATTGAGCTTAAGGAAATAAATGTATTAAATCTTAAACATGTGACAAAGTAGATGTTGTAAGCTGATTGCCTTAAAATCATGACTGATTTTCAGATTTTCAATCACAAGTTTTGCAAAGTTCCAAATTTGAGCTGATTCTAATTTCTCTACTGCAAATAAAAACAACTTTTTTCAAGTTTTTGCATTAGTTTTGGAAATGTTTTTTTTTTTTAGTTTATGGTTTACTAAAAATCTATAAGTATTTAGGTGTTTATACAGATGCATCCCAACTAAAAATGAATCACAGCATATCTAATTTACAAGACAAATTATAGCTCACTCAGTCAGAACTTATTTTTTTACACTCTTCAAAATGTAGGCATGGACAAAATATTCATTTTTTTGCACAATTGTGTCAAACCTAATATTGACACTCTTCACCGATACTAAGAATAACTCAGACTCTTCTTCCTGCTGTAATAACTTCCACACTGAAGGGTGTTGTGGTTGCAAGGACCTGTTAGAGTTTAGGGATGTAGCGTTGACAAATCAATTGTTTTTCTTTTACCTAATCAGGGCCAGTCAGGGGTAAAACCAATCAATCTCTATCACCCGCCAATTTCCTGGTGCATCTCTATTTATATATGAGTGTGCAAAAATGTCAAGTTCAAGTTTTTATCTTCTGGAATAGGTTTAGGTTGTTTCTCCTTTACATGGAGATAAAACTTATTGTTTACTTTTGTAGAGAGGTGACTATTTTTGTTACACATGGGAGAGCAAGCTTTTGAAAATTAAAGAACCAATAAGTCTGCATTTATCTTAAATCACCCTTGCAGTGTGCTTTCTTGTGCTGTCCCATGTACTGAGTAAACTCTTTCTTACCATCAGAGACTTGTCCTGATGAACATGCCTGTGGATGATGACATGACAGTCCACTTCACATCCACCCTCATGGCCCTCATTCGCACCGCACTTGAGATCAAAATAGCAAGAGGTTGGTCATAACCATACACCTAACTAATAAAATATTATATAAAGCCTAAAATCTTAAGTTTATGCATAAGCTTTTTTTCTCTCTTTTTAATTTGAGGAGGAGAAGATCGAAATCAAATGGATTTGGATCTGCAGAAGGAGATTGGTGTGATCTGGCCTCATCTCTCTCAGAAGTCACTGGACCTGCTGGTTCCAATTCACAAAGGTAAAATCCTCACAGTAACTACTACTTAACTGTATGTCAGAAAACATCAGTTCTGGGAATAATAAAAACTTATATTTGTTTCAGTAATAACTAAATATACTTCTAAATACATCTGATGTCTTGATGGTTAATTGTTATTGTTATGTGATGGTTTCTGTTTTCCTCTGTCACAGCCAGTGACATGACTATAGGGAAGATATATGCAGCCATGATGATCATGGATTATTACAAGCAGAGCAAAGCCAAGAAGCTGCGCCAGCAACTGGAGGAACAAGTATATATGTTTTTTTGTTTTTTTTTTATCTTATTCTGGGGTTTGAGTTCAAACTTCTGCATGAATTTGTGTTCATATTTTCTTATATTATGATTAATGTCCACTTCCTACAGATGTTAGGTTAGGAGGATAGGGAGTTTAAAGTTAAGCAAGTATGAACGAAACAATCAGATCAAATGAGAAAAATAACTCTTTAGTTTTACACAGTTTACTGGTGGGTCATAGCAGAACAGTAAATTAAGTGATAATTGATGCTCTGTTCAAACCCCTAATATTACAGACAATGTACACGATTTGTTAATTAAGCAAAAAAGCAAAAACAGGAGCTTCTCTGCTGTGGATGTTTTTAATTCCCCCCAACTTTTAGCGGAAGGTTAGTTGTAATGAAGAAACACAGTTTAAATTAATGAAGCGAGGACATAAACTTCTTTATTACATCTTGTCATTGATGTAAGTATTTTAATTTCCCACTTGTATTTCTATCTCCTCATAGAAACACGCCCCCATGTTTCAGCGTATGGATGCTTCCTCTCTTCCTCAAGAAATCCTATGCAATGCCAAGTCTCTGTCATTTCTCCGACACAGCGCTGGATCTGCTCTGTAAATATTCAACTTTCATTCCTGTAGTGTCTTCCTAGATGTCCCGTATTTTTCTCTTGTAGCTCCTCTGCTCTGATGTCTCATTTTTTTGTGTTCCCATCAGCACCAGAGGAGGGTTTGTGGCACTCAGCCCCATTTCTCCACAAGAGATGTTCCTGCAGCCACGGCCTCGCTCCAAGGAAGAGAAGATGGAGGAAGAGGATGAAGATTATCATTCACCATACCACCTGTACCACCATCCACACCACCACCACCATCATCGTCATTTACATACACTGGTAGGTGTTCATTTGTGCCCAAGCTAAGGCAATCTGTTCAAAGCTTGGGATAAGGTTTTCTAACCTAACTCTTATTTAATCTTCTCTGCAACCTTATCCCTGACCTGTCTGCTGTGTTCCTCCATCTTCATGAAGCTGTTCGTTCACTGACATTTACTAAGTTACTGGCAGTAAATCACACACAAGCTGGCTCTGTTTTGTAATTAAGTGACATCTGAAAACAATTGGCTGAACGTGATTTTATTGATGTAAAG
Source organism: Anableps anableps (assembly GCA_014839685.1). Taxonomy (NCBI): domain Eukaryota; kingdom Metazoa; phylum Chordata; class Actinopteri; order Cyprinodontiformes; family Anablepidae; genus Anableps; species Anableps anableps. Next base: position 18,992,986 of record CM026070.1, on the reverse strand, counting down.
ATTAAAAGGGGCAGAATACAAATGTGCACCACACTTTTCAGATTTTTTTTTGTAAATATGTATCCTTTTCTTTCCACCTCACAATTATGTCCTGCTTTATGTTGGTCTATTCCATAATTTACCAATATAATACATGGTTGTAAAGTGACAAAATAATTGAAGAAGAATTATGAATACTGCTGTAAGGCATCGCATATTAGGTAACACTCAAAGAGTCTGGGATTTTTGGTTGCCAGTGTGTGCAACTTCTCAAGCTCATCTGAAGAAATACTCTATTTCTGTGTTGTTTGTGTAGGTGCCGGAGGTAGTGGAGTACAACCATCTGATGCAGCAGGCCAGACAGGACCAAACGGTTATTAAATCACCACAGCGCACTGCATCAATCAGAGCGTCCTCCATGCCCAGGCTGGCTGTTGATCCACAGGTAATGAAAAGTAATCACCAGTATTCAGTCCTAAATCTAGTGCGTACCAAATATGTGCTGTGAAAATTAGTGGGCAAATAAAATCCCCAGTTGCATTTAGTGCCTTTATATTTACTGCCTAACAACACTGAAGGGAAATAACTGGCCATAAAATTGTAACACACCCGCAATAGCTTTCAATGAAGAAAGAAAACACCATCGTTGGGTGTCGTTGTCAGTTACTTGGCTGTCTTTTGGTTGTTTCACATGCATAAAGGCTGCAGTGTCAGAAGACGGGAGGCTGATGAAACGCTCCTTCTCCACCATCGGAGATCAGTGTGTGAACGGCCTGTGGCAGGAGCAACACTCTCTGGAGAAAATCAGTCCTGATGGCACATTCAGAGCTCGTCAAAGGAGTTACAGAGGTCACTTCAACCTTTTCTTAAAAATAAAACATTGTTCTTCTTGTTGATGTTTTGTTCAGAAGAATTAGATCTAACAAAAAATGAACTGAGCTGGGCAAAAAACACAAAGTCATCTATTTTTTTCACTAATACCATAACTTGTTTTATAAGCTCCCCGCCACACGGGGCACAGCTTGAGCTGGTTGAAGAGTTCTTCACTTACCTGAAACAGAGAACATATTATTGATTACTTGAGACTGAAATTCATGGTGAATTAATGACTGTGCAAAGCTATGGATTTTTCATTTTTGACTGAAATGTGAAATACGACTGCTAGGTGCCAAAATCAGCCCAAGAGAAACAAGCAGTCATGAAAGAGGGAGATCAAAAGAACGGCGCCACCTGCTGTCTCCTGATGTGTCCCGTTGTAACTCTGAGGAGCGAAGCAGGGAGCCTTCCTGTGAGAGGAGGCCGTCCCGCTCACCGAGTGAAGGACGCGTGCATAACATCCAGACACAGGTCAGCGTCCACAATACAGGATGAAAATGCTCACAAAAAAGGAGATTTTTGCATTTCTTAGTTCATTTTGCAATTTTCTCCTAATATTATGGAGAGGGGTATTTTATTGTTAATTTTTCAGGAAACTGGAGTATAATATAGTTATACAGTTCTTTCATAATGCAGTGGACCTAGTTGTTTAAGTATTTGTAGAATGAGTTTTGTTTTGCAATTGTGGTTGTGTGGGGTTCTCCCAGTTAGCTGTAGCTAACCCAGTAGTTTTGGTATTTGTGACTGTTGGTCAGGACTTTCATATATCTTCTTACACAGATTTTTTTTCCCTGTTAATAATTATGAATATCTTAATAATGTTTTCTTACCACTTCTTTGGTCATTTTTTTTTTTTTTTTTTTTACAGGTAATTACAACAGGCAGCCCAGCAAACTCAGCCTCAGAGTCCAGTACCCCTCGTAACCGGCGCCAGCTGCCTCAGACGCCCTCTCGTCCGCGGCCTTATATCTCATACTCTCCTCTTGTCTGCAAAGCTTCAACCTCTCCCTCCACTGCTGCCCCCTGTGAGGGGCAGTACCAGCCTCAGGACGCCCCCAGTGGCTCCACAGAGACCTCCTGGCGGGCTGAGAAAGAGAGCCGACCCCTGTCGGCGGGTCACTGCTCATCTGGAGGTCAGATTTCAGGACCGAGCCACCCATCGCCTCACCGCTACATATCAGAGCCCTATCTCCCGTTCCATGAGGACTTCAGCGGTGATGATTCAGGTGAGAGACAGGAAACACTGACCTTTGAGTCTGCCGTGGCCACCAGTCTGGGACGGGCCAACGCCATAAGTTCTGCCCCTCAGCTCAGACACTCCTGGCAGGTTCCCAATGGTCATGTCCGGAAGCATTTGGTCCAGGGGAGCCCGACTGACAACAGCGAGCTGCTAAGTGACACAGATGAGGATGACCGCTGCTAAAACTCAGAGACAACGATGCAAATGATGCACAGTGCTTCTGGGCACACCAGAGCGGCTTCATATCACCAGAGGGAGCGGGTTTAGCTCCGCTGTGGCTCAGAGAACCTCATGTTCTCAGCACCGTAGCATTACAGCCAGGACTGAGCAACACTGCTGTTCATCTGGACACCTGTGTCCGTTTTCACATGTCCGTGTGTGTTTGTAGTAGCTGAGGGGAATCTAGACGTGTGAACCTGACTGTCTGTTTACATGTGTGTGCTCTTAATAAAGAATGTGCCAAAAAAGGTGAAAAGCAGAGGGGGAACCTAACATAAGTAACCCACTGCGCCCAAATCAATGTGTTGCAGCTCCTTCCCAAACAAATGTTTTGTTAAAGAACAAAAATACGGCGAGAAGTCTGTCCGACATGTCCAGATGTCTCCAAAAAAATCTGATTTGGTGCATTTTGTGGAAGTGAAAAATAGAAGTAGCATATACACACGTAATAAGATGAATGTATTTTAGTTTTATGCTCAAGTTTATTAAGTGGGTTGCTGTTAAGTCTTTAAAGTGCATAATTGTGGGAGGAGAAAATTCAGTGGCCAAGCAGCCATTCCCCATTTTTTCCTGTTTACAATAAGAGTTTCTACAAGATTCGTGGGCATTACGCAGCTTGATCTTTCTGTTATAATGTGAAAACAATGTATAAGCTTGTAAAACTGATGAGAGATGTTTTGTCTCAGGATCTGGGGGCATCCAGTATGTATTATAAATGACCCGACATGATGTCCAGAAAAAGCTAAGATCTAAAATGTTTAATTAAGTTTTAACATGACAAAGTAATCGACACAGATAAAAATGTCATTTCATCTGCTTTGCTCACTGACTCCAGTGTGCGGTGAAGCAGCTATGCCCCAGTGATGCTGCCATGTGAAGCAAGCCAAATGTTTGTCCAATCTCCACGTCTCTGTGCTGGACCACCACCCTTGATGGTGTAGCGGGGAGCTAATTTAAGCCATTTTTTGTACACAGAGCTGGAGATGTGTTGCCTTCTTTGCTGTGATGATGAAAGTAATGACAAATTATTGTCATACTGTCATACATGGATGCTTTAACAGAAATCACAGCCGTGGTGTTGTTTATTTCTAACACATATTGTTCCCATCATGTTTTGTCTGCAGAAACATTGTTACTGTATTTTCTGTCCTTGAGAGCTTTAGTATTTTCCACATGCATGATCATGTCTTATAGATGCCTGATTATTTTTGGTGTTCAAGAAGTTTTTACAGCAAAGATATGAGAAAACAAACATGTAAAGAAGCACGCTATATTGCCTAAAGTATTTGGTCATGTGTCACCCAAAAATATGAACTTGAGTGACATCTCACTTTTATTCCATTGCATTTATCATGGTGTCGACCCTTTCTTTGTAGCTGTAACAACTTCAGCTCTTCTGGGAAGGCTTTTCACGAGGTTTAGGAGTGTGTTTACAGGATTTTTAAATCATTCAGCAGAGGTGAGGTCAGACACTGATATTGGAGGAGATGGGCTGGTTCACACTCCTTGCTCTAATTCATCCAATAAGTGTTTTATGTGTTGAGGTCAGGACTATATCCAGGTCACTCAAGTTTATCCACTCCAAACTTGCTTATCTATGTCACAATCTAATTTGTTTTTGCTTTGCTTTTGTGGGTTTCTTGTGATTCTGTAGTCATAGGATTCCTCATGCTTTTGGTTCTGTACGTTATTATTTTGTTTGTTTTTATATTCTTCGTTTCCCTGGTTCATTGTGAATTCTGTAAATCATGGTCATGTCTGCAGTATTTTGAGTTTCTGTGTATTTCTAGGTTTAGATTTAGCCAGTACTTTCCCTCAGTGTTTCAGCTCTCTGCTATCCATAGATGTCTCTCATCTGCTCCTTAACTCACCTGTCTTGCATTCCAGTAATCTAGCTCTTGTTTCTTGTTTTTAATTTTCCTAATTTCTTTTGGTAAAACATTTTATTTTCACCTGCCTGCCTCTGACTTTGTCCTCTACTTCACCATTTTATGACAGTTTAAACATTTCTAGTCCTTACTTTGTTCACTCCAATAGTCATGGTGCCATCTCTAAATCATTCCTATGGAGTTAGCAGTCTGAAATTGTCCAAAATGCCTTGGCAGGGTGAAACAATAAAGATTCATTTCAAGGCAACTAAGGGGCTGAACCAAACTCCTGAAAAACAGCCCGACATCATAATCCTTCCTCCACCAAACTTTACACTTGACACAATGCGGTCAGCCAAGTGCAGTTCTACTGATGTAAGCCTTGGATGCAGCCCATTGAAACTGGGAGCCTCATCCTCTGCTGAACCTACTCTGTGATTTTAGTTGGACTAAAATGTTGTGACTGTGTTGCAGTTGTTTCCAGTCATTTAACCTTTGTTGTAATACATGTAAAACAGTGTAAAACAGTTGATTATGGAATATTATGCATCTTGGAAATTTCACAACAGGATTCATTGCACAGATGTTATCCCATTAAGGTACCATGTTTGAAACCAGTAAGCTCCTGAGAGTGACCCATTCCTTCCCAAATGTTTGTAGAAGCAGTCTCAGTGCCTTGGTGCTGGATTTAATACACCTACAACCCAGGAGTCGATAGGAACACCAGAACTCAATGATTGAGATGGGTGACCCAATACTTTCAGCAATATAGTGTATTTGTTTCTCATTCTCAGCATTCACTCTCCACATACTTTGAACATTACAAAACTTCAAAAGATTTGTTGTTCCCTTTGATTAAGATGAATATTTATATCATGTGCTGTTGTGTTGTTAAAATATAATGAGTTTGAAATGTGAACCCAGGACATATCTGGACCCAGGAGCTCTCTGAAAAAATGTGTTTTAGCAGAAACGTCTCTGAATTGTGTTTTACAGTAAACAGGTTGGGTTACACCCTCTTCCTGTAGTATATACATTATATAGAACTGTCCTAAACATGTACAGCTCAACTTAGGACTTAACTTGGATGTCGGTCTGTACAGACAGCCTAATCTGTGCCTGGGAAAGCTCCTCCAAGGTTCCCTGTCAAGGCTGGATTATTTAGATAGACAAGCCCTCTGGTAAATATGTAGTATAAGATGTACAAAAAAAATTCATCTTTCATTTATAGTATCTTTTGATTTCTACTGTAATTATCATGCCTGTTTATGACTGTTTACAGACACATTAAAAAGATGCCCTGTCTTTTCTGTGCCGAGTTAAATTAAATTAGTATGATTTGTTAACACACAGGTCTGCAGACGTGTTTTTGTAATTAAGAACCAGGTGATGCCATTTAGGATACAGACTTTGTAAGGCCTAGCATTGAACCTTACAAAATAAAATTGAACAAAAGAAATTGTAGAGCAAAATTGGAATAATTTGTCATAAATGTGAACTAACTGGTTCACAAAAAAGTTCACAGAAATTTCAACAAAAATTTTTGCATGTTTGCTGATGTGTTTTGTTGTACACATACAGATATCAAGCAATGAACCCGTGAAACAACTTTACAAACTCACACTTTACAAAGTGAACAAATTGATATTTTTATATATGGATTCTAGCTTTTGATCATATATAGATGACAGTTTTTATGCTGAAAAGCCTTAATGCCTTCGCAAATATATACATCCACAAATGGCTTTACATATGCTGATTTGATTGCAATCTATTTGATGCTAATCCATGCACTCAGCTCTTGTCAGATCCACAAATGCAAGCTGTGTTTTAATGCTGGTGGAAAGCTAGTTCATCTTGGTTTGTTGATGATGAACAGTAAGTAAGGAATCATACTCTTATATTTGAAACATGACAGAAATGTAAAAATGAAAGCAGCCTCAAATGGCCTTCACAGCTCAGCGCCGCTACAACATTTCTAACCCACCTCATTGCCTCCACTGAACCCAACAATCAATTCTGCATGTTGCCACCACAACAAAATGGTTGCTTTGATCCAAAATGACTGACTTCCTCTGAGGCTGAACCATAGATCCAAAAGACTTTTTTGTAAGTCTAAAGACACTACATATGTTTCCCAAATTTAATAATCCTCAGCCAAGGTGTGGTTTAAAGCTGATTGTTTTAATGGTTCGAGGGATCGCTGTGGAAGATGTAGGCCATGCCCACCAAATATTTGCATAAATATGTTTTAGGGGCTAGATTAATAGCTATTATGTTCAATTTTGTGTAAATCAGATGATAGATGTGAAAATTAGCACCAAACGTACAGCCACAATGTGACATCGGATTTTGCCACAGCCACACCCTCTGACCAAAAGTGTCAGTAGTTAAGACCACACTAGACCAACTTATCTCCTGTCACTAAATGCACAGTTTCATGTTGCGGTCAAAGCAATTAAATAAAGAGCTGCAATAGTAAAACATTAGACTTCCTGTTGTCACGGGTAGGGCTTAGGTAATGTTAGGTAATGTGATGACACAGAAAGTTTGGTACAGCTGCAGCCTTGCTTTATGGTGAATGGGCATTTTAAGGGCATTCTGGGTAAATACAACCAAAACAAACTAGTGTCTAGTGCTAGTGGGAGAAATGCCTTGTGGTCTTTTGCCAAAGACAAAAGTGAAATGCTACAACTACTAAAATTTGAGATGGAACAAAAATAAAATCCTCTGTGATTCATCACCTTAAAATTTGATCAGTTTATTTGTAGAACTGGCTCTTACATTGTTATAAGAGATTATAAGAAAAGTTGGCTTTCACCCACAGATATCTTCTCGCAGAAATATTATCTTCATGTTGGTGGTGTTTGCAAACTGGAGTAGAGCGTATTCTTTGCATGCTTTGTAGGGTAAACCCCCCCACGTACAAGGTTTAAAACTGACCTTGGGTATTTACACATAGCCCTACTGCCATTTGAGTCTGTCAGCTTTGTGACACAGTTTACATTCACTTGTGAGTTGGCCCTCGGTGAGAAAGGTCTTTAGTTTCTCTGCAATGCCAGAAGCATATTAATCTGTGCGTTCTTAATCTGTCACATAAATGCATTGGCCTATTTTAAACATATTTGTGATCCAGCTGGAACATTTAAGAAGTTGTATGTTTAAGTCTTTTGACAGTAGAGTGGTAATAGCAGACACTCAGAAGTCTAACTTTTTGCAGATGTTTTACACTTTGGCCAAGATTGTGGAAAATGCCTTCATCATGATATTAGATTGAGGTATAATGTTTTATTCCACAGACTGTCCCTGAGGCTGTCATACTGCTACGCATTGTTTATGACCCTGAAGCCTTTGTGATGAACTGTTTATTTAGATACCTGTGAATACATGTCAAAGTACAGTGAAGCTCAAAATTATTCATACTCCTGGCAGATTTAAAGTTATTTTTACCGAACCAAAAAACCTGCATGAAAGAACCCTTTAACATAAAATATGCACATGGATATTATTTTTGATTAAAACATGGTTTTATTTAAATCTTAACAAAATATTGGCTGTCAAAAATAATTTATACCCTTCTCAAATATCAATCCTAATTGGCATTTCATCATCAAATGCTTCTTGTCAAGTTCTGGTGATTTTTTTTTTGTCCAGTTCCCCACTGCCTCTACTAGGAAGTTTTCAACTGGATTTCACTCAGTGAGCAGCCTTAAGATTACTTGATTCACTTTTAGTGAAGCACCATGGATGATGAGCATCAGTAGCAGGCAGTTAGGTGAAAAACCTAAAAAAAAAAAAAAAAAAAAAAAGCACAAATGCAGCTTCGACTTGAATTAACACAAAATAAATTCATTGTGAAATAATTATCAACATGCCAACCAAACAGTAGACATTTTTATAGTAAAACCAGTATTTTGAACTAAATCAATCAGCATATTTTTATCAGCATTTTTAGTCAATATTTATTAGCCACATGGATTTGATAGGATAATTTCAGGGACACAATTGTAGATATATTCTTTAGATAAATATATTTATAACCTAAACAAAATCAAATAGTATTTTTAACAAATGTTTTGTTTTTCACTTGAATGTTTTCCCCATTTTAGCCAGATTTTAGGGAAACAATAAACACCAAATGTAATTTATGAACTTTCTTTTCTTGTAAAACCTGACTTGTTAGATCAGAATCCAGTCCTTGGCCACTTCAGATATTAACAAACAGTTTAATATTTCAAAGTCAGTGAAGGTCCTAGATAAGAGTCCGTGTTCCTGGATTGACGCAGAATGCACTGCTCAGGTAAGTTTTACCAAACAATCAAAACAATATGGTGCTTACCGGCTGTTCTTCACGGTTTTGTAGTGGGCATTCTCTTTACACAGTCACAGAGATGGAATTGAGATGGAATAAACATCATGGCAAAATGAAAAGATTTCTTGACATTTAAATCTGTCAGAGGTATGATAGCTTTGGGTTTAACTGTATTCCTTAAAAGTGAATTTTTCTGCTAGTTACTTATAATTAATTCATTATCTGTTATATATAACATTTAAAATGTTAAACTAAATGCCTGTGTGTTTCTTTCAATGCAAATTGATGTATGAATGTGTATGGATTAGTGATTGCAACTATGTGAATCTGGCTCTAGTGTAAAGTGCTTTGAGTGCTCGGTATGACTAAAAAAGCGCTCTATAAATTCAGTCTATTTACTTTGAAAACACTTTTCTCTTGATCAGGGCATGATGACATCACTGGGAAGTTTCTCTGAGACCAACTCTCAATGGTAAGTCACACTAAGAAAGACCCAGAATCAGAACCATCATCAACAGACAAGCCTGGTCACCTGCTGCTAAGATACGGTTCTGAAAATAATTGTTTTTGTTTGCCGTACTGTTTCATACTTTTTACAATTCATTCATCAGTGATCAAGACAGCTAATCCAGCTGTACTTTCAGTACCATTTACAATCTGGCACCAAGGTCTAAGTAAGGAACTCATCAAGACATCAGTCAGTAACGGGAGGAAATGCTGGCCGGTCTGATTGGGTGACAACAGTGGTGTGTTGACATATTCATCATTGGCAGCATCAGAAACAGGAGTTTAGAAACTGTGCCTGGTAAGGTCAAAGTTCGGTTCACAGAGAAAGGTGATGCCACATTCTGATTTCCGACAAAAGTAAGGCACTTATCAGTTTTGTCATGGTGGTTCAGAGGTAGCCAGAGGTGATGGATGACAGGTGTCTGACTTGGAGTTCATTTTTCCTGTTTTTTCTTTTTCCAAATGTTTCTTTTGAAGCTAAAATATGCATTTAGAATCAAATTATGCAGAAAAATCTTTGTATTTAAGTTTTAGAAACACTGATACAACTTGTGATAAAGTCAGGCTTTGTTAAGCTGATTATTTGAACATTGCTCTTCAGTTCCCTTCAGAATTTTCCTCAAATTAGATTTACTTTGTTGCTTCTCCTGAGCAGTCAAGTCAAGTCAAGTTTATTTGTGTCGCACATTTCAGCAACAAGGCTGTTCAAAGTGCTTTACATGATGAAAACATAAAAACATCATAATCACATCAAACAGTCACCGGTTGTGAAACCAGTAACAAACATTACATTTCATCCGGTGCCATCATTAAAAAACATCAATACACATCAAATATGTTGGTCAATGTTCCACTTACTGCTGATCAAAGGCAGCTCTAAAAAGGTGGGTTTGTAGCCTTGATTCAAAGGAACTCAGTGTTTTGGCTGTTTTGCAGTTTTCTGGAAGCTTGTTCCAGATTAGTGGAGCATGAAAAATGAAAGCTGCTTCTCCATGTTTGGTTCTGGTTCTGAGGATGCAGAGCAGACCAGAACCAGAAGATCTGAGTGGTCGGGAAGGTTGATACAATATATATTTTGGTGCTTAGCCATTCAGTGATTTATAAACTAACAGAAGTATTTTAAAGTCTATTCTCTGATCTACAGGGAGCCAGTGGAAGGAGTTTAGACCTGGGGTGATGTGCTCTATTTTCCTGGTCTTAGTGAGAACATGAGCAGCAATGTTCTGGATCAGCTGCAGCTGCCTGATTGACTTTTTAGGCAGACCTGTGAAGACACTGTTGCAGTAATCAATGTGACTAAGATTAAAGCATGGATGAGTTTCTCAAGATGTTGTTGAGACATTAATCCTTTAATCCTGGAAATGTTCTTCAGGTGATAGAAAGCTGACTTTGTAACTGTCTTTATTACTGAGTAATCATGAAAGTATATTTGTGTGATTTCTTATGAGGTAATTATTGATTCTGTAAGCAGCTACTGTCCAATAATTAAACAGTTTCAACAGAAGCATCAATGTGATTATTTAAATTTCACAATATATTTAAATGAGTCCATTCTATAAAATATGCATGTTCTCTACATCAGTAATATTTACACAATATGCAGATGAGGTATGTGGGGGTTTTTTTGGTAATTTTTATTATGGGGTATTTATGTTCCAACCGGAACCTTTGTATTCGCACATTTCCGGTACCCTCATAAAACTGATGCACAAGTGACATCCGCAAACAACAGCGATGGATGACTACACCACTTTTCTTGGCCCACTGTGGGTTAAAAACTGTTGTTGTGTACAAGTTGTGCTTAAAGGAGTTGGCCTATCACTGAAGCTGTTCAAGCTTAAAATACCGTCTCCATGCAAAACATGTTGCAGCAACACTGCTAACGTTGTCCCCAACGCTGTCAGCATTCACATTTCTAAAGAAGTATTTTTTCAAAGAAGTTATATAAATGATCAGGGGTTCCTGAAACACTTCAAAAGCTGTATAGGTATAATAGCACTTTGCTCCAATCTGATGGCTGAATAACCTAAATGACAGATTAGAAACAATGAATATCTTTGTTGTTGAGCTCATATGTATATATATCTATAGATAGATAGATAGATAGATAGATAGATAGATAGATAGATAGATAGATAGATAGATTTGAATAAAATGCAATTAATTACAATTACCTTGATTAAAAATTTTAATCGAGTCCTACCACTAGTTTTTGCCATATTAGTTCTTCCTGTTAGGTCTAGCTTCATAGTTTATTCTTAAGCTCTGGATGTTAATTTTCCCTTTACATTATCCCTGTCATGTTCATCTACTGTCGGTGTCTTGGTTTTCTTTTTATTCTTCATGCTCATTCGTTTCATTAGTGCTCTTTAGGTTTTCTGTTTTTTTCACTGTTATGGTCTGGAAGGTGTTGCTTTAGTTCTTCATGTTTAATTTCTTGGTGTTACGCTTCTTGTGTTTATACTCACTTTCTTAGATTGCAGTCATGCCTGTTTCTCCTTTTGGTTCCAGTTCCCATTGTCTCAGTTCACCTTCTTGTCTCCTACCTCAGCTTCTTTGCCACTTTCCTTGTCACAGCTTTTATTATTAGTCTACAACGTTCCTATGTTACGTTACGTCTGCAATTAAATCCATCAAACCAACCTGTATTGCCCCATCTCAGTTACGCCGCTCACCTGTTTCTTCAGCTATTTAATTTCCTGACTTTTCTTCACTGATCACAGAATTCTCTGCTTTGTTATATTTTCATGCCCTGCTTAATGGCGAGTTCCTCACTCCGCTCTGTTCCTGCGTTTTTGAAAGTTTTGCTTAATTCTCTATAATGCCTCTCATCAGCGGATGTCTGTGCTTTGGCTCTTCACCACGAATCATGAAGTTCTGTTCATAAAACTCAGTATTCACTTAGTGAAGATTATTTTATTGTTCCTTTTTCTTTTTTATCTATGAAACCCTCAAAAATGTATCTGATAGCTAGAATGAATGTTTGTCTATGTCGATGTCTATGACACCCCGACCATACCCACCCCTGACATGTCTGGAGAGCTCAGGTCAAGCTTTTAAGTCTGATCCTGCTGGGAGGAGCTGTGTCCTCTCATCACACACTCTTTCCTGTAATCTCCAGCCCAACCCTACACACCCCTCTTTATGTGGTCACCTATTGGTCTTCTGATCTTTGTGTGACATTCCTCATCTGGGCCCCAGGACTCCACTTTTCGCTCCTGACAAAATAACAAGAAAATGTGAGTTAATGAGAATTTGGGTGCAAGTTAGATTGATTTATGAAACACATTGTATAAGAAAATCCTGTGCTATATATCATTAGATCTTTGATTTAATGTCTGAGCTAATTCAATCTTCTGTAGAGGCTCCCTTAAACACTTTAGCTATTTCAAACTTCATTTCTCTCGCCCATTCATACCCACTCCCACATACAGAGCAGTTGTGTTTCTCACCTCATCTGACCATCATCCGATCATGCTCAGATCCAATAGTTTGTGCTGAATAAAACAGAAAAGGATTCACACCTTCTGTTTATCAGCATGCTCACACAAGTGTTGCTCACACTCTGAGGCATGAGCCACACACAGATTTGTTGAAGAAGATAAACTGCTGGACAGGCGCCCGTCTGGCATAGCAATGCTACAATGACGAGATGGTGTCCGCCTCAATATGTGTCTGTATGTGTTTGTATGTGCCTTTCCCTTGGTCTCCAAATTTTTTTCAGGGTTGCTTGGAGCTCTAACTCCATGTGGCCAAACCGGAGAAAGATTTTCTTAATGGTTTTTGAAGTGCAGCTGCAGTGCCATGTGAAGTATTTTGGAGCTCTGACTTACGGACACAATCAGCTCCATGAGAGGAGGCCATATTTTACCTGCACCAGAGGCCATGTCAGCTGCTCGAGTTTCTGTGCTGCTATTTCTTCTAAATTATGTAAGTCTTGTACATATTTATTTCTGTCTCACTGAAACTCATTTAAAATACCTAAACTATTGACAGGTTTAGTATTAAGAAAAACGACCATTTCACTTTTAGATGTTGAAAGTATGGATAAAAATACTTTCTTCAAATTTAAGATAATTAAGATTGCTGTAAATTCTGCTATAAATGTTATCACTACTGAGCATTTTCATCTAAGATTTAGAATTTATAGTCATTATTGTTATTCTATCAAAGTTATTAAACTGACTTTTCCGTATTTTAGATCACCATTATGTTCAAATTCACATGAAAGAAGGCTAATGTTAATATTGTGCAACAAAGATTGATATAGATTAGTTGCAAACAGATTTTTGAAAAATCAAGTAGAAGTGACAATAAAGCCGGATGTTTATATCCTCAAACAATTGTTTTTCTCAGCTTCTAGCCCTGTATTGCTGGTGGCAGACTTTTGATCTCTTAAAACCGTTTCTATCCTGTCCCCTCGTTGTTGTTGTTTCTCCTAATATGTAATTAATAGATCTGGCCAAGCGTAAACAGAGGGCAAGAGGCAATACGGTGCATCATAGAAAAATGTCTTACTTCTTTCTCATTTTGTTCTGTCTAATCTATTTATAATAGGGATTTGGTTTGGATTTATGATTTATTATGTGATTAGATCCTTGATTTAAATAGATTTCACCATAGTTTTCATGGTTTCTCTGTACATTGCCCATTGTTTACCAATTTAACTTTATGACCTGAATTCAGCTATAATAAAGTTGTCCTACAACTTTATCCATTTTTATACAATGTACGTTTCTGGATTTTATCCCATGCTTACTGCAGAATGAGAGTTTCGCTTTCATCACTCCAAAGTCAAATAAATTAGATGGGTGGCATCACTTAGGGTGCCTTGTGCAATATTTTTCTTAGATTTACATTTATGAAGCAAAAAATTAGCAGAAAAACCTTAAATTCTTTACAATTGTGACCTATAATAGTCATTTCTGCATACCACTATTCTGAATAATGTCCTTGTTTTGGTTGTAATTCCCAAAAGATTTATCAATAAAACCTGATCTTCATTATGTTAAAATCATTTCGAACAGGTTGGATCTTCTTGCGGAATAACCACTCAACCTGGATTTAAATCATCATCAAGCCCAGAAAATCAGGCTGGTTACTCAGAGCCGACCCTGAGAACTTTCCCTGCTGCACACATACATGGTGGACACGTAAAAACTGTACTAAAAGCCCAGAACAATGTGGAAACATCTACAAGCTCGACCAGCAGAGACAAAGGCAAACCAGACAGTGAAAGTGACAAAGATTATGAAAGCAGGGATCCTGAACCACATCCTCTGTCTCTGACTGAGGAGGAGCTTTTTAAATCGGATATATTAGGGAATCAGAGGAGTCCGTGGAGGTCTGAAGATAAAGTTATGGCAAGGAGTCCAACTCCAGGAAAGCCTCAGTATGATCTGCACATAGTCAATGGCAGCTTCAAAAGTGATATTGTCTCTGTCGCAGGCAGTGTTGAGGCGACTCTCTCATACTCTAATATTCAATCTGAGAATCCCACAGAAACAATCATGAAAGAAGCTTTTTCGAATAGAACACACGTTGCTCCCAGTTCCACTCTTATTTCTGTTTCCACCACTAAATCAGGGCCTCTTGTTTCCAACTCACTCCCATCATCTGAAGGTGGAGAAAAGATGAGTGAAGCGACAAAGAAATCATCATCATCAGTCAGCACATCCCCACTTTTTCCCGGCATGACCTCGTCCCCAGAAGACTGCAGAGCAAAACAGGAGCAGAAACAAGACGAAAATGCAGAACCAGAGGAATTTTCTGCTCCTCAGAAAGATCCAGCTTCAAACCTGACCCTGATTACTAGCAGAATACTAAAGGGAGAAGAAATGAACACCAGTGACTTTGATGCTAAGTCAGATAATATTTTGGCCAGTGAGACAAAGGAAAAAGCAAAAATGGGTAAACAGCTGGAAGTTGTTTCAACTAAAGTGAATGCAACACAGCTTTCACATGCCGGAGCAAAGGATGATGGAGATACAAATTATGGTGATGTAGATTTGAAGAGGGAGGAGGAAAGTTTACAACACTCAACATTAGAAGTTGCAATCTTTGATGATGATGATAATGTTAAGCCTCATAATCAGTCCTCATCTGATTTAATCTCTCAATTGAATTCTGGAGGCGTCATCAACCAATCCCAGACTAAAACTTCACCACAGGCTGTTCAAGCAGCCAATCAGGCATCAGAATTCACATACAGACATCTTCATGCAAAACCCAGATCAGGAATCAGAAGTCAACGGGTAAGACTTTAACAACATTTTCCAATGAAAGTTTTTGTAAACAAAGCCATACTGTACTTTCAAAGTGACACTTGTGCTCATAAGAAGATTTACTCATATTTTTGAAGTCTTTCAGTGATGTAGTGAACTGTGTGGTTTAGTTCAGTTCAGTTTTCTGTTTCGGCAAACCATAATAATTTGTATACCACCAATTATACACAGGTTGATTCAAACTTATTTACAGGGAAATAAAGCAACAAAGATAGAATCACAATAAAAACATGAAATTCATTAAAAGTATGATGATAAAAAGCCAAAGTTTACAGTCAAAGAAAAAAAATTAAATGTGAATTTACAAACAAATATATAATTAATACAGGGGTTTTCAAAGAGTTGGAGAGCTAGTCCCCAGTTGTCTTGTCATTTACTAAAAGTGCTAAAAGTAAGAACTACTTTCTGCTGTGACTGCAGTTCTTTTAGCCTCCTGTCAAAAAACTTCCAGGGTTTTGCAATAAACACTTTGTCAGTGGAGCATCTCTAGATCCTATCCATGAGAATCCCAATTTTAAATAATCATGGTCATAGTTCCATCTTTTTTAAAATTTTAATGTTTTATTTTGCTCGGCCCAGGCTATGTCTCTTTACTCTCTGTACCTTCAGGTACTAAAAATCTATCCTTTTTGTCACTGGCATAGGCTTGGTGAAGGTGGCTAAATGTTCAGTTACTTCTTTCTGGGGTTTTTTTTCCTCATGTCATTTTAGCATGCTCTTTTGGTCCTTAGTCTCATCGAGTAAAGTTAAGTGCTGATCTCTAACCTTACCTTTTTGGCAGCAAAACCATTAATTATGTCTTCCCTCCATTAAACTGAAGGAAGAGATTATTTAGAATTGCCAAAAGATATAAAAGTCTGTCAAATAAGATCTGACTTGGTTTAGCACAGTACCAGACAAATCCCATCCACTTTTCTAATCTAACAAAAAAAAAAAAAAAAAAAAAAAAAAAAAAATGTTATTTCAGTTCAGTTTATTTTATTTTAGTTCAGTTCAGTGCTGTTCATATTCATTTCAGTACCACTGTCAGTCCAGTCCGGTTTAGTTTAGCTTAGTTTTCAGTGAGTCAAATTCAGTTTATTTTAGTTCAGTTAAGTTCATAATGCACAAAAATGCCAAAAAAAAAAACAAAAAAAAAACAAAAAAAACAGCACATTACAGAAAACGAGTTTATGCAAATCCTCTACCCAAAATGGCAATATCCAGAGTACACAAAATAGGTCAGAGGAAATACTTAGAAACAATTAAAAAATATATATTTTTTTTTTATTCCCCAATAGAAATCAAGTATAATCAACAAGAGCACCAAAATAAAACATAATAATTTAAAAAAACTATTTCAGCACAGAAATCAGATTCAAACATCTTTTGAAATATTATGTACTGGGACAATGCATATCCAAGTTAGAAAACGTACTCTAGTTTAGAACCCCCATATCTTATGAAAAAACGCATGTATACTTGTAAAATATGGATGAAGATCCAAAGACTGACGAGTTTAATGCTTAAAACGAATTGTGCAGCAAATTGATTTACGTTTTTGTGATGCATTACTGAAATTTCCCATCATAACATTTGAAAAGAATCTTATAGGTTTGAGATGTAGACGCTGATGACGCCGTATTTCTTGTTTCTTAATTGAAAAGCTTTGCTTCCCTCTTGTGGTCAGTCTCTGGTACTGCAGTTGATTCTGAGCTCCTTTGTCATTTGCATTTCGACACCTGAAATTTTCTCTTTGCTGTTACTCTTTTCTTCCAGAAGCATGAGTTTCATTTATCTGTTGGAAATAAAATCTGAGACATCTGCACTGCTTAGAATCATCTGACCTTCTACATAAATAATTTTTAATATGTATAAGGTTTTTTTCTTAATTCACTTCATTAACCTTGTTGTTGATGTTGGAACAAACATCCAATGGAGGACTTTATTATATAGAATATATTTCTGTATGTAGTACAGTAGGAAACTAACAAAAAAGTGAGACACACAAAAAATTAATTATGATATTAAATCATAAATAAAAAAATATGAAAAGCAGTATATAACTGTCTTATTTTTAAAAAACATTTATGAAACTAAATACCAAAACTTGAACAGTTGTAAAAATAAAAAACACATAGTGTTGTGATTTTTCTTCTTGTTTTTAGAGGTTACAACTTGAAGAGGTGTAAATTTAGTCAAGTTATTGCAAGCAAATATTAACTTTTGTAATTTAATCTTTCTTTAGGGACAGCATGGTCCACCAGGACTACCAGGACCACCAGGACCTAAAGGAGACAAAGTAATGTGTTAATTTTAAACAGTCAGTTTGTTTATATTAATATTAATGTATTTTCTTTAAACCCTATGTTTAATGCAATAACATGTCACCTATATTAATCCTTATGTTATTGATAAATGTCAGAGGGTTCACATCTAAATCTATTCATAATCAATTTGTAAAAATGTGATGAATAAACACATGGCTCCACAAACATTCAGTGTTTCAATTATCTCATCAACTAGTTTAACTGCCCAAATAAAATCACAAATTCACTGTCTGAATTTTGAATTCATTGTTATGTTACTTCAGATTGAGCACATTAACACTACTGGTTCTGGATCATTTAAAATCTGAGAGTCTTTTGTTGTATCATCTGAAACTTTAGAGGTTATATTTACATAAAAAGAATCTTTGATCTTCTAAAAGTCCAGCTGTGGTTTTTTGTTGTTTTTTTTTTTCAGTAGAGGCTAATCTAAATGATGACAACATGATCTAAAATTAGACATGTTTTCCTCATCAAAGAAACATATTGTTCTCTGGCTTCTAAGGGCTACCAAGGCGTCATGGGCAGGACCGGACAGACAGGATACAGAGGCCCTGTTGGTCCACCTGGGATGTCTGCCATTGTTGTGTTCAAAACCTCTGAAGAAGAGTGGGAGGCTTTCAAGGTAAGTGTCCTCTGTGGATCTCCACCAGCAGTAATCGAATCCCATAAATCCAAACAAAAGCCAATAAAAATGGCCTGGGACAGAACAGATAAAGTTAGGTTGCAAACTAAGTGTATATGATAGGAAGTAAAATAAGAAAGATGAAAATATACAGCAACAGATGAAGTCAGTAGAAACTACTGAATTACTGAAAAACAACTTGAAGAGATGAAACAACAAACAAAAGTTCTGCTCAAATGACAAAAGTGCAGTTGTTTGGTGGCTGTTATTTGCTTGTTTTTCTTTAAGTAGCTGCATTAACAACAATTTCATGATGTTTGTTCATATTTGTTGAATTAATCTTTTAAATGTTGGTGCTGATTTCCTTTCTGTTCTCATCATTGCCATAGGATGGATTCTTTTAGCACTCTTTATGGTTCTGTTGTTGAATGTCTGGAGATGATTTTATATCTCCTGTCTGATTCATGAAATAATAGAAGACCACAGCCCTGCAGTCATGAAATTGGCAGCAACGCAGACAATTGACCGATTCCTTGTAGCTTATCCTAACTTGAAAGATTACATCAGTGAAGGATCATCAAGATATTTTTCACAAATGTGAGACAGCCCTTTAGTTGGTCAGCAGTGGTTTTCACCTTGGATCTCTCCAAGAGACGTAATTTTTGCTCAGTCTCTTTCTTTTTAATTCACAAACACTGATGCTGCATTAAACAAGTGATACCTGCAGTGCTGCAGAAGTTTTCTGGGTCCTTTTGTGACCTGCAGGATAAATAAACTAATTTTATATAACACCTTTCTAGTCATATTTACCGTTCAAAGCACTTTACACTAGAGCCACCTTCACCCATTTCCGCTCAGAAAACACATTTATACACCTATTCACAGATTGTCACTTAATAGGTTGAAGCTGGAACTGAACCTTCCAATTACATTACAAGATGACTACTCTACCACTGATCCACAGCCACAGTGGATGATCTGTTAATGCTCTCTTGGAATAATTTTGGTAGGCCGGCCTCTCCTGGGAAGGTTTACTTCAGTTTCTTGTTTTCTCCATGTGTGGATAATGGCTCTCACTGTGGTTTGCTGGAGTCCCAGAGTCTGTTCTTGAATTTCTTTAACTTAGGACATGAGGTGTTGCTTTTTTGGGCTCTTTAAGCCTACTTCATGTTGTTTTATTTACTGATTGACTCTACAGGTCTGTTTCACACAGCTTTCCCCCTTAATAAATAAAATCATCCCTTGAAACTGCATTTTGTATTTACTCAGGTTAACTTTGTTTGATAATCTGAAATATTGATGTGTGACAAAAAAAAAAGCAAAACCAGAAGAAATTTGTGAGGTGGAAACTGTTTTTCACAGTGCTGTATAAGTTTGTATATGTCTCTAATCAATAACTATTATGGGTTATAGTCCTTAATGTCCTCCCTTACATATGTTCAGACACATTACAAATAAAAGAAATTACACAATGTAATTCTGCAATTTTTTTGTTTCATTCCCTTACAGAAAAAGAAAATCTACAAAGAGCTGGTATCTTTTTGGCCGGTAGGTAACTTTTTTGTCACTAGGATGCATTTACATTTTATCGTTTTTAATTACTAATGCTGTTAGGGTAGTGCTCAAAAATGAAAGCAAAGTATGGGAGGACAGAGATGGTTTCATGAGAACTGGACCCTGATGATCCCTGGAAAGGAATTAGGAATTGCTATTGTTATTTGCACAGTTTTACTCGTTTCAAATAACATCCCTGCTGTAATTTGCACATCTCAGTTGTTTGCAGTTTTATTTTCACTCATAGTAAATAGTCTGTGGTTTTTAATGCTCAAATACACATGCACATTTTGTACATTTTTAAATATTATCCCACTCAGTTGCACATTCCTTTGGTTTGGAGTATGCCATTTTTAGTGGCTTTACTTCTGAATTTCCATCTGTGGGACAATAAACCATATTTCTATTCTATTCTAAAAGACAAAGTTGCTTGAATGATGTGATGTTGTCGGATTTGCTGTTGAATGACAAACACTCATTAAAAACAGAAGAGTACAAAGTGCTGTATTTTAGGATATAACATAGCATGACTGACTGATCCAGAAAGAGAAGAAATCAACATGCACTGTTTTTTAAACTTACAATGAAGTGGACTGGACAGTATGAACACCTCTGCACAATAAACTGATTGCAACAGATTTAAAGCAACATATTTTCGTAATCATAAAACACACCTGTGTGCTTTAGTCATATCAGAAACTGTGAAATCATCCAACTATTTATGCTAAAAGTAAACTTTAAATCAGTCCACCTTGTTAAAGCCTTTAGCGATGATATTTATCATAAATATTACCTTACAAACATAATCTTTTTTCATCATTATTGCTTCTTCTGTTTATTTGGTTGCATTTCATCCCACAATGCTTCCTTTTTTATGGTATTGATTTGCTGATTGGTGAGATAGTATTTCAGTCTAAAACTTTTGCCATTGCAGTGTATCCTTTAATCACATTTACTGTCTGGATTTAATATTTATTACAAGCTGCTATCTTAAATAAGAGCAACCCCATAATTGAATTGTGTGTAGGTTAGGATGCAGTGTTTAACTGTCTCACCTAAATTTGCTCCTGCACAATGTCATCCTTCCTATATCTAGCTGCAAACCTTAAAAGGACCATAGTTGTTTACAAAAGATTATGTGATAAGTAACAGAATAATGTTTGTTTTTTAGTATTTCCTCAAAAGGAGTGACTTTTAGTACAACAACTTTATGGATTAATACGCTATCAGAAATGTGTAATGTTCTGAGTTTGATCTTGACTCACACTGTACATTCAGATTTTTACAATATTTAAAATGTTGATTCAAAAGAAAAAGAAATGTTATCCTTATGACTTTTGTGTTCTTTTTTTGCAGAAACGTAAGGGACCTCCGGGCCCACCTGGACTTCCTGGAGAAGATGGACCAGTTGTAGGGAAAAAATATAATTAAATGAGTTATAATTATATAAGTATTTTGTCCAATAAAATTACATCAAATGAAAAATAAACTCAAAATTCAAACTTTATTTTTTAGGGGCCACCTGGAATTACTGGAAAGCAAGGGTCAAAAGGAGTTCCAGGAAAAATTGTAAGTACCTGTTGTTCAACTCCTAACTGGAGACTGATGCTTTAATTTATAACCAAGATCAGGGGTGTGCATCCTGCAGCTCCAAAGCTACATATGGTGCTTTTGCTCCTCTGCATTGACTCTAAATAATTCTGATCAAAAATTATATAGAAATGACCTATGATTTTACATGAAAAGGCAACAGAAAATTCTAGCTGTTCTTGATTAATATAAGCATAAAAAAATCAGCCCCAAATTGACACTTTAGGGGATATTTCTCGTGTTCTGTCACTTTATTTAAATTATGCTGCAAATAACGTGCGTTTTTGACTGAGCCATCTTCCTTAAACATGGCCTTTTGTTGGTAAGGTTGATGAAAGTAGAAATAAAATTAATTGTGGTTCTTTAATCTCTCTTAAGAATAACAAGAACATCACGCAGTTTCGATCTATAAAACCCAGCAGGTTAATCAACTTGCTTAGCTACATTTTATTTAATAGGAATGAGGGCAAAAATGGCTCTTTGGAGAGCCAAGGTTACTGACCTCTGACCTAGACCAATTTAATTGCAGTAGAGGAGAGTCATGGGCATTTAAAAAAAAAAAACTTTATCTCTGCTGATAACTGTGAAAGTGTTGGGCAGGGAGGAGAGAATGCAATGTTTGTAGCACAAAAGACCAACAATAAAATACAAAGTCAATGTCCGCATGTTAAAAATGGTGTTAACTTTGCTAATATTATGTGTTTTGGTGGTAAACAATAAATATAACTATGTATGATTCTTTCACTGACAGGTTGAACCAAAATCTTTGGTGACAACTGCAGATTTTGGGATGAGGGTTAGATTTTAACATACAGAGTGATGCTGCTGGTATCATTTCATATAGATAAATGAGGAACATTATGTTACTACAGGGGAGACCTGGACCACAAGGTATGCCAGGTCCACAGGGTCGACCCGGAGAAGACGGCACTCCAGGACGAGATGCTGAATCAGGCCCTACAGGCTTACCTGGAGAACAGGTACTGATGCTCACAAACATAATGTTGCTAAATCTCTCTAAATGTGTTTTTCTTTTTTGAACGAATAAGTAGAAAAATACTTGGAAAGGCTTTTGTGAAATATAATATTAGCACATTTATTTGTGCTAAATGCACAGACAAAAATATCCATTAACATTTTTTTTCCTCACAGCCTGACAGCAGACTAACCTTCTCCTGTTTTAGGTTGGTTAGGATATGCCAAAATTATCTGTATTTGATAAATGACAGAATAATCAGAGAGTTTTAGAATTTGGGTCATGGCTTTGCAATCTGCTAATTTACAACAGTTGAGCTGAATGGAGGCACAACTATGGATGTATTTTAAGGCAACACCTCAAACACACTGCTTCCTTTTGTGACATCATGGAAAAATCTCAAGAAATCAGCTCAGATAGAAAAATATGGACCTTCACAAGTCTATTTATCAATGCAAAAACTCAAAAAGTTTTTAATCATGTACCTACAAAACCTGTTTGATCAGTTACGACTTTGATTGTTCTGAATGTTTTTTCATACAGGGTCCTAAAGGCTACAGAGGAGAGAAGGGAAGCAAAGGGGAGCTGGGTGAGTGGGTAAGAATACAGTGAACTTTATGTCTTATGGAGATTAAAACATCAATAAACAACTTACTGACACAAAGTGGTTATACTGTGTCCTCTCTACCAAACTCATTCTTTTCTAAGAACAAATGTTTGGTCATTGCACATCAACAAAATATCAGCTCTTCCTTTGATATTTATTACCCTTAACCTCTCATTTTTTTACCCTTTTTTATTTCAATACAATTTTCTCTTCCTTCAGGGCTATCAGGGAGAAGCTGGAGCTCAGGGGCAAAGAGGAAGAAAAGGAGCAAAGGTCAGATTGAATATTCAGTCCTTAAAATCTCTCCAAAGTGGATGTGTCATCTGATTTGAATGTCTTCTTGAAATCAGGGAAATAAAGGAGCCCGAGGGTTTGATGGGATTCCCGGCTATATTGTAAGTGTAGATTTTGAGCTTAAAAAATGAAGACTGTTTCTTTCCTTGCTTTTAGCATTGCATAATAAGATCCGTGACTATACTCTGACTGTAAATACAATATGTTGTGTTCAATGTGCAGGGCCTCCCTGGAGCCAGAGGACCTCGTGGTTTCCCAGGACCACCAGGACCACTGGTTAGTGTCACACAGCTAACTGGAGCAGGCTTAACAACACAGTACCAACAAAAACAACCAAAAAAAGCCCCAGTATGAAGATCACACTAACTCACTTAAAGAAAATGATGTATTTTAAAAAC
Source organism: Anableps anableps (assembly GCA_014839685.1). Taxonomy (NCBI): domain Eukaryota; kingdom Metazoa; phylum Chordata; class Actinopteri; order Cyprinodontiformes; family Anablepidae; genus Anableps; species Anableps anableps. The sequence continues at coordinate 18,969,351 of CM026070.1, read as the reverse complement.
TTTCAGAACAAGATGTGATGCCTTATCAAAATCCAACCACATGTAAATGTGCACCCTGATTACAATCACTTTTGCTCTTTAGGGAGAAATCGGAGCTCCAGGCTTTACTGGTCCTGCTGGTCCACTTGTAAGTCAGCACAGCATCAATTCCCTACATCACGCACCATTCCTCATCTGGCTATTGCAAAATCAGTTGGATTTATTAAATCCATATTCTATCTCATCAGGGGAATATGGGCCCCAGGGGGGTAGTAGGACTCTCTGGAGTTAAGGGGCCACCAGTAAGTAAAAACAAATTTTAAAGTAGGTGGCGTTGATATAAAAAAAGATGATAATCAAAGAACTGTTTATGCTTTCAGGGTCATCAAGGGCAAATGGGCTCTAGAGGAGCAGCTGGACCACAGGTGGGAGGACATTAACATGCATAATCCTCATCACAGAGGCTGAAACATGCTAAAGTTTGAGGAAATTGAAAGACTGTGGTTTTATTCAGGGAGAGCCTGGTCCAGATGGAGCAGTGGGGTTTCCTGGTGCCCAGGGCCCTCAGGTACACCATGTCAAAACATTTGATTAGGAACCATCTTTCAGTCAAATGTTTGTTTGGATGATTAAGCACAAGATATATTCATAAATCATAATGATAAAAATTGATAACAGCATAGAATAGAATAGAAACAGCTTTTATTGTCCCACCAAGGGGAAATTCAGGTGTAAAAGCAGCAATAGATATAAAGTTTCACATAAAAAGTTCTCAAAGTGTAAAAAAACAATTAAAAAAATATTTACAATAATAATAACAATAATAATAATAATATTCTGTACAAGACTATTATACTGTAAAAGGCAGAGAATACTGTTCAGTTCCCTCTTTGACCATCCAAGGGTATTGGCATCTCTGATGAAAATGTATGAAAAGCATTTAATCTTTTGTTACAGAAGCATAATCTCACACTGAGAACGTAAGAAACACTCAATATAATTTTAATCTTAGTACATTTATTCACAAGAGGGAAAAACATGCATTGGGAAATAATTACAGAATGACCAATCACCCCACTTTAGTGGACTCCTAACAATCCCCACAAAATAAATGTAACCAAAGCTTTTTCAAATGTATTTCTACTTTCTTATGTTGATCTGACTTTTGAGGAGCTCAGTGAGTAAGGTGGTGGGGAAAAGTCACTCAAACTACAACAAACTGTGGCATCTATGTTCATGCCACTAGCTGTATGAGAGAAATGCCAGGAAAAACAATTCACTGTTATGCCATAACACACATGAACATGTTAATTTTGTAAAACTCTGCTGGGACTTTAACTTGAAACTGGTGATTTGGTCAGATCATACCAAAATTCAGCTTCTTGGCAAAATCCTAACTCCAGGTGGGTTTGACGTTAAATAAAAAGTGAATATGGTGAAAAGCACCTTATGTCCACTGTTAAGTATAGTGGAGGATCTGTGATGCGTTGGGCCTGTTTCAAAGCCCTAGGGGACCTTGACCGACTGGATAATATCATTACCTCTTTGAAATGCCAGGAGAAGTAAATAAAAATCTTGATGACCTCTAGTAGAAAATCTTATATAGGACATCACTGGGTTGTTCAACAGGGTAAGGTCCAAAATATCCGGCCAAATAGACACAGAAATAGTTCACCAGCCACAAAACCAACCTTATTCCATGGTCATCTCAATTCCCCAGACCTGAATCCTACTGAATACTTGTGTGGTGAGCTGAAGAGAAGACAGCATAAGAGCAAAAGGGAGGACTGAGGAGGATCTCGAGAGATTGTGCAAAGAGGAATGATCAAACATCCCTCATATCGCATGCACCAACCTTGTGAAAGCTTTTTAGAGACCAACTGCTGTCCTATTGATAAAGGGAAAATGTACCAAGTATTGACAGCAGGAGTGCCAATGATAGCAGCACCACTGATTTTGTTAAAAGCAGTTACTTCTGACCTGGGATTTTTTTTTTTTTTTTTTTTTTTTTTTTGTTCTAAGTCACTGCTCTCATATTAAAGGTTAAAATTCTCAAAGGTTTCCAGAGTGAGATGATGCTTCTGTAATAAAAGAAGAATATATTTTAAGGCTTTTACACATCTTTATCAGCGATACCTGTAAATGAGAAGAAGGCTATAAGTTCAAGGATGATAAGGTAACCTCCATTTGTTCCCTCGAAGGGAAACCCTGGACTGATTGGACCTCCAGGACCGAAAGGTGATCCTGTGAGTATGTTTAAACAAACAGATGAAAACAAAATTAATTGTCATTGATTTACACTTTGTGACTTTTTTACGTTTTACCAGGGAGCTCAAGGAGATGAGGGTGAAATTGGTGAACCTGGACCTCCTGGACTAAATGTAGGACAGCTGTGACAATGCTTAGAAGTTAAAATAAGCTAAGATTATTCATGGACTTGCCAGAATATTATCTAATTTTTCTTTTTAGGGGGCCTTTGGAAAATCAGGAAAGCCAGGACCCTCAGGTGATCCTGTAAGATTACATAAAGCCATTTTCATTTTTTACTGTTGGTAAAATGGGTCCACCATGTATGTCTAATTTCTTTCTGCAAAACTGCAACAATTCATGTTTGAAATTAAAAATCTAAATGTGGTCTTTTATGTTTGTTTCTGTTATAATCAGGGTGCCAAAGCCAGAAAAGGTGAAAAGGGAAGTGTAGGGTTTAAGGGGGACCTTGTAAGTTTGATCCTTTCAGCTGGTCAGGTCCTTCTAGATGGTCAACCACATCAGTGACTCTGCTCTTGGACTTGTGTTTGTGTTCAGGGACCTCCAGGGCCTCCAGGGAAACAGGGATTGAAAGGACGTAAGGGTCCAACGGGGCGACATGGAGTAGAAGGACCAAGAGGGCCAATAGGACTTCCTGGACCTACTGTGAGTGAAATAAATTTGAATGAATGAATGGATGAAGACATAATCATTTCTGATACTAAAGTTGGATCTTTCACTGTTAAAGGGTCCTGATGGAATTATGGGGGAGCAAGGGAGGCAGGGAAAAGAAGGATCCAAGGTGAATTTATTCAAATCTCTGGATCTGGACATTGAAAAATAGCTTTTTAACATGTTTGTTAATTTTTCTGTATGTTCACTAATAAAGGGTAATCAAGGACCAGATGGTATTCAGGGAAGTCCTGGGTCAAGAGGTGACAAGGTAGAACAAAGATAGATGCTGAACTAACATGATTTGTGCAGAAAGTGTTTGCACCCCCACGCATTTAGTAGTAATATTAACACAGTCATTGAGAAAGTCTTCACACTTTGTCATGATACAACCACAATATTCAACATATTTAGTTGGAATTTTGTGATATGGAAGAAAAAAATGCATCATTTATAAAATCTTACAAATAAAGTTGTGAATATGTGGCTGTCATAAGTATTCACCCCCCATGAATCATTAGTTTAACACATGAATATTTAATTGTAGCTTTGCCTGTTACTTCAGTGTCCTTGTCCTACAGGAAGTGAACCTCCACCATAGCCTCAAAGTCTTTTGCAGCACCTAAAAGTTTTGTTTGTTTTTTTTTCCCCCCAGGATTACCCTGTAGTTAGATCCATCCATCTCCCCATCAGCTTCTCTCTCACTGCTAAAGAAAAGCTTCCTCGCAGCATGATACTGCCACCACTATGTTTCACTGTGGTGATGTGTGGTGTGTTCAGAATTAAATGCAGTATCTGTCCCCTACATGACTTTCAGCTAACAGCAAATGGGACTTCTTGTGACTTTCTGTCATAAAGGATTTGGGGCAGCTGTATGACCTGATCAAGCAGCCCATAAGGAGCTGGGCATTTGCTGCAAAAACATCTAATCTGATTCAAGCCCAGAGACTTTTGATGTAACATGCAGTTCATGGCAAAGTGAGATTACAGTGTGAATAATACATCCATGCAACTTATGATTATTGCTGTATTTTAGGGTCGAGCTGGTCGAATGGGCTTTTCTGGATTGCCTGGTCCCATTGTGAGTAGGTGTAAGAGAAAGATTTATTTCATTTAAATGCTGATAACTGATCATTATTACTGCTATGGTTGTGCTTTCTGCCTGCAGGGAGAGATGGGCAAATCGGGAGAGAGAGGACCTGAAGGAGAACCTGGTATTAAGGTTCCTGTGTGGCCATATTTCCTTTGCTGTTCTCAGCCCTGACGGCAATATTCAGCCTAAAGATAAAGTTCTGCTCTTGCCTTTTTTATAACTTCCATGAATAAACTGGTTTTATTAACTCTCTATTAGAGATCCAGTTTGAAAGCATAAAAAGAAGTGGAAAATTAACCATTTTCACTGCATTTGTAAAAGAAATGTTAATGCAAAATAGATACTGTAGCCAAAGCAGGGTGCTGAGTAATTCAACAGGGTGCAAAAATATAAGATAAAAATGTTTCAGAAATCTCACGGTTGTCAATTTTAATTTTTACTTTTTTTTAAGTATGTTTCCTTTTGCTGTTTTTCTAAAATTTTAATGAAGACTCTAGAGACTAAAGACTAAAGGTTGCATTGCATGTAATTAGAAAATATGATCACATATCTTGCCTCTATGTTTAAAGACTTTTTGCTGCCTACTTTGGTTAGCAATACATAAAACAGAACAAAATATATAATACATCTGGCTTGGAAAGTACTTTTTGTGACAATTCAATCTATGCACTATAGTAAGTATGCAAATATCATCTATCATCTGCATAGTTTGCAGGTAGGATCTTTCCTCAGATTGTAGTTATTAAATTCCCAGGGGGGATATATGGATTTTTTTTTTAGTTAAACAGTTTAAATATTGTGGGTTGCACAAACAGATTTTATTCTGAGGTTTCATTTTGGTGTCTTTTGATGAATTTATGATTTACATCCATAGACACACACCAACTAGGTCACATTAAATATATAGTGACCCATGAATATATAGGAATCTTTTGAAAATATATGCTTGTCTTTCCATAACAAAGTGACAAAGTTTAAAGAGTTTTTAGCTTGACCGCAGAATTCAGAGTGAATAGATTTTTTCATAATATGTAACAGATGCTTTATTGTTTGGAGAAACTATAAAGATTAAAAAGTCTGTTTTATGTCATGTTTGTGCAGGGAAGGAATGGCGTACCAGGGGGTTTGGGACCAAAAGGGATGAAGGTGGTTTAATTTGAAATTGTTTTCAGAATTTTCATTTGAAACTTATTTGCCCCAAAATTCATCAGCTATGGAAAATATATTCTGATGAAATTTTTGACCCTATAAATGTAACTTGAAAATCCAACCTTTGTCAACAACCAGGTTTAGCTTACTAAATGCGAGCGAGAAATAGGCTGCTGCAGAAATTAAACTGCATATTGTTGGTGTCCTATCCTGTTTCAGGGTTCTCAAGGCCATGTCGGCAGCAGGGGGCAGGATGGTGCACTTGGATCAAAGGTAAGTCATTGACTAAAAGCTTCACCATGTGGGAAATAAGTTTGAATAATGTTGCTTTATTAGACGTTTATTAATGATTAGGAAAAATATCAAACAGTGTAAAACAATTATTAGTAAAATAAATGTGTGAAGAAAACATAATGAAATATACATGTTGCTGGTTAATTAAAACCCCCTTTAAACCTGACTTAAAACGCACTATAACAATAAAAGTCAGTCAGAATGCAGAAGGGCTCTGCAGGGTCTCTTTTGAGATTTTCTGGGATGCATCAAGAATGCAGTGCACTCCCCATTATGAGAGCTGGTGTGTAAGAGTTCCCTAATTGTTTTGACAGTGCACAAAAGTGTCCATGCTGTGACTGTGATCGTTCATGTTTGACATCATGTCTGGGTGCAGCGAGGCGGAGCCTGGAGGCAGAAGCTGATCTATAACTGTTGTCTGCACACACCTGTTTGATTTGGTCATCAAATAATTTCAAGGAGGAGTAGCCTTGATGGCCACATGCCAAGGCTGCTATCGCATCATACCCACACTGAGCTGGCTGGTAATATATTGTAAACACTCTTGGCACTTTGACTGCTATGCATGGGGTTCTGTCACTGCACTGTCTGCAATAAAAAGGACCTCCCCAAGTAGTAAAAACTAATAATGCACACTTAAAAAGAAGCCAAAAATGTAGACCTCTTGCAAACAGAGATTATTTGAGGTGCACTCTGGGTGGAATAGGGGAGGAATCATGCACACTTCTAAATTGTACATGTGGCAGATTGCTGGCAGACAGACGAAAATTGTAAAATTTCCAGGCTGCAGTTGTGAAAGATAGTTGGATCATGCTTGCCTAAACACAGAAATTTGGTTTTCAAAATTTGGCCACATCAACCAATCTAGTTTTAACCTAAATTTCTGGAAGAAATATCAGAATGAACTTGAAGCCTTTATAGTGATATGGGTTTTAAAGACATAAAAGAGACCAGTAGGAACTTTAGGCCTCTTAAAAATTGTGATGGGATAAAATTATTTGGTTTGTTTTGAAATTCCCATCACTTAGCTTTTTGAAAAGTAATGGGTCCATTGTTAATAGTTCACCTTTTGTGAGAGAATGAGACACGTTTGTTGTTCCAGGCATGAAGATCTTGCCCCAACCACTCCGATTGATTCTTAGCAATATAAACGTGTTTCAGAGCAACAAATGCTTCCAAGGCTTTTAAAGTTTTTAGGGGTGGAAAAATTAACAACAAGAATAATATTATGAGAAAGAGAACAAGCTACATTTTCACTATATTTATTTAAGTCTAGCAAAGTTTGCAGGTAATATGTCACATATCTTAGAAATCATTCTCTGGTGGGGATCTTTTCGATGGAGAACTTGGCCCTCATGCAATAAACTGCTAAATGTTTTTATATATATGTATATATATATTTTTTTTTAGGGACCAGTTGGTGAAAACGGAACGACTGGGGATGCTGGACTTCAAGGACCAAAAGTGAGCTGACTCCCAAGTCACATTACCTCACCTTGTTAATGTGTCTTGAAAGGTTTTGATAAATTTGTGAAGTTGGCTCTCAGTAGACCAGATGTCCTCAATCTGAAGCAACTTTAGCTACAAATAAAGTCACACGATTACATAACAGCAGCAACTGACGACACTTCTGTGCTATAAACATTTTAATTTAAATGAACATTCATACACATGCCTCAGTAGAGTGGTGGTTAATATTTTTGCATCCCCACTAAAAGGTCCCACATTTAAATCTAAGCCTTTCTCTGTAGAGTCTGCATTTTGCCCCAGTGTAAGCATTGGTTTTTCTCAAGGTACTAAAACATGTATGTTTAGTGAACTGGCAATTTCAGATTGAATTGTGGGAGTTTGCACACAGTTGTTTTAGCTTCATTTGGCCCTGTGATGGTATGGTGGGCAGTTGTTTCAGTTTTAGTTCAATTTATTTTAAAAAATGGGACTATACATATAAAGGAACATTCGCATGTGAACTCATTAAATTACAGCCAAGTGGCTAATTTCCATCTCTGGTCCTATTGGCAAGTTGGTGCTAAAAAAATAACACAAAAAATAATAACAAAAAAAGAACAAGCAAATATAATACTAGCAATGGGGCCTGGGTGGATCAGTCATTTCCTATTCATTTACTGTTCAATAAAGGACACGAGAGTCTAAAAAAATATTTTTTTTGACAAAACCCATAATATCACTAAATAAAAAGTGTATAAAAGACAATAAAACCCTAATAGTTCATGTTATGTTGACATATTTGGCTTTCCAGGAGCCAGTGTGCTCCATTTCACCCAGTGACTGCTGGGATAGACTCCAGGTTTCACAGAACCCCAAATGGTTGAAACAAAATTTAATTTTGGAAGGATTTTGTGCCTCTTTCCTAAAAATTTTTAGAAAAGTCCACCAGGCTTAAATGTATCTGTCAAGTACTGAGTAATGAAATTAATAAACGTCTTTATTAATTTCACATCTCAGACTTAAACAAGAGAAACCTGGTTCTGGACCTCAGAGTAAAAAACCTCTCTACAGCTGTAACAAAACTTAATGTTTGATGACTCGATGTTTACCGCAGGGATCCTCTGGAAAATTAGGGTCTCCTGGCATCCAAGGGCCTGTAGGGAACAGGGTGAGTATTTGACAGGAAACAAATTTACCTGCATCGTAATAAATTAGAGATCAAAATACAGGTCTCATTAAATACATTTTCATAACCAGGGAGAACCTGGCAGCACAGGACTGAAGGGGGCACAAGGAATACCTGGAGACATAGTAGGTCTTAACATCTTCACCATGAGGAATCTACAGATGCTAAAGAGCAGAGAGCATTGTTTTTAAAAACATATCTGAGCTCTCATGAGTCTATGAAGGTTAACTGAATAGCTAATTAAATTATGTTAACATTTTGTTTGTGCCAATAATCATGTTGAAATAATAAAGATAAATGTTGGTTTCTTCAGGGGGTTAAAGGTAAACCAGGCCCCAGGGGCCAAGCAGGAAATGGAGGATCAAAGGTAAGGATTTAGGCACATATTTTGGGTATTCAATTACCCATTATAGCCACACATAAGATACATTTTACATGTCAAATGATTTTATTTTTTTAAAGGGCAATAGAGGTGAGGGAGGGCCAAGAGGAAAGCAAGGACCCCCAGTGAGTAATTTAGCCGATTTGCTGCTATTTAACTTAGAAGTGTTTTCCAAGAACAATTATTGAAAGCCTGTTTGAGATTCTGAGTGGATTTTCCTGACATTTATTGCCTTAGGGAGAGACTGGCGCCCCTGGACCAAAAGGATACACTGGACCTCCTGTAAGATATTTCAATTTCATTAATTCATGTATCCTTTTGTATTTCTGATAAACACATATTAGAAAAGCCTTTCCAATAATGTTTATTCATTCTTGCCTCATGTAAATGTGGATAAAAACAAAACAAACAAACAAACAGATGATTTCACTCAAAGAAGCCAAAATGCTACACATAAAATGAGTACTGCCAGCTAAGATAATATTTAGGAAAAAAATCACTAGATTATCACAAAAGAAGCACCATGTCGACAACTATACATTAGATAAAGTAGAGCACAGCCGGGGAACAGCCAAGACACTGTTCAGAACCCTCAAGCTCCCAGACATCTGGTGGAGGACCTCAGCCTGGCCACGAACCACCTGAGTGGAAGGTATTTTCATATGTATAAAAATCATTTTTCTTAATCAGTGACCCATGTTGTTACTTGAAAAGGATTAAATGAGGTGTGAACAGTTAAGCAGTAATTATTCATACCCTTGTCAGATTTAGGTTCAAAGAAAGCTTTTAATTTCACTGCCATGTTTTTTTCTGAATGGAAGAAATATTACAGTTTTTCTCAGTTGCTTTGGTGCATTTCTCGACTCAAGCTCAACATTTGCAAAACGGTAAGTGCATTTCTCAAAACAATTCGTACAAAGAGTAAAACACCATACCTGGTGATATTCAGTTCATTAAATGAACAAAACGTTCATTTTCGGGTTCATCATCCTTGACCAGTTTTTAGCACAGCTTGTGTTTTTCAAAGATTAGAAACTTATTGATCTCATCCTCAGGCAGCAGAAGGATAATTGGACAAACAGGTTAATGTCCTTTGAAGAAATTATAGGATGAGAATAGAATTAAAGTTTAGCCTTCTCTCCTCTGTGTATCTATGGGTCACTCTTCCTCGCTCCCTTTGTTTGTCTGTTTTTCCATCTCCTTGCCCTTCATGGAGTTGCCCTGTTTTGTATTTATAGTGTTTTTTTCCATTTAATTATTGGTGACATTTTCAGACACTTGACATTTTGTGTTCCTTTCCTTGTTTTTTCCCTTTTTCTCTCTCATTAACATGCCATTAAAGTCTTCTTCTCTTTTGACCTCCATGCCCTACATTTGTGTCTTCAGCCAACCCATCACTGACCTGCACTCATGGCTTGTGCAAGAAAATCTTCCAAAACCCTCACATTTACCATAATGATTAAAAATAACAATGTCTGTTAAATTTCTGATTTTCTGATTTTGTTTTTTTTCTCACAGGGTATCCAGGGTAACATTGGACTTTGGGGTGAGGTTGGGCCACGAGGTCCTCCGGGTGACAAAGGACTGCAAGGTCCAGTTGGGCCAGATGGAGTAACTGGTTATCCTGTAAGATTAATTTTATATAATCTTTATTATCTAGGCTTCTGGACTTTATATATTTGGTTTCATTTGTTTCTTTTACTGTCTGCCAGCCACCAGTCTGTCTGTCCAACAAAACAGGCCACAATGTTGATCAAAATATTAATAGAACCAAATAACCAAACACTTACCTCATCTTTTCTTTCACCACTGTTCAAAGACTTACCTTTTGTTAACTGGTAATTAAATCGCAAATATACAAGAATGTGAAACATATAGGTTCGGTATTAATGTAGAAACACAACCAGTGTCTGCAGGGGATCAAGTTTATCCTTTTATCACTCTGTACTTTACAAAAATCACATCAGATATTTGAATGATTCAGTTTCAGGCCTGAAGTCTAAACTGTTTCAGTTGTGCAAAAACTTAGAAAACCCGTGTTTGGCTGTTCTGAGCTGACATTTTAGTTGTAGAAAAAGTCAATTATCTTAACATGAATTAGCTTTAAATGTTGGCAATCCTCTGGATGACAGCAAATCTCTTGTGATTCCTGCTGACAGCATCTGATGTGACCAGAACACAGGACGTTTCTTTCATGTCTACAATTTCTTTTGGTTAGTCACCAGATCAGCTCAGTGTCTCGAGGCTACAGTGTCAGAGTGGTTGAATAAAAAAGTATGTTTCTTTTTTTTTTTTTTTTTTTTTTTTTTTTTTTTGTTAAATCATTGCTTTGCTAAATCTTAGTTAGTCATAGGGTTATGGTAACCAAGATATTTGCAAAGAAATATATTAATTTTACTCTCCCCACACAGGGTAAAGATGGGCCTCTAGGACTAATAGGATCAACTGGTCTGAAAGGCGACAAGGTCAAGAATATAAAGAAACTCTCCTCTTCCTCCAGTTCTGTCATCATGTAGCTTCAGTTTCTGTTTTTGTTTTGTTTTTCCTGTATATGAGACTAGCAGGGGAACATAAAGTAATATCCAAAATAATCAGCACATCAATAATATTTGGTCATTGTGTCTTTAGGGATCCACAGGAGCCGTGGGACAGGAGGGAGTTGCTGGTCTCGATGGTGAGGAGGTATATTAATAAAACTCTGTTGATCATATGATATTTGTTGTACTGGTAAATTAGCCATTGTAAAGATATCTGATGAAAAATCTGAGTATCTTCAGTGTGATCCAATCCTTTTGGCCCACTTGTTAAAAATATGTTACTCAGCCTCAAATGAATTGAGATTTAATTGCAGTACTATAATGTCAAACTAAAAAAGTAGAAAAATTCAACCTTTAATATTTGTCCATTTATTCAACCAGCAATTGTTTTTTAGCAAAATCATTCCCTCTGCATGTTTTGGCTCACCTAGAGATTCCTATGACAATCCAGGACAAGGACCAGTATTTGTCTGGCCACCACCCAAGATCATAAAGGAGGTTCACTGTTAGAAAAATTCAGCAGAGACTGGCATCTTGGGGCCACCAATCAGAATCAGCTTTATTCGCCAAGGTTGTGCACACAAACAAGAAATAGGACTTTGATCTTAATAAGGACATTTAAAATATAAACTTCCAAAAAAGGCAAAATGAAATATAGAAGAGAGAGTTTTTTCTTTCTTGTAAATATGTATATGTACAGTGATTTTACAAAGAGGAAGACCAGGTTCAATGATGCAGTATGCATGGTATCAATCTGGGGACTGTGAATGTTAAGTGTCGATCAGAGTGACCGCCTGGGGGAAGAAACTGTCTCTGTGGCAGCTGGTTTTTGGAAAAAGCATTCTGTAGCACCGACCTGAAGGTAAAAATCTAAACAGTTTGTGTCCAGGATGTGTGGGGTCTGCAGAGATATTAGTTGACCTTTTCATGACCCTAATCCGATAGAAGTCTAGGGTGGAGGGAAGGTCAGCCCTGATGATCCTCTATGCAGATCTAGTTGTTCGTTGCAGTCTGGTCCTGCCCTGTTTTTGTGAATACGCCAATCCACACAGTGATAGACGAACACAGGACAGACTGAACAATGATGGTGTAGAAGATGACCAGCAAATCCTGTAGAAGGTTGTACTTCTTAAGTTGCCACTGAACGTACAGTCTCTGCTGGGCCTGATCAGTGTCTGCATGAGAACCATCTCAGGTCTCAAGACAGGGTGGTTTGTAGGAACTAGAAGTGACCCACAGTAGGCACAGTGTTTTTGAGGGAAGGCAGTGTGGGGGGGTGTTCCCCTGAAGTCCACAGTCATCTCCACTGTGGACTTCTGCAAAACAACCTTTGGTTCATGTCTACATTCCAACCGACGCTTGGTAGCGATGCCAGGAAGAGTCTTACTTTTCCATAGCATCACAAACAGAAACATTTGGAGTCTGTTCAACTCTGCTGGGACTTTAACTGTGTGCTCTGGTTAGACGATACTAAGATTGACCTTTTCAGAAATAAACAATCCAGGGAGGTGGGGTGGGAGGGGAGGGGGGAGGGTTGGTCTCAGAGAATGAATATGTGGGAAAGCAGTTCATCCCCACTGTTAGGTATGTTGGAGGATCTGTCATCCTGTGGGCCTGTCTCTCTTTTAAAAGCACTGAGAACCTTGTTACTTAGGGTGGTAATAAATGTTAATAGTGCTGTATGAAAGTAACTTTGTACTTTTGTGATTAGGGCAAAATTGGGATTATGGGACACAGTGCACCAGATGGCCAAAAAGGCTTTCCTGTGAGTAAACCTGATTGCATGTTTTATGTTGTTATTATAAATTATTTTTTGGCTGATATAACATTTAGAGATTTGAAAATCCATCACATTTAAGGTTCTTTTAATGACTCAATTTATTAACTACTTAGGGTAACAAGGGAAAAACTGGACCTGCAGGACCAAATGGACTAAAGGGTGATGAAGGCGAAAGAGGAAACCAAGGACTACCAGGACCAAAGGGGCCACTGGGGAAGCAGGTTTAAATTCATAGATATTCCTCTTGCTCCTGACATCCCAGACACAGGATATAAACGTCTTCAGGCCACAAAGTTACTCACAACGGAAATATTAATTCTGTTACCTGAGCAGTGCTCTGAATAATTACGAGGTTTAAATTACATTGTTCTTTCAGCTGTGTCATCATTGTGTGTTGTCCTATGCAGGGATACAGGGGTCATCCAGGAGACAGAGGACAACAAGGACTCCCAGGGCCAAAGGTTGGACAGTTTATGTGGGATTAACCTCATCGATTATGCTGCATGTGCATCAAATCAGTGCTAAACATCTGACATGAAGATGACGATACATTCACAGGGAGAGATGGGCCCCAGAGGTTCATCAGGAATACCTGGACAGTTTGGACCTGGAGGCAACACAGGAGCGACAGGAGCCAAAGGGCAGAAGGGGACCCAGGGACAGACTGTCAGTGTGATAATTTATGTTGTCAGAAATACTGGGAGGGAGCAGTGCAAATCCTAATGTTATATTAGTATGATCTTGTGCCATACTTTCACATTGTGAAAAATAACAGCAGTCTCTTTCTATTCCAGGGCCCTCCTGGCAGGATCGGTCCCGCTGGACAAATTGGACTGTCATTGTCTGTATGTAACATTAATTTACATGTCATGACTGTTTTATTGCTAACATGAAATAATGGCAATTTTTTTTTTACTCCGATTAAAATATATGACACATATGTAGTTACACTCATAACTTATTTTTACTAGTGCAGAATTAATTATTGTGACATTTGTAACAAAACTTTCACAGTAAAAAGAGAAATTATTTAATGGAATTATATTTTATTCTAATATATCAGAAATTATATTATTTGTGAACTATATATTATGTTTCCCATTTATTGCCTCAAATAACATCACAAAAAGTTGAAACCAGATATTTGCATACACTATTTAAAAGAAGCATGACCCTTTTTTGACCCTCATCTGTTTGGTGTCAGTTCAGACTAAAGTTTTTCTGTTTTTGGTCAGTAAGGATCAACAAAATAATTTCTGTTTTCTAAACGTAATTAAAATTCTGCTGTTTCTATACATTAAGATTACTATGTCTTTGAACTATTTGGGAAAGCCCAAGTGATGTTCTCATGACTTTGTAGGCTTCTGATAGGTTAATGCACAACTTTTGAGTTTAACAGAGACACACTTGCAGATGTATTTTCAGACAACACTTCAAACCCACTGCTTCCTTGTGTGACATCTTGGGAAAATCCAATCAAATCAGCCAAGATATCAGGAAGAGAATGGTGAAGCTTCACATGTCTGGTTCGTCACTGGGTACAATATCAGCTGTTTGAAGCTGCTAGACTCATTGATTCAAGTGATTACATACAAGTAAAAACATCATCTTCAGCCATCATGATCTTTAAGGAAGATGACAGGTTCCTCAGGGAGGAAGAAGCCATTACTCCAAAAAGCAACATAAAAAGCCAGATTGCAGAGTGCAAATGCACTCAGGGGACAAAGATCCTAATTTTTGGAGAGATGTCATCTAGTCTGATAAAACTTGAATTGAAGTCTTTGTCCCTAAAGATAATTTTTAAATTTGGAGGTAAAACAGGGAAACTTGTAAGCCTAGAAACACCATCTGTGTCATGATTCTGGGGGGTTTTTTTGGTTTTGGGTTGCATCTCTGTGTGTTTTCAGATTATGTCTTTGCATTCCTTTAGCTTAGGTCTGGCCTTTTCAGTTTATCCCTTTGTATTTGGTTTCTTTGTTCACATATTCTTTGTGCATTTGAGTTTTGATTAGTGTTTTAGGTCAGGTTTCCCTCTGTCATGTCAGCCCTTAAATTCTATATTCATTTGTCCTCCTTTTTCCTCAGTAATTAGTCCTAGCTGTTGCTCATCCCCTTGATTACCCCTGTGTGTATATTCTCGTCATTGCCATTGTTCATTGCCGGATTCTTACATCTACTCATGCTCTGCTCATTAGTGTTCTCCAGTGCTCCTTGTTCTCCTGAGTTGTCCTGTAAGTGTTTTGGGTTTCCCTCATTAAGTTAATGCCAAGCTCTTTTCTGTATTTCAATCCGCCACTCACCTCACAAATTGTGACAGTACAAGGGTGGCAGAATCATATTTTCTGGGTGTTTGGCTGCAGGATGGATGGGTGGACTTCGCAGAAAAGTTGCCATCACAAAAGGATATTGTGTGGAAATATTTTAAGCAGCATCTCAATACGTGATTCAGAGAGTTTAAGCTTGGGCTCAAATGGGTCTTTCAAATAGAGAATGACCCTAATCATAACGCTAAATTAGTCATAAAGTGGCTTAGGGACAACAAAGTCAATGCTTTGGTGTAGCCATCACAAAGCCACGATCTCAGTTGCATAGAAAACATGTGAGCAGAGCTGAAAAGTATATGAGAACTAGGAGGCCTGCAAACCCGACTCAGTCATACCAGTTCTGTCAGGAGGAATTGGCCAGAACTCCAAAAAACTGTTGTCAAAAGCTTGTAGAAGGATAAACAAAACATATTCTGCCATTTAACAAATAGAAATCATTTTGATTATCCCATCTGACCTAAAACAGGAGAGGTTCGATCTGATTTAAAGTCAAACTGTGAGAAAAATGGGTAACAGTCTGGTTTCAGCAGTATATGCTGACATCAGGCCTCATCAGTAAACTTCCTCACTTTGATTGTAACATGGTTTGTTTGTAGGGCTTATCAGGCATGAAAGGAGATGAGGGTAAAGCAGGAAAGCCTGGACAAAAGGTGAAATGTACCTTTTATTCTGATACATCCTGTAGAACTTGTTCATCTACAAGGTTAATTTCCAGCTGCTGTGAATGAGTCTTCTGTTTTCTGATTAGTTATGTTTCTGCCCTTTGCTTTAATTCAGGGCAGTCATGGCGAGAAAGGCATAACTGGTCCTCCAGGGATTAAAGGAGATATGGTGAGCTTTCATTACTTTCCCCCCTGTGGTAACTATTAGGCTGGTCAGGCTTATTTAATGGTCTGCATGGAGACAACCCATGTGTTTGTGTAACTGTGTGTCTTTGCAAGGGTGCAAGAAGCCAAAAAGGTGCAAAGGGTGAAACTGGAAAAAATGGCACAGCGGTAATTTTGTTTCAACTGTGAACATGAAACCTGTACCACATGACATTCTACTCACTGTTTGTGCAATAATTCACTTTTAGGGCACTGTAGGAAAACTGGGATTTGTTGGGTCTCGAGGATCTAAAGGTAAACCTGGACCTGCTGGTCTTCCTGGTTTTCCAGGACCCAAAGGAATTCAGGGACCAAAGGTAAGAAAAGTTTCAATTGTGAGCCTGTATAAATGTAAAACAGAGAAATATCTGTTAAAATAGCTAGTTTGGCTAATAAATATTTACATTTCACCTGTCCAGTAAAATAGCTGTTTGAAGATAGATATTTAAGGATGTGTCTGTGTGTGCTTCTATAAAGGGAAAAAATGGCCAGTCTGGAAGGAAGGGAACCAAAGGAGCTCCTGGGAAAATTGTGAGTTTCATTGTGAAAAAATAAAAATTGTCTCATCTGGTTGTGCTGATGTGGAAGTCAAAAGCCACAAGACACAAAACAAATCTGTGGTCTTAAAATTAATGTCAGTCTTTTCTCTTAAAAATGATCTTGTGATTCTTGTAACACTCTTATACTGCATCCTGCAGGTCATAAAATACAGCTGATGTAATTTGATTAAAACAGCAGGTCCAATACACTTGATTAAATTTATCAGGACACAGAGGGGGACTTGTGAGATCCTAAAGTATTTCTCCACAGTAAAACATGGTGGTGGCAGCATCATTCTGTGATAATTAGTTGTTACATCTCAGAGGCCAGTAAAGATAGATAGACAAATAGATGCAGTAAGTAGAAAGCGATCATGAATGGGCTGAAGGGGAAAAAAAGTCTCCTAAAAATTTATGTGACTTTAAAACCAATTTACATTTTACCAAGAAAAAAAATAATAAAGAAACAAACGGTGGTTCAGTAATAAATCCTCAAGCCAAACAGAGCAAGTGACCCTGGTCAAGCTCATTTCAGCAAGGTATACTTTTGTGATGAGATATAAATGAATCATTTTGTTTACAAATTTCTCAAACTGTTGATAAGCCTTTCAGAAAGTTGTCTGGTTGCATTGATATGGTCATCCAGTCTGGTCATTTTTACATTAAAGGTCTAATCTGTTGATAAAGCTTTTAATTGGTATTCACACATCAAAATCTTATTACCTTCAAGAGATATTATCTGTGCCAAATCTATTACTAATCAGTATGAAGGGTAAATTATTGTTCATAGTCAATGACCCATCTATTTGCATTCTCTGAAGAGGAATAAATTAGACATACAGAGTTAAGCCCCATAATTACTCATGCGCCTGGCAGATTTAGGTTTAAAGTAATATTTTATTTAAACCAACACGTTTCCGCTGATTTGAAGTAATGTGAACATTTTGGAATGGTCCAGCTAGGGTCCTGATTTCCATCTGATCAAGAGAATCTGTGGAGGGAGCAAAAGATTAGGGTAATGGCAAAGAAGGCCTTCCATCCTCAAAGACTTGGAGCTGATCACCAAAGATATCTCAGCCTACAGGTTGGAAACATAGGGAAAAAACTAACTTAGTTTATTCTATGTATATCAACCTTTTTGCTTATGATAAAATATTATTTGGTTTTGTAAAGATGTATTAGAAATACAGAGAATAACCTACTTTGTGCTCTTAGCAGAGCTGAAGCCTGTTCTCCCTGGAACTCGAAAACATTTTTTCTATCAGTCTGAAACAACTATGAAATACAACTCATTCTCTATTGCATTGTCCTTTTGTTCACCTATGTGTGTTTGGTGTCTGACAAAGTCGAGCCATCTTTTTTGTATCACTTACATTTAATGAAAGTTGTTTTATAGGGATCTGAAGGCCAAAAGGGGAGACAAGGACCTCCTGGGACACCTGGAAAACCAGCAAGTATCTCTAACAACTAAAACACAGACTTACATCATCAAACACAGTTACAGAAATTCATTATAAGTGTTAGATAATTTGGCATGGAAATAATTTTAAAAACTTGTTGGGTTTTTTTCTTTTCTGTCAGGGCTTGAATGGTTTAGATGGTTTGCTGGGGGTTGATGGTAATGAAGGTTATCCAGTAAGAAATGTTTTTTTAGACTTTTGATTTCAAAACTTCTATTTTAGATGATGATTAGGATTTTGAAACACTAGTCTTCTCTTCTGCTCATTCCAAAGGGGGATATTGGTTTGAGAGGAGCTCCTGGAGCTCCAGGCAGCCTTGGCGAGAGAGTAAGGCCTCAATAATGTTGAATCTGGTACTAAAAATTGGTGAAAGAACAGTTCTGCCAACTAAAAATAGTTTTATTTCTAATATAGGGAAAACCTGGACCTACTGGGATTAGAGGACACACTGGAGCTATAGGGGTTAAGGTATCTTATCCATGCATTTTTATTATAATTTTTCTGTTAAATCATTAATTGATAATGCAATAACAATATGTATTAACTCAGGCTGCTGAGTCATCTTTATCATTATTTTTTATTTCTCAGGGTAAAATTGGTCCAAATGGAGCAAAAGGACCTCTTGGACCAGTCGGGCCAAAGGTATACTTGTTTATTTTAAAGCAGAACAAAGAAATTTGTGTGCTTCTTTAACACTAGTGGTCACTTATTATTCAGGGCATCCCTGGGCTGAGAGAAAAGGGTGAAACAGGCAATGTTGGCACTAAGGTAAAATACCCATAGTATAGTACTTACATAATCCTCATCTCACAACAAATAGGCTATAATATTTTCAGTGCACTCAACCATTCTCTGTACTGCAAAACGTAATCTATTTACTTACTGACAAGGGTAATGTAAAAATGTTTTTCCAAAATAGTGTATTGTGTATGAATAGATTCTGGACTTTTATTATGAACCCTGATAAAAGTATGTAAAAGTTTATTATACATATTTACAGGGCTTTTTGGGTGATATTGGGATGCCGGGACCTGTTGGTCCACCAGGGCTAAAGGTAATTTAAATGAAATTGTGAAGCTGTTTAGGTGCATTGTTACAAGATTTTTTTCTTTTTTTTTCTTTTTTTTTTAATCCAGATTTAACTCATTTCTAACTTTGATCTCAGGGGACTTCTGGTTCGCAGGGACTAAAAGGTCAATCTGGTCAAAAAGGAAATCAAGTAAGTCTTTTTTATTTAGCTTTGTTTTCTATTGTTTTATTTAGTATTTGCAAGTTAAAAATCAATATATATGTTTCCACAGGGACACCTGGGTCCTTATGGTCCACCAGGGCAGAGAGGCTCTCCTGGATTTATTGTATGTTCTTGTAATATTACACTCTTTAAAACTACAGAGGGAAATTTTGACTTTAAACACAGAAAATAATGTACTGTTTATTTTAGAAAATCTAATTTCGATAATAACCCCTTGTAACCATCTTTACTGCAGGGCCATCTTGGAAAAAAGGTGATTTTTTTTTTTTTTTTTTTTTTTTTTTATCTTTCTCTATATCTTTATAAATATGTAAATCCTATAATGTCTAAGCTATTCCGTTGTGTGGGTATTTCCATTATATGGGTATTTAATATTCGGAGATGTTAAAAGTTTCATTGCCATTAACTTAACTGTGTGATATTTAAAGGGGGTCAAGGGAGACCAAGGAAAAAGAGGACCAAAAGGAGTTAAAGGCAAGCCTGGACCTCCTGTAAGATACATTGTGATGATAAAAACAGACATATACACAGTGCCCTGCAAAAAATTTCATACACTTTGAACATTTAAACCTTTTTTGATGTTACAACCATAAATGTTAATGTACAACCAAAAAGGCCCAAAATATTCAGTTGAACCATCACAATAAGCACACCATTCCCATGGTTATGCACGGTGATGGGAGTGTCATGATGTGGGGATGGTTTTCTTCTGCAGGATGAGTTTTGCAGGTCTTCTTCATCCAATCTGGCTGAGCTTAAGCTATTTTATCAAAAAGAATGAGAAACTTTATGTTTCTAGATTTCAAAGCTGATAAACTTACCCCAAAAGGCCTGCAGCTATATTTGCAGATAAAAGTGTTTCTAGAAAATGACACACTTGAAAAAGCCACACTTTTCAGACTTTTGTTAAGAAATTTGAAAATTCTAAACCTCACATCAAATCCCACTAAAAAGTGTTGAAACTTTTGGTCACAATCCCACAAAATTAGATAAAGTTCAAGGGGTAAGAATATTTTTTGTAAGTCACTGAAAATTGGACCTGATCAAGAAGCATGTTATTGTAATGCAGCTGAAATACTTTGTATTTTCCCATTTTTATCCCAGGGACAACCAGGATCACCAGGCAGACTCAGACCTAAACAAATGCAATCCAAGCCAAGACCAGATCTACCAACTGAGCAAAGGCACAAATCCAGACCCAGTTCAAGGGACGGGCTGAAAAACTCCAATCAATCTCCTACTCTACTAAAAAAAGATGAACAAAAAGTTGGTACAAGCTCTCTTGTCATATGGACGCTGTTTAGAATGCTCTCTCTATATATGTCTATCAATCATTGGAGGTTCATGTATAAGAAGGCTACTGACGCCTCCACAGCAGAGCCGATTGATGTCAAGGAGATGGTTTGATGATGAGGAAGCTGAGGAATCCTCCAGCTTGGTGTTGGGAACAAAAGACGAACCTGGCACCACTTGCTATGAACTAAAACTTATCCATCCACATTTGGAAGACGGTGAGCACCCGTAGGGATTTAGAATGATCAAATTTGATAATATGTATCTGTTATGGGGCTGCACGATATGTGGAAAACATAATGCTGGTGAATGTTGTGATAATAAATGACTTGTGATAAATACACAGATCCTTATAAATAGGTAATGTCTTTCAGCATTGAGTTCATCATAAAAATAGAAATGAGTTACTCCAGCTATTTGAAAATACATCAGTTCAATAGTTTCATCTCATCAACATGGACTTGAAAATGTGGCTTTTGTCTCAGTGCTTGGCTTAACCACCTTACCTCCTTTTTACCTTAGATTTGCATACTACATCAAACAACAAGTTTCACCAAAATGTTACACCATAGAGAGCCCAAAAAGTACTTAGTTATTAGCTTACATTAACTGCAGTCCATGTTCTTCTTAAAAATATCCATGGTGCATGCAATAATATTGTAAAAATGAGACATTTGTAATATATATTGTGCAGCCCTAATTTATAACTGAGGAGGTTTTCTGTTTCAAATTATTCTGAGTGTCAAAGTTATTTATGTTTTAGGTTATTTTTATATGGATCCCAATCAAGGCTGTACATGTGATTCAGTGAAAGTGTTCTGTAACTTCACAGCAGGAGGAGCAACCTGCATAGATCCTCAACATTCACAGGTATGTCAGAGGATTAAATTAAAGGTGTGTGAAATTATTTTACAATCCATTCCAAAAACAAAAGGCTCTGTCATTTTTCAGCTGCAGTGTAACATTAAAAACATGAAATATATCTGTATGTTTTCCCCAATAAAAATCAGAGGAAAGTTTAGTGAAAACCAAAGCTGTTTTGTAATTTCTCAAATCAGTAAAGAGATTACATTAGAGATCTTCAAATAAAGCATAATTTCAACAAAAATGTAAGACTTACAGAAAAAACAAAACCTGAACTGATAAAAATTTTTGTGAATGCATAAAAAGGTAAAACAAATGTGAACCTTTTTTACAGACTGTACAAATCTTCACAGGAAGGAAAAAATGTTTCCACCTTGCACATTAAGACCAAATGAGGGGAAGAGGCAAACTCAAAACTGAAACAAAACAATTGGCTGAAAATATTTTGGACCTGCTGTTACACCTCAAGCTCAGAAACAAGGACAAAATTTACATGGAGGAGTATAATAAGTTTCTTTATATCTTCCAAAACAAAAACAAAAAAATCACAAACAGGTATCCTAAATTAGGCTACTACTGGAGAAAATGGAGAAATAATAAATAAATGTGCACATCTGAAAGTCCAAAACTGTCCCCTTACTGTATAGAGGTGGAAACAAAAATGACCTCAATAATACGTTTACAGTTATCATTTGATTCGAGTGTTATTTACCTAGGTAATCTACTATCTGAAAAGAAATAATTGTACCTCTTTTATTCTTTATACCTCAGATGATGGTTTTGTTTTCTTTACGCTTGTCTTGTTTACTTACATGTTTACTTGTTTTGTAGGGAAAACAGTACAGAAAGTTTTAAAATTATTTTTAAATATTTACCTTCATTCATTTAAATATATGAGTATTATTTCATTCCTTAGATAAAAATGAGTTGGAAACCAGATATGATGAAGTCAAGAATGCCGGTGCAGTGGTTTACTCAACAGCATAATGGACAGAGAGTAAGTCTAATAGAAATTTTCTTAAATAATCTGTGGACAAATTAACATTTGTTTCTTCTGTCTCTTTCCCCTACATTTCTTTGTTCTTCATTTTTGGATAGTTTGAGTATACTACTGTGGATATTGTACAGCTAAGGTTTCTGAAGTTCCACAGTCACACTTCTTTCCAGCACATGACTCTCAGATGTACAGGAAACCAGGCCAATCCCACTGCCATAGCAAGTTTAGCCAATTGGATTGTAAACTTGCATGGGGATTCTGGCAAAGTAATCGATGCACGCTTCATTGCAGTTTCCAGGAAAACCTGTGAGGTGAGAGAAAAAAAATCTGTCAACCTTTATTCTCCATCTGTTAACCAATTTATGCAACCAAAAAGACACCAGTTTTACACATATATAGGCATGTTGAGGCAAATAAATGTACACTGATATGCAAGCACTATAGACCACACAGGCACACTATTTAATTCTTGGTGCTTCTAGGATGTTGTAACAAAATGATGAGTTTTCTGGATTATCAAGAACTTTTAACACAAGAGAGGCAGTGGCAGTGAAGAAAGACCTGGACCATCTCCTTCTGAGGCATGAACTACAGAATGGTCACCACCAGTGCAGAGTTTGCATTAGTAGCAGATCGTTGTGAATGCATATTCATGCACAGTAAACAGAAGACTGTCGGAAAACAGCACTGAGACAAGAAGACCAGCAAAGAGGCTATTTTTGTCCTAGAAAAAAGCTGGAATTTCCTACACTGAAGTACATGGTTAGACAGAAGAAAACTGGTTTGAAGAATCTTCCCTCTGTGTGTTTATGATATCTGGAGAAGCTTTTATAATGAGAAGAAAAAGTCAGTGTTACCATAAGCAGTTAACCCTCTTTGCTCAATCCTTGTACAGATTGCTTCTAATGGTATGAAGTGGGCTTCTTTACTACTCTGACTGATTACACTTCCATGAATAAAGATTGGAATCAAAGCATTCATTCCCCAAGACCAGCTTCATTTTGTAATCAATGATTCGAGTGAACCCGTCTTAGAAATGCAGTCAAGTCTCAAAAAGTAAATAAATATGCAGAAGGAAATAATTTGTTTTTCACAAGTTATTTAAATATTGGTCGACAATTTCTGTATTGACTTTTTGGTCAAATTTGATATATTTGAAAAATGGTTTTGAGACAAATTAAATTGGTTTATTTTTTCTTCTGTCACCATTATAGCATGGAGAGAATAATCTGGAAATGTTACAAAAACCTTTGCTCATGTGTACATATTTGTTTTAAGAACAAAATCGAAATCTATACTTTTTGTCTGGTGTTTTTCCAGGTGCACATGGTGGTGAAGGTTCGAGGAAGCACAGAGTTGCATCGAGGGGATATGGAGTTACTTCCTCTCAGGGATCTGGGAATCGAGCTGAACAGCACACCCAGCAGTATCTCTGAGATCTCTATAGTTTTGGGACCCCTCTGCTTCTTGTGAGCAGTATTGTTATGTGTTTGGGTCATATTCCTCAGAATCAATAAAATTCTGTAAGTTACTGTATACTGTCCATATTGTATATGTCAGGTTTAGTTAGATATGATTTGGTTTGAGCTGTTTTTGTATATTTTGTCATATTTATTTGGATGTAAAATTACATAATTGTTTGAGTTTTGAATTATAATGCACAGTTATTTTTTATTAATTGTCAGTTCTCCCCTGATACTCTGGCTTTCTCCCATAGTCTAAAAACAGGACCTGTGATGGTCTGGCAACATGTCCACGGTGTACCCTGCCTCTTGCCCAATGACTGCAGGAGATAGGCATCCCCTCATGACCCTGCAATAATAAATGTGCAAGATAATTGATGTAATCAAAGAATGTGTTTTGATCAAGTTTTTTCTAATGTTAATATATATATATATCCTTATGCTGTAATGTAATTTTATTGCCACACTACAGTTGAATTAATGTTTAATTTCAGTTCAAAAATATTGATTTGTTATGTTCAATAAATCATTTTTGAAGTGAACTTCCTTTACCTTGTTGGTGACCAAGTATGTATGTCCAGATGAATGACCGATTAGTAGTCATAAAGTTATTATTCCAGTAAAGCTCACAAGGAGAAGTTTTAGGGCAATGAATCGCATGCCTAAAAAATTGCTATTTTTTAGGCATACATTTTTTTACATATTAATACCATTAATGTGTCTTTTTTTATTTATTTATTTATGTTTTATTGGTGCCTGCATATTTGATCCACTTCTATTCTGTAGCAGCCAAATAAAACCAGTTGGAGTCGCATTAAAAATTATACTGTATTTTCTCAACCTTCTGATGAAACCCCATTCCCCCCCGCACCCCCTCATCTCGTTGCTGGTGACGTCAAAAGAAGGAGAGACTGTCGGCCAATCAGCATCGAGAGTCCAGCTCATCATCTGGTCAATGTCTGTACCATGGAGTGGGAGAGCTCACATTGTTGCGAGTAGACTGAAACAGCTGCTTCTCTCTGTTGAGTCGCTGGGGAAAGCCCTGACAGAGAGGTCCAGGCTGCGGAAACAAGTAAGTAATTAAGGAAGTCAATTTTCTTTTATGTTTCTAATCGGTGTCAGTTCGCCTGTGGTTGACCATGGACGGCTAATTTGACTAGCTCTGTCATTCAGACAGCAGCGATATTATTTCAGCAGCAGTAAGCTAGGTGTTAATAGTTATCTGTGGAGTCGCTGCATGTTGTATTGATATCTTCTATAGGCTTGCGGAAGATAATTAGTTAGCTGTCTGTCTGCTGTTGCGAGGCTGCTCATGTGAGGGTGATTTGATTGTGAACTGGGTTTGCTTTGTCCGTCATTTAAAATCCTTCTCATTCCTTTCACTGACACGTTAATGGTGATTATATCTGCTAACCTGGCTAGTTTATGGAGTCTAACCTCTACTTCAGAACTGCCTCAGATAAATTCAACCTCTTTGCTTCTGTAGGATGGAAACCGAGGAAGAAAGTTTGCTCAGGTCCCGCAGCCGAGCCGCCAAGAGTCTGCCTACCTTCCCAGACTTGGATGGAGGATCCAGTCCTGGAAGTCATCCGCATGGGAATGACGATAACCGTATCAATGGCAATGGTGAGCAAATATAACCCTCTCGCGCGCACACACACACACACACACACACACACACACACACACACACACACGTCTTAGGCAGATTGTGTAAGGGGACTCTAACCTCTTCTGTTGCAGATTTTAAGATGAGTCACATCCTTTTTTGTTGTTGTTAAGATTAGTATATTTCCGTTGATGGTTTTGCAGACTAAAATGTGATGTGTTCCTCTTCACTAAACACTTTTGACCTTTGATACAGTTTTGTGGTTACATACAGCAGGAAGCAACAGCAGTCACACTACCTCATACTGGCTCTCATGCTGTGATGTAGAAATAATTTCAGGACTACATTAAAACACAAAAAATCAGGTACAATAAAGTCTTTAAAGTTTTCTCTGTGAAGAGTCAGAACATTACCTATGTGGAAGAGAGTAATTATTAGGAAACTGTTCTCATGGATTGTGTATGTCATTGTCTTTTTTTTTTCCCCAGAAGTGCTTTCTTTTTTATATATATATATATATATATATATATATATATATATATATATATATATATATATATATATATATATACACACACAATTCTGCTACAGTGATGTGAAAACAACAAAATAAAAATAAAAAAATAGGATTCCTATAATGGCATTTTCATAGATATTTTTTGGTGTTTGCACATGACATATGTGGGTGGAGTGCTACTCCTGCAATTGGTCACAGCTGACCTCAGTAAAAGAACAAACTTGTCCGTCATCAGACCTCTGTGAATGGTAATGACCTACAGTAACCTTAACAAGAAGAAGTTATGACGTTTTGGGATTTATATATATATTTTTTTATGATTTATTTCACATTCTGTTCCCGACACTCAAAATTAATCTTTGTTCCACTAAACAGTCTTAGCTGAGCTGCCTTTGACGATAACTGATTTTAAAAGTTGCCCATCAGAAGCTTTGTTGATAATTGAACTTGCTGTATTTACGTCTGCCCACAGCGCAAAGCTGCACAGATATTCCAAATGTGTTTGCAAAACAATTCATGTTATCTTGTTTTTTTTAGCAGCATTATCATGTGTTCTTTCAATTTCAGGGAAAATTGAAGTGGAGCATGTGATCAGCAAAAAGCTGCAACTAAAAAGGAGAGCAGAGGTTAGTTGATAATTGAGCTGCATGATGCATTCATAATTGCCACATTAGTATCAATAGGTTCAACTTTGCTGTTGCAAAGGACCACTTGGATGCAGTATTTGTTTTAGGCTATTGTATTTTAGCTGCAATACATTCATGGTATTGAGTCTAATGGACTTTGACCGTCCTTGATGCCCTCCTAGAGGAGTTTTGTAGAACTCTCATCCCAGTCGACGATCCTTGTTCTTGTCACACTGAATGACCACAGATTTATACTCGAATCCAAAGACTGTCTTAGAATTATTTCACAACAGATCACAAGTTATCTCGAGTTGTGGACCCAGATTTGTTCACACTAAAGTTAAAGTTTAGGTTAAAAATACGTTTTTAAAATTTGCCATCATGTTTCTTCTGAGCGTAAGTAATAAAGTTTTGGAGTGGCCCAGCAAGAGATTCTCACAAAGAGAATCTGTGAAGGGCTAAAGATTAGGGTGATGGCAAAAGTCCTTCCAGCCTCAAAGACTTGCAATTCATCACCAAAGATCAGTCATCAAAATATCACTTAAAGCATATAAAAATAAGAAGCACAATTATAATAAGGGTTTGATAGCTGTAATTCCAGTACTAGTTTTTACATTTGTTATTGAGAAGTTTTTTTTGTTATCTTTTGAGAGATGCCTGTCTTATCAGAAGAAACAAGGTTCTTGGTTGAATGAAAATAATTTTAAATCTGTCAGGGGATGTGAATACTTTTGGGCTTAACTGTGCATATAAAAATGTATAAACCACTATAACAAATGTGGATTGTTTTTTTGTTTTTTTGTTTTTTTTGTTGTTGTTGTTGTTGTTGTTGTTGTTGTTTTTTTTTTTTTTTTTTTGTTTTTTGTTTTTTGTTTTTTTTTTTTGTCGTCATTCAGTTTTTCATATTTGAAGGAATTAAGTTTATTTTGCAAATTGTAAAAACTTAATTTCAACTTCAGTCACTTCAGGCCAATCCATGAACTCTAATTGAGCAAAGTGAAATAAATGTCTGTGGATAATTCTGATTATCTGTGAACTTGATTAAGTCGTATCAAGACTAAAAACAAAGATCAGAAAGGGATCATTTATATAAAAACTGAGATTTAGTTAAGTAATTTCTTTTCTGCCTGTCAAAAGAAAAAAATTACAAACCAGCTCATGACCCATTGAGTAATGTCAAACCAGAGCAAAAATGTTAACTGGAAGGATGATTACAAAAGATGTGTTCAACTTGGCTAAAAGTTGAAAAAGTCCATGACACACTGAGCTGTTGCAAAACACTTCAACCCATGCTGATTTGGCATGTCTGCTGTACTTTGTGAATCACAGTGACATTGTCAGATGAACTGTTAATGATACCATGGAAGAATAGTGACTCTTCTCAGTGAGTTTCAGTAACTAAAAGGATTGTATCTGCTTTTTGTTTGGCCAGGGTCTGAAGAATGACCTGATGCGACAGTTTGAAAGCCAAGTCCATGATTTTATGGACAGTCTTATTGAAGAATCAGCCAGCCTCGAGTCCGCACCTCTACCTGCTGCCTTTTCACCTCCGCTGTCGGACAAGGAGCGGAGCAAACTTGGGTACTGCATTTCCTTGTCAACCTTGAACCCATATGAATGCGCAGACCTGTGGCCACTTTCCTTTTGCCTATTTTCTTGTCATAATAGTGCTGATCTGACAAGTAAATAACAGTTTTGCCCTTCCTTGCGCATTTTCCTTTCCGTAGGCACTTTCAGCCTCCCCATGGCCGTGGGAAGCACTTTGTTACTCGGAGATCCCTGCTAGAGTAAGTTCATACTTCACTATGTAAGTCATTCAAATGAGATGCTCTGTAATTTGAGTGCTTTATGGTAATATGGTTTTCCTGAAGACTGCAACATGTTTTCCATGCAGCTGCGCTGTATAGACTCTCTAGATTTATGATGTGTGTTTTTCCACAGCGAGCTGTTTGAGGTGAACCACATCAGGACCATCTACCACATGTTTATTGCCCTGCTCATTCTCTTTATTCTCAGCACGTTCGTGGTAGATTTCCTTGATGAAGGCAGGTAATACTGACTAAACCTTTTGTATTTATGTTGAAAGACATGTTCTTTTGTTTCATTTGTCTTTTCTTTATTAACCAGACACCATAACAAGTCATCCACATGTTCTCTTAATCTTCTCTGCCTTAGACTGGTCTTGGACTTTGACCTGCTAGTCTATGCATTTGGACAGTTCCCTCTAGTGGTGTGCACATGGCTTTGCATGTTCCTGTCCGTACTGTTGATTCCCTACACCTTATTCCATCTGTGGTCACAAACCCAGTCAGGCTCCCATGGCCAGCAACAGCTGTACACTTGGCTGTTTGGCTCTGCGTTCCTGCTCTACCAAGGCCTGGGTTTGGGATTCCTACCAACATATGTGGTAGTGACCAACAATTTGCCGCCTGCTTCTTGCTTCATCGTCATCATAGAACAGGTAGGTGTTCTGGCGAAGGTTAAGTCTTATTTTGACTGAAATGTTTAGCTTTTTATTTGGTCTCATATTTCAATGTGCATCTTTTGATCTTGGAACATTTCTCCTGTTTCAGGTTCGCCTAATGATGAAAGCCCATTCCTTTGTCAGAGAGAATGTGCCAAGAGTCCTGGCTTGGACAAAAGACAAGACAAGTATGTCATTATTTCACTTAAACTGGATTATTTTACTTTGCAGAACAGATATATTTATACCAAGGTAGATTATACAGAGATGGAATGACTTCATAAGGCAATTGTTTGCACTGGATTTTATTTAAGGATATCAAAGTAAATGGACACATAGCTTCTTTGTGTTGCTCAATCACATAGAACCCAATAAAATGCATTGATCTTTCTGACTCATGTGTTGAGGTGTGAAAAAGTTTAAGGGATATAAATTCTGTTTCTCAAAACCATATTGTCCCTTTTGTCTTTCCAAATACTGTGATTTATAGGCCATGGTCCTGTGGTTCCTCAAGTTTCCCAATATCTCTACTTCCTGTTTGCACCAACTCTCATTTACAGGGACAAATACCCCAGGTAAACTACCTCTCATAGTTATTTGTCTAGTTTTAGTTGTGATTCCTTCTAAGGCCTAAACAAATAATTTTTCCCTTCCACTAGAAACCCGGTGACCAGATGGAGCTATGTGGCCACAAAGTTTCTGCAGGTACTGAATCCTGCTGCTGTCACATGACATTTGAAAGAAAAATTTCTAACATTTCCACCTCCCTCAATGTTCCACAGATACTTGGCTGTCTCTTTTATACCTACTACGTATTTGTGCGGCTATGCATCCCACAGTTCCGCAGCATCAGTCTGCAGCTGTTCAATCTACGCGCCATGGTCCTTTGTGTTTTTAACTCTATACTGCCAGGTAAATTAACTTGACCTGTATCAAATTAAACTTTTTTTTTTTATTAATTCTTTTGGCTTCAAAATAATACATTATTGCTTTTTTTTTTTAAAAAGAAATAATTTTCATTTTTCAGGAGTTTTGGTTCTCCTGCTGGGTTTTTTTGCCTTTCTCCACTGCTGGCTCAATGCTTTTGCTGAGATGCTTCGCTTTGCAGACCGGATGTTTTACAAAGTATTGCTGTCACTTTCTTTGGCAGATGATACACAAGTGCTGAAGTTATACATAATATGTGCATTAATTTTAAAATTACACCTAGGACTGGTGGAACTCAACATCTTATGCCAATTACTACCGCACCTGGAATGTAGTGGTCCATGACTGGCTGTATTACTATGTGTACAAGGACTTCCTGTTGGTGAGTTGACTTTATGTTGAAATGCAAAACATTTTGGAATGATGCCAAGGGGTTGGGTTTTTTTTTAAATGTCTTGAACTGATATGATATAGTCCTGACTTCTTTTCTTCTGCCATTGTCTTTCCAGATATCTCAGAAGCGCTTCCGACCAGCCGCCATGCTTTTTGTGTTTACAGTGTCTGCAGTGGTCCATGAGTACATTCTCGCAGTTAGCTTTGGGTTCTTCTATCCGGTGCTCTTCTGCCTCTTCATGTGCTTTGGAAGTAAGGGGGTAATAATGCATGCAGTGGATTTATGTTGTTGTTTAGAAACCTCTTTTAATTCTTGTTCTTCCTACAGTGATGTTCAACTTTATTTTCCACGACCGAAGGAAAGGCCCCATTTGGAACATATTAATGTGGACGTCCCTGTTTCTGGGTCAGGGGGTCATAATGTGTCTGTACTCTCAAGAGTGGTATGCCAGACGCTACTGTCCACTTAAAGAGGTAGCGCCATGGCTTTGAGATTATGCACTTCACCTTAAATATTGCACATCACAGCCACAAAGTTCAATGTATTTTTATTGGGATTTCGTTTGACAAACGACAACGTAGACCGTTTTCTGATTTGTCTGTTGTGCTCTTTGATCTTCATTATGCTGTTTGTTTTCTAATGGTCTCTAACTTCTTCAGCTTTCACAGAACAGCTACATTTATACTGCGATTAAACTGCACACAGGTGGACTCCACTTGATGATTTGGTTCCATTTAGTAATCAGAATACTTCTTGGTTACACTGGTTTTTATTTAGGGATGCATGAGCAAAAGGGGCTGTATCATTTTTCTTCCGTATCATAACTGTGGGATGCTTTATTGGTCTATCCCAATAAAAACACTGAAGTTTGTGGTTGTTACCTGACTTATTTTGAAGCAATTCAAGAAGTATGAACAGTATTGCAAGGCACTGCGTGAACTCATTACAGCTATTTATAATTGTTTCTGTTCCAGTCTTCGTTCCTGGATTTGCTGAAGCCTCGGTCCTGGAGCTGTCAGAGAGGTCTGATGGCTGAGTCCAATAAGATAAAATGGGACTATTGAGAGGAACCCTATCAACCCAATCAAGATGGACTCCACCAGCTCTCCTCTCACTGACATTGTTTATTTATTGCATTTAAAATTTAGGAGTCTTACAGTGTATGAATGTATAGAAGAGTATCTGCTAAGATGCCAAAATTGCAACATCAGGGGTGCCTTATTTATTTAGTTTTCAGCTGCTGTTTCTCAACAGAAGTTCACATATAAAAAATCGGAAGTACCAACTTGAATTTTCTTTTCTCATGTGTCCCTATTGCTTTGGGCCCACTGTGAAACCGCTCCTTGTGCAAATAATGACATGGCAGCTCAATACAAACATTACACAATTGACACATTATCCACATGTGATGTAATGGTTAATATTTACCAAGGTGGGATGTTGTAACTTGATTGTTAAAAAGAAATGTGTGAATTATATTACAAAAAATGAACTTATTTTCATTACCAGTTCCGTTTTTTTTGTAAGTGTTCAGTATTGTATATGAATGAGAAACAGTGATCTATTTAATTATTCAGATATTAAGCAGACTAATGAAGCACACTTGAACTCTGTTCATCTGCAATGTCACAACTTTAGATTTTTGGTCACTTAAATGACAAACAATATTTTGTAAAATTCTAAATAAATACTAGGTTTACAAAATATTTAAGATATGAAAGTTGCTGTAACTACTGATATTTTACTGAATGTACCCCTGATTAAGTTAAGTACTTGGAAGATACAGAAGTTATATATGATCATAGAAAAAGTTGAATATTTTGATATGCTTTGGTTATGATGAATATTTAAACCTATATACAGTGATTTATGACTTCATTGTGAAACAATTACAGAATCTGTCAAAATTGCAGCTGGCTGCTCAAATGTCACAGCAATAATGTAATATTTCAACTTGAAAACCAGATTGTTTTCATTTTCAGATTACCTGTAAACTATTTGAAATTAAAATCATACAAAAATGCATTTTAGTAATCAGAGAAATTGTCATTTACTATCTCTTTGGTGTTAAAGTAATGTTTTTAGGGTAGTTGATACACTGTCTGGTGGCGGGGCTTGTGGGTTTGGATCCTTGTGAAACTTGAGTCGCATAACTCAAAGTAGAAACCAGCAATGCAGAACTCAAGACTTTCAAAAAGAAAACTGGACCACCACAAGGTGGCACTCTGGGAAAAGTTTTAAACTAATCATCTTCTGCTTATTTGATCAAGAACAGATTCCTATGATTATTTGGAATCCTGTAAACTAATGTGTGATAAAACAACCACCAGCAAGTTATTTTTATACCATGTACAGATTCAAATATTTCAAGCTCCTGCTCTAATTTGATTGGAGTTTGTAATACCACTGTATCTAGAAAGGGTTGCTAAACAGCAAAGGTATTTATAAGTATTTTGAAAGCAGAGCTCTGGGTACTTAATGTCACTTTTGCCTTTAATTTGATTATTATCAATAATGTATGATGTTTTTAATCTTAACATTGTAGATATGCCTGATTCGTTCCCAACACCAAATGTAAAAACTGTAAAGAATTCCCTTAATTTTGTGTTCTTTAAATGTCATTTGCTGTATAATTTATATAAAACATGTTTGCTGGCAAAACAGTTCTGTGCAAATGTTTGGATTCATCTCATTTACTTAGATTGTATTTAAAAAGGTTGGGGAAACTGCTGATTTTTTTTTGTTTGTTTTATTTCCATTCCAGCACTTGTGTTTAAGCCACCTAACTCAGTGTATTATTCAAGGATAAGAAAATAACTTTAACTGTATGGATGAACCAGTATATATATATATATATATATATATATATATATATATATATATATATATATATATATATATATATATTATTTTTTTTTTTTTTTTTTTTAAACCTAATAGAAATTTACAAATTAGTAGCTAGTTTTTTGTTGTTTTTTTGTTTTTTTGTTTTTTTTGCCATTCACATATCCAGTTTTTTTTAGCTCATGCTGCACAACATGCTTGCATGGTCATCTTCAAGAACAGGGATGATGAATGCTTCTGCATACTGGGTGCTTCATCGGATGTGCCCCTCCCACTGGTCCAACTATGGACAAAATGTTTGTCATGAACTGAGGTATGGGCTGCAAAGACCGCAATTCTATATATGCAGTCATATTTAATAAATTATTAGAGTATTAAAAGTTCAATTTATTTCAGTAACTCAATTCAAAAAAACAAAACACATAGATTATGATGATTTTCTGCTTATAGCTAATGAAAACATGTAAGATTACAATATTAAATCAGACCAGTAAAATCTGTATTTTTAATACAGAAATGTGGGCTTAATGTGCTACGTGGGCTTATGTGCTACGTGTGTGTGCGTGAGAGAGAGAGAGAGAGAGAGAGAGAGAGAGTGACCTTTCAAGAGATTACAGAACAATGTAAAGCAGTGGTGTCCAAAGTCGGTTCTCGAGGGCCAGCCTCCTGCCTGTTTTAGTTCTCTCCATGGTGGTATTAACTACCTCTTCAGCATGTCAATGTTCTGTTGAGGAGCCATCATTTGATCCAGGTGTGTTGAACCAGGGAGAGAACTGAAAAATACAGCATCCTGGTCCTTGAGGACCAACTTTGGACACCACTGATGTAAAGTAACTGTTTTTATTAACTTTTCAGTTAAAAACAGCATGTCAAATGTTTATACTCTTCTCAGCAATCAACTGAAAAGCCTTTGACAGTTTGCAAATGCACTCCAAGTCTTTGAGGCTGGAAAGCCTTCTTGCCATCACCCTAATCTTTACTTCTCTCCACAGATTCTCTATATCAGAGTCAAGCTATAGGACTCTGGCTGGGCCAGGTTACTTTAAACCTAAATCATAACCTCATAATAAACATCTAAGTTTGTATCTAATATTTTGGCAGAGAAAATAGGAAGTTTTTTAATAAGTTTTTCAGGATTTATCCTCCTGTTATCTTTGATCACGAAGTCCACATGCCCCCTCCTAACTGCTGGGACCAGGCCGCTGTTAGCGCTGGAGCTGACAGGGGGCCGAGGCGAGCCCCCCGCCTTGTGCAACACATCCTCTATTCTGCGGTAAAGATGGCGGCGTCAGAGGGGGCGCGCAGCAGCTCGACAACGGTAAAACGGCTTTGATTCGATCCACTTTGACTGCGTGAACTCGTCGGAAGGCTTTCATTACTCCTCATAATTCAGCTGGACCACCCGGACGGAGAAAATCGCTGTCACACGCCGGGGTTGTGATTTTATTGTTAGAGGCAGGCTGGGTGGGTTTCACTGGTAGCTGCTATCGTTAGCCGAGCCAGCTAACACGGGCTAGTTCACGTTCGAGGAGAACACCGGAGCGAGGATTCGGGCTAGGCCGCTGCAGCTTGGGGGAATGTGAACCGTAGGGAGACGGTGGGGGGAGGTTTGCTTGCTTGGTCCCAAACGTCCTCACGCTAAAGTACCGGGATGGGACAGCAGGTTGGCCGGGTCGGTGAGGTTACATCGACGGGACTCCAGCCGCCACAGCCCCACGCGTCCCAGCCACACCAGGGTAAGGGGAGCCGGGGGAGCGTCGCCGGGAGAAGACCCCGGGAACCCGGTTGCAGCACCGTGATACCGCCGGGCAGGACAGCCGTGGCCAACGTGCCAGACCCAGGGATAAATATATTTACGCAGCATTCAGGTAAAGAGAGGGCCATATTTATGAAGGTGTGGGTGGGTTTTTTTTTTTTTTAAATCCACTTATTTGTTTGCTGTTGTTAAATCACTGCTAGCACATCCATGCTATTTGTCAACGACGCCTTAGCGGAACTAGCCTAAGGCTCCAACCTTAGCTTTAAATACTTCCTCTATTTACTTCTGCTTTCCTTTCTGTCTGTAAGAGTGGACTTAAGCAGTTTATAATATAATAATATAGCATAGTTAGGCATGTGGTCTGATGATCCTTAAAGCTGCACAGCTATTAAAAATTGCGATAATAGTTCAGTGCTTTCTGCAGTAGGATGTTCGCCCCTACAGTTCTTTAGATATCTGACTGGGAAACACTGATTATTGCCTCCGGAGGTTGACATGCAATTCCACGCCATTTAACACACAATAGGATCCACATACCACAGGCAGGCTTATACTACAATATCCAGTGGTTTTCAAAGGCGAACTTGATAGCACTTACAGTTAATTGTTAAAACTTATGCAAAGCTTAATCCAGTGGACTATATAAGTAGATTAATAAACCTAAAATGTGTCTTCATCAAAGATTGGAGCCTCTCAAATATTATGGTAATGTATCTTTGACTCAGAAGGTCATGTTCTTAAACGGGCTAAGGTAGTTTTAGGCATCTGACTCAAAACCCCAGTTTTTCTGTCATAATTCTGCCTCAAAGCGGTTTTTGTACATTGGCACTGAAATCTGCAGATAGATCTTATCTACAAGATGCACTGATCAGGACTTTCCTAGCTGATACTGAGTTCCAGTTTTCTTCGAAGTTTGATCTTTTGATTATTTTTTTTTTTCTTAGTGACTACAATACCGTAAAGAGAAAAACTTGGTCCAGGTAGAGGTAGTCGAGTTCAACAAAAAAGGAATTACAAGATTGGTCATTTTTATGCATTAAGACATGTCTGTAATCTTTATCAGATCTTTATTAATCTTTAAAACTGTGCATTAGACTCTAAGCAGTTGGTTGTTGCATTTATGGATTAAAAGTGGTGGGAGTTTTTAGTTTTTATGCATATAATAAATTAGGGAAAATTTATTTTTTTTGTATGTGACCTGTCATAGAGCTACTCAAGTGGAAAACTGTCTGATTCTGATCTCAGGCTGATTAATTTCTGCATCTCTATTCTAAAGGATTTTTTTTTCTTTGGACCCTAGAAAAGTGGTGAAACAGCTTGCTCTTTTTCTTCTTAGTGTCCTCCTACCTTGTCATTTAGTGTCTGTTCTATGCTTTTAAATTACAATGACATAATACCTCCCGGATGATTTGTTAGTCATTATTATTTACCATATACACAATCTTTTCCTTAACATTCTCTCAATACATTTGAATGCACAATTTAAGGGGACAACCCTACTCTTGGTTTGAGTTTTGAGTGGTACATTTCTTCAAATAAATTATGGTAGCTTCATGCAAAAGATGTTTAAAAAAATTGGCATAATTTGTCTAGTTTCCACTGATGACCCAGCCAATGAGGACACACAGAAAGTGCAACCTTTGGGAATGGAAAGCATTTTCAGTTCTTGGCTCTCTTATCCCAGAAGTCACAGTCCTCTTAGACAGCCAGAAAAAGCCCTCTCTGAGTGCAGCATGGCTCACTGTCTGTCTGCACTGTTCTGTTTTCTCCAATGTTGGGGCAAGAGTAGCCTTTTTATAGCTACCAGGATGCTGTCACACAGCTTTTCTGCAGAGAGACTGCAACTCTTTAAAGCACACAATAATAGAACAAAGGCTCTTTAAGTGGAGAAGCTTGCTATTGTGCACTGTGTCCTCCAATGCATAACAAACAAATGCTGTATTCTGGTAGTCTGTTGGTGTAATTGCGATTAAACAATATCCCATCCATCTTTACGAGAGAAAGCTGTTTTATTAAGAGCAGTTTCAATTTGAGCTACACTAAATAAATATTCTTTTTTTTTTTTTTTTTTTTTTTTTTTTTAGTTTTACTATCAGTTTGTCATGTTGGTCCACAAACACCAGTTTTATGCAATCTAAGCTTCCAAAATAAACAGGATGCATTTATGTAACGACAGCAAGATAATAAAGTTTACTGTTCTTTCAATAAGTTTAAATGAATAGGCTTGCCAGACTAGACTTGAGACAGAAATGGGGTATTGCCAGGTAAAAATGTGCTAATTTATTGCAGATGCACAATACTGTACAAAAATAGTCATATAATGAATAGTTGTGAGTTTGCATTTAGTAAATTTGGTGTATTATATACAAATTATATAATAGCTGATATAAAAAAATTTTTTTTACAGTTATCACTAGATTTCACTGTAGGAAATTAAAATTACATTCAAAGTACATACAGTACTTTGAATGTAATTAATTTTTACTCTATAGTTGGATTAAACTATACTGCTCACAAAATTACAGGGAACAGTAAAATAACACATCCTAGATCTCAATTAATTTTTCTCATTGA
Source organism: Anableps anableps (assembly GCA_014839685.1). Lineage (NCBI taxonomy): Eukaryota > Metazoa > Chordata > Actinopteri > Cyprinodontiformes > Anablepidae > Anableps > Anableps anableps. The sequence goes on along the minus strand of CM026070.1, from coordinate 18,931,811 downwards.
AAAACTTTATTATTAACACAGAGGAATTGAGAAGAAAATAACACAAATTATCAATGTAAATCAAAATTATTACACCATGGAGATCTGGATTCTTACTCAATATGAAAGTTGGAAATAACATGACAGGCTGATTAAGTGTCTGAATATTCCTCAACACAAGTCTAAATGAGGCTCAGTAGTGTGTGTGGCCTCCACATGCTTGTATAACCTCCCGACAAGCCTGGGCATGCTTCTGATGAGACGGGGGATGTTCTCCTGAGGGATCTCTTCCCAGACTTGGATTAGAGCATCAGCTATCTCCTGAACAGTCTGTGGTGCAACGTGGCGTTGGTGGATTGACCGAAACATGATGTTCCAGATGTGCTCAATCAGAGTCAGGTCTGAGGAATGGGCAGGCCAGTCCATAACATCAATGCCCTCATCATGCAGGAACTGCTGACACACTTCAGCCACATGAGGCCCAGCATTGTCATGCATAAGAAGGAACCAAGGGCCCACTGCACCAGCATATGGTCTCACAACGGGTCTGAGGATCTCATCCTGGTGCCTTTATGGCAGTCAGGGCACCTCTGGCTAGCACATGGAGGGCTGTGGGGCCATCCAAAGAAATGCCTCCCCACACCATGACTGACCCACCACCAAACCGGTCATGCTGGAGGATGTTGCAGGCAGCATGACGTTCTCCATGGTGTCTCCAGACTGTCACGTCTGTCACATGTGCTCAGTGTGAACCTGCTTTCATCTGTGAAGAGCACAGGGCGCCAATGGCGAATCTGCCAGTTTTGGTGTTCCCTATCAAACGCCAGTCGTCCTGCAACGGTGTTGGGCTGTCAGCACAGGCCCTATATGTGGACGTGGGGCCCTCATACCACCCTCATGGAGTCTGTTTCTGACAGTTTGAGTAGAAACATGCACATTAGTGACCTGCTGGAGGTCATTTTGTAGGGCCCTGGCAGTGGACCTCCTGTTCCTCCTTGCACAAAGGACGAGGTAGAAGTCCTGCTGCTGGATTGTAGCCCTCCTACGGCCCCCTCCATGTCTACTGGTGTACTGGCCTATCTCCTGGTACCTATTTCATGTTCTGACACTGTGCTGAGAGGCATAGTAAATCTTCTTGCCACCGCTCACATTGATTTTCTGTCTTGGATTAGCTGCACGACTTGAGCAACTTCAGTGGGCTGTAAAAATGCCTCTATGCGTGACGGCACTGACAAAATGAAAAAGTGACTAAAAGTTCAACCAGAAAGGACGAGAACAGAGAAATGATCTGTGGTCACCACCTGCAGAATCACTCTTTTATAGGGGTTGTGTTGCTAATTGCCTCTCATTTCCAGCTGTTGTATGTTCCGTTTGCACAGCAGCAGCAGGTGAGATTGATTCACAATAAGTGTTATTACCTAACTGGTGACATTGACTCCACAAAGGTGTGACTGATTTGGAGTTACATTGTTTTGTTTAGGTGTTCCCTTTATTTTTTTAAGCAGTGTAGATAGTGGTGAATTGTAATAAGGTATCTTGAACTGGACTGTATCAGAGTTTGAACCAAGACTGCATTGGCATTGATTTGGATTGAACTTTACTAATTTGAGAGGAGCTATGTTGTTAGTAAAGCTGCAGAATATTGTGGAAATTATAGACTGTGATGTTAACGGGGACGTAGCAAAACGTACAGCATCTGCATAATTAGGTGGTTCTAATTCCCGCATAAAAATATTGACGATATTAATCGGGTGTCTTAAAAGTTAAAGTGGGGTTTCAGGAAGCTCTGTTCAGAGCAGCATTATCCAGTTCAGACTTGTTTAGATTTTGGCGTTTAGACTTGAGTGGCTCAGTTTAGATGCATTGAAAACACTTGAATAACTCTTTAATTCTGCACTGATGGGAAGCTTTGAAATATGTCAACTTAAGCTCCAGTTACTAATAGCCGTTAGCCACTCACCGTGCTTACAAACTATTTAACTTAGCTATCACTGTTATTGTTTTTTTGTTTTTGTTTTTTTTTTCTACCAAATACCTTAAATGCTTCAATACAAGCTATTTGAAATGGGTGAAGGCTTCTTCAGTGCTTTCTTAATTACATTATGTTGCCTCCAGTAACAAGAACTACTTCCTTTTTTACTTCAAAATAAGAGTCTTTCTGATCTGTCATTACGCTGCTTCCCTTTCTGCAACCTTCAACGTCTTGTCCACTTTGATCCCTCTCTGGTGTAGGCTTATATACAGCAAGACTTCCTCCAACAGGCTGAAAGTTTTAAATTATTGCAAACTGTGAGTTTACCATTCTTGGAGTATAATACCCAAGAAATACTGCATTCCAAGCAGCCGTTTACCAAATCACTGCGCAGACTTATATATTTTCAGTATATTGTTAAGTTCTAATTGTCGAATGGTATTTTAGGTGTGAGCTTTTTAAATATATCACTTTTACTTTTGTTTTATGTTTAGACTATGAAATGTATGTTGTTTTTTTTTGTTTGTTTGTTTTTTTTACCTAAGACCTTCTTTAATTTGTGGTTTTACATGATTTAACTTTTTTATAACAACTGCAACTCCTACTGTAAAACTAGATTTGATGTTCAAATTTAAATACAAGGAGCCTTTGTCTTTCCCAGCTGGAAAGAATGAACTTATCTCCTGCTAGAGTTCGCATCAGCTCATCTTTAACTCAGCTTTCCTGTCTTCTCATCTATTTACCTGTTAAGACATACAGGTCAACTCAAAACCACTGAGCTAAACAAGGACAGACGAAGAGCAGACCACCTCTGTGCTGATTCAAACGGAGCCAGTCAGACAGCACCCTCTTGGCAAATTGGGTCGATTGTTATCGGTGATTCATGGGCTGCGACGTATTGATGGTTTCACTCCTTTTGCATCATCAGGATTTCAGAGATCTCAGTTTCTGCAGCAGCTTCACCTGATATTCTCACTGCAGTGTTGGGAGACCTCTGTTATTGAAAAGCAGTGAAATCTTTCCTAAAAACAGAAAAGCATCTCATTAACAACTCTTTCATGCTTGTTTTCTAATTTATTGCTTTTCCTTATTTGTCACACTGAGATTAGTTTAAAAAAAATTCGATTTGTATTTAGGTACTCTAAATGAGTTGGATAGTTGTAGTAATGGTAGTAAAAACAGTATAAAACACCTATGGTGGGTGGTTTTTTTTTTTTTTTTTTTTTTTTTTTTTGAAAAAGAGAGTGATTATGATTTTAACAGATCATAGAAATTGGGGCAGATGAGTGGATTTGCATTTTTTTTTTTTTTTTTTAATTTTTAAGCGCTTATTACTGCTGAGGCGTGTGGATCCAGCTCTGCCTAAAGTACTACACTGTTAAGTCTGCCCAGAGGAGAGGAGAGGTTCCTGGATCTGGGTTTTAACAACCTAAGCTGATTTGCATCATGGGTGAAATTAGATTAGAGGCAAATCCACTTTTCTGTTGACTCTATGGCCTGAAGCCCCTACTATTAGGATGCGTATAATCAGCAGTGTAGTATCAGGGGAAACACATCAAACACTTCACTGGCCACTGGGGAGATTTTAATGGGCTTTATAAGGTGATATCGTTTTGTACAGTTAAGGTGTGGACAGAATAGGACATATCTTTGTCATTAAGCTGTCATCAACCACTAGGGGCAGTTATGTCACCCCCTCCTCTGGGTGGGTGTGATTAGAAATTAGGGCAAAACAGGTGAGTCCAGCTGATGAAATTTGGTAAGCTGCAGAAGCAGAAAGTGTTGTTTTCAGTGCACGATAGTTGCTCCACAATGAAACACGATTTATCTCTATCTATACAAGGCATGCACTGGTATTAGTCTATTGATAACTGCTTAAGCCTTTATTTCCCCTGCTGGCTGGCAGCATGTAGCAATGTCTATGGGAGGAAAAACTCTGTTATTTGATGTTCATTCAGAGAATACTCTGCTCACTCAGACAGGTTCTTTGGTATCACATTAAGACACTTAAAACCTGGGGCTGTGATTATTATATTTTTCCTCGTGGTTTTAAACTGTGACTTTGCCTGTCTTTTTCTGCAACAAACTACGCTGCATCTCAGTCCTTCATTTTCCTCCAGGCCCATCAGCTCTACATGTACAGTTTGTTAAACCCGGCTGCCACACAAGCATCAGTTCTTCTTAAATTCAAGACTTTGTTAAACATGCCATAAATCAGAGTTCATTTATCTGACAGACAGATAATCAAACTAAATAATAGATTGGCAATTGTTTTAAGGTTTACCTTTTATTTTAAATGCTGTGTGGTTTTACCGAATGCATGCTCTAGTATCTCAGCCCCAGTTACAGCCTTAAGCCTTTGCATCTGCTATCAGTCGACTAATCGGCAGTTCCTAGAACTGCAGATCCCAGTGTTTGTTCGTTGGCTTCGTCTCCATTGCTTTTTATCATTAAAGTGTTTGGATTGATCAAAACACTTAGTGATTGGCTGTGCAGATGGTATAACAATGCTTCCATCTGTCAGCCTGACACCTGAGGGTTTTAAACTTCACTGGAGAGTCTAGCCAAATTATTTGTAGTAGCCTCCAGTTTTCACTCTTACACTGTGGTAGTGTTTCAGGACGGGAGTTTAGATCCAGGGAGAGAGAGAGAGGCAGTCTCAGTGCCAAGCCTGTTAAGTACTGGTTTGCTTCCAGGATGAGTACTCTACTGCTGGCATTATCACTGCTGCTTATCTTGTGGGTTGCAGGCTGGAGACTTGGCTGGAAATGCACTCTTGCACTCACTTACTGTAGCCCCTTGCATACATCCGCAAAATCATACAGACACTTTTAGATGTTCTTTAACTCCTTTCAGTGTTTTGTTTTTTTTTATAAATTGTTTTTAAAAAAATGAACGTAAAACAGTGCGGCTTTTGGTGAGGATTATCCAGCGAGTCTGGCTTCTAATCATCCAACAAGCTGATCAGTCAGAAACCCTTTAATCCGGTCACACTGTGGTGTCACTGTGCTCTTAATGTTCGGTGAAATGCTTGTGATTATACTAACATGGAAAAGGCTATAAATGTTGATTTTTAACATGGTCATTGATTTTATAGATAAAATACTGAAAATATTAAAAGAAATATCCTTGTCATTAAAGGCATCGAAACTAAGAACTCCCTCCTTTTTATTTTCTACAGACAGCATGATGCACTCTGATGCACATTTCCAAGTTTTATAAACATCTGTTGAAGGTTAGGGACGTGGGTTTTATTGCATGAATAGGGACGACCTTCTATCTACTTAAGTTTCATTTGGGCTCAAAACTACTACCTTGAAGAACCTGCAGCACATTTTTAATGTTTTCAAGTTAGGAATAAAAGTTAATCTGTTAAAATTGGAATTGGCAAGTCAAACCTCAAAGAAATTGTTTAGAAAAAGTTCACGTCAGTAGTCTTATTTCAGTTACCTTGAATCTAGTTTGGTGATTTGAAAGTAGAAGAGTGCAAGAAAAAAACTCAAGTGTTTTATGGATGAAGGCTCTTTGCTTGGCAGAATCTGCATGCAAGATCCAAAACCAATGTTTTAAAATTCAAAACAGAACATGTTACCCCCTCCCCCCGTCACCACTTTTTGTGCTTTAGACTCCTTAGGAGAAAAATCTGAATCAGCAGGTCAGACCTCAAAGAAAAGGGTATTGGTGTCAACTAGTAAATTTCTCTTCTGTGAATCTTTTCAGCTTTGTTAAATTCTTTCCAAGTACCATATTTTCCATACCATAAGTCAAGTATAAATCACATAAGTAAGAAAATGCATCATGAAGAGGAAAAAAAAAAAAAACATATACAAGTCGCATTTATTTAGAAATTGTTAAACGTGAGTGGGACCTCGTCCATGTTCTGGTGACAAGTTGTATTCAGTTGCCTGCTTTTTACCAAACATGCGGAACCTTTTGGCTTTGGCTTGGAAATCTGCTGGCAGTTTCTGACGCACTGATGTTTGATGAACCTTTCCTGACCCTCTGGTCAGGAAAGGTTCTGCTCTGCCGGTGTTTTCTGACGATACTACCTCGTCAGGTATTGCTATCATAGCCAGCGAAGTGTGCGGCGGAACCACCTGCGGTATATCTGGGGTGACAGGGAGGCAGTTGCACCAAGAAGGCCCGCCTGCAAAGTCATACGATGGATTCCTGCTATTGAAATTTCTATTGATGTTTGTAATCGACGAATAGCTTGGAATAGGACTGGTTGTCAGTAGAATTTGTGGGAGGATGGTAAATGGTTCTGGGAATTGTTTTGACGTTTTATTTTTTTTATCTTATACGATTTATGTATTTCTTATGTGAGTTGTATGTTGAGATTGTTGCTGTAGCAGCTTTTCCCTCTTCAGGACGAATTTCTCCCAAGGGAGACAAATAAAGATTCTTGATTGAGGACCAGCCAAACTAAGAAAAAGCTGCGACTTAAGTACTGGAAAATATGGCAAATGTGATTATTTATTTAATCACCTAACTGAGTAATGTGGATTGGAAATACTTTTTTCTCTACAGCTTGAGGCAACTTAACTGTGTGATTAAATGAGGGGAAAGAGTTTCCCTTTGACTCCAGTTTTTACTGACATTTTGAAATGTTGCAGTGACGCTTTATTAAGGCATCAATCTATATAAATAATAAGGTGCGGAGCATTCCTTAAGCCTTTGAATTAAATCTGTTGTGGTGAACACACCTCTCGACTTGTGGGGACATGGCATCATGAACACCCCACAAACAAATGTTTTACTGAATCTATCAGAGAAGGGGCTTGTTCCATTGGGAAGAACATCATCCAGGACTGATGATGCACTGACATAACTTCAGATATCAAATTAAAGTTGAAAGTTTCTGGGAGTTCGATGACATTATAAGAAACTAAACATATTTTTGCTGCAAATACCTTGTAAGCATTCAAGGGCTGGGGGGGGATCCCTGCAAGGACCCGATTACAAACATCTTTTTAGGAATGTCTTGAGTCAATACATCGTTTAGTTCACAGGACTGGATGCTGTTCAGTCAACACAGGGATACGTGTTGCTTCCATTTACATTAGTGTGATGGGGAAAAACTGGAAACAAGAAAGTCAAAGAAAAAGATCAGGATTTCCATAAATTTGGGGCAAGTAAGTAAAAGGGAACATAACAGTAACTTGGAAAATAATCAAAACGTTATTTCGTTTTAGTAATGAAATTCAAAAAGTAAAACTGGAATATTATTGGGGTGGGAATCTTTTACCATCTTTCGATTCGACTTTGATTTTTGAGGCCACGATTCAATTCAAAATCGATTTTTATTCAAAATGATTTGTGCTCTAATCAATAGACATGTTGACGTGTGACGTCACAGGCATAATTCTGCCCCCCGGCTCCCTGCTGGAGGGCAAAACAACTGCTGGCCAAAAAAAAAAAAATGATGGCAAGGTGTAGACAAGCAGGTTAGTTATGCTGGCTTGACTTTGACAACCTTAACATGTAGATGTGCTGCAGTGCTGTGTGTTTCGGTTCAGTTTAAAAAAAATAAGGCGACCCACCCCCTGCCTCTCTAACAGATCATCAGTAGAGCAGGTGTTTAAATTAGCTAATCAATCACTGCTGTTCAGACGACCACTTATTAATAATAAAGCCTGAAAACATAATACTGTAGCAGACTGAATGTTCTGGTCTTTGTGTACGAAATGTTTGTGGGTTTTTGGTGTTGAATCCTGAGGCACTTGAATGTAATCTCTGTAATTTATTGTCCAATATAAAAGAGACATTCATTTGGTTCTCTCTTGCTTCTTGACAGAACTGACAGAAACCAAACTGTTTATATTTAGGTAGACTATATATTTTATGTATCAAAGCATCAGCAATTTTCTCAGCTTTAATTTGAGCCATATTTTACAGTAATCAAATTTGAAATAAGGGTACTACAACCGTTTTTGCGACAGTTTCATGCACATCCCGCATCGGAACAGTATGGTTTACTGACATGACTCAATACAAAGTCATGGCATCTGCAGGTGAGATGAATACGGTTTGCTTTGCTGTGTATGTTTTGTGATTCTCTGCACAAAGATGATCTAAATTGATAATACCTACATCGCCAGGTTTCATTTTGACGGAATTGTTCTCCCGAGAGTGCAGAGCAGCTATGGATGGCAAGTAAAAGAATTGTCTTTTTGTCCTCCAGCATTGTGCGCATGTGCGAAATTCACAGATGTAAACAATAACATTCAATGTGTCTATAGGTGTGCAAAGGAACTTCATGATCAGCTCCCTTCTGCTTTGCAAGAAAGAATGACAAAAAGAGACATTTACGTGTCTTTTTGCACATTTATTAGGTTTTAAATATTAATAAATTCTTAGATGGAATTACTCTCCCTCTGCATCTCCCGTCTTGCTTTTATGAAACATTCATGGGGAGAGTGCCACACCTTTCTGAGCACATTTCTACATAAAACACAGCCACAAACTTCTGACTAATCACATTACACATCACACAGAGCTTTATATGGGAGGATATGGTGTACCTTGGCTCCACTGTAGCTTATCTCTGTGCATTTGCGGTGTTCCCGAACTGCTCAATCCTCATTTTGCAAACCTTACTCATGGTGTATCTCATGTCCAGCTAGGTCTTCATAGGCATACAGTCAAAACCAAATTGAGCCCAAATGTTTGCTTTCAATGAACAAGGAGCCGGGTCAATTTCTCTTTCATTTTTGTAGTTTCCTCTTTGTTTTGGTGCTTTCCGCACATGCATACGTTCCAGTACCAGCTGCGTAGTTACAAAGTGGGGGGCGACAGACAGCAGATTTGGTTTATTTTTTTTAATCGATTTTGGGACATTTTATATAGATTCCTAGTCATAGTAAATGAGAACTTCGATTCATATGTGAATCAATTTTTAGACACACCCCTATATGTTATGAACAGTCATTACATGCAGAGTGATGTTTGTCCTTAGAGCTAATGAAAATCCATAATTTAGTTTCTTAGAGGGCTAATATATTGCCAAAAATAGAGGGGGGAAAAGGATATTTAATGCAGTAATGTTGGTCTACTGAAAAGTATGTTCTAGAAATTTATAGTATCTGTACTCAGTATTTAGTTGGGGCTTATTTTGCATTAATTACTGCGTCAGTATAGTGTGCCATGGATGCAATCAGCCTGTTCCTTGACTGAAGTGTTCAGGAAGCCCAGGTTGCTTTAATAGCAGCCTTTAGCTTGTCTGCATTGTTGAGTCTGGTGTTTCTCATCTTGACAATACCTCAGAGATTCACTACTGGGCTTTAACACTTGAAATGGCTTTGCTTTCCAATCCTCTTGCAGTCTGCGGGTGTCCCGGTCACTTGTGTACCTTTTTCTTTCTCACTTTTCTTCCACTCAACTTTCCATCGATACAGCATGCTGTGAATAGCCACCATCTTTAACAATATACTTTTCTCGCTTACCCACCATGAGAATGGGGTCAGCGACTGTGTAGGCCTTGATATGTATACCATGATTTATGTATTAAAAATACTTTTTTTATTGGTCTGTTAAAATTTTCCCAAAATTTGGGGTTTTCATTAGCTATAAGCTATAATTATCAAAATGAGCAAAAATGCTTGAAATGTATCACTCGGTGTGCAATAAATCTATATAAAAGTTTCACTTTCTGAATTGAAATAAATTAATGTTTCAATGATTCTTCAATGTTGGATGCATTTCTAATTCTTGTCGTGAACATAATCAATCATTACTATTAGAGCAACAAATGGATGTCGCGTCCTGAGTCATAACGTTTGAACTGGGATGAGGCGTGTTTAAGAAAAATGTAAAACGAGGCTCTGTAAAATTGCACAACACAGATGAAATGGTGACCATGTGTCTGAGCACACAGATTTTCAACAGTCTCAGAGGGGCTCTGTTTATTGATGCTGACATGTTCGGATAATTAAGTCATGAGTTAGTGGACAGCCTTCAGATTGATTTTGGTTTGTTTGTAAAATGCCAATTCACAACAGATGCTATTTCAAGATATTTGCAAGATGAATTGATCCAATTCATGTCCAGAAATACACAAGCAAATCAGTCCAATACACACAGACTGGCTGCAGCTGCATTGATTCCAGGTTAGTTTATAGTTGTAACATAATGCAGTCAAGTTCAGTTCACAATACCAGTTGGTAAAAACTTTTCTGAGGAAGCCGAACGGATTGCATCGACTCACTGATTTTGTGGTAGTTTCTTCTGCTGAACAAGCATGTGGCAACAGTGGAAAGGAACAGCATTGTTTTAACAGGAGTACGCCTTCAGCAGATCCAGTTGTGAGCGGTCATCTGCCACAACCGACTTGGTGGGTTTTCAAAGATGGAAAGAGACAAAAACGTAGAATCACTGGTCCAGGAGAACTTTTTATGGGAAAAAACAAAGAGTAGACAGAGTTAATGAAAGTTAACTTTTTAAAAGTTAAAATTTTAATGAAATTTTAAAATGACAAAGGCTTGAAGATTTAGATTATCAACCAAACTGTTGGCAGGACAGTGAGTTTTAGGCTTTTCTCTCCCTAAATATCTGTCATTTGAGTTTGCCACCTTGTGTGAATAAACAAAAGCAGTTATTGCCACAGACATCGTCACATCTCCTGTCCGGACTCAGGTATTCAAGACCAAAATGACTGTTGGCTAATATGTCCTGGTAAGAGTTTCTGTTGTAAATAATCGTGAATTGGCTGTAGATGGTGCTGAGATAGTGCAACCACATAAATGCACATATGTTCTGATGAAGAAATGTGAATGAGCTGCTCTGCTTGGGGATTTGAAAAGTGGACCTTAAGAAAAAAGTTGGATTCCTGTTGCAGGGCACTTCAATTAATTGAGAGATTGTTCCATGGACTGCTTGATGACTAATATATTCCATAACTGCAGCCTTGTTTATTTTAAACTAAACTTTGTGAGATCTTTGAGGGCTTGGTTTTGCTTTAACACGTGTTAAACTATGCATTATACATAGAGCTACTGGCAGTCTGTATGAATAAACTGTGTGGGTTAGTTTTTTTTTGTGTGTGTTTTTTCTCTGGAAGTCATCATATGCTAGTCATCCTCTCTGCTGTCACATAAAGGAGCACTTAGCTTTGTTTCCAGCACACATAGAGGGGAAGCACTTAAAGGCCATTACTAAGCCATAACAGGCCCAGAGAGGGGCAGCTCGGTGAGAACCGGCTCCCAGTCTGATCTGCTCCTGGATGTTTGGACTGCCCCATAGGTCCAGGCTGATATCTCTCCTCTCTGACTTTATCTGTGGAGTAACTTGGAGACGGTCTACGTGACGACCATCCAAAGGGCCTGTATGTTCATGTGCGGCTGTGTCTTTTTTTTTTTTTTTTTTTTTTTTTTGTCCAGACAGGTTTGCAAGATCATTGAGGGAGTTCTGAGTCTGCAATAATAAATGCAGTGGGCTATATGCAGAGGACATGTGCATACAGGTTTTGATGTGAGGCTACTGGAAATCTCAAAAAACACTTTTTTTTTAAATTTTTTTTAATTTATTTTATTTTATTTTTTTTTTTTTTATGCCTAAGATTCGTCAGTTCCAGAATGTTAAGGAGTGTGAGTTTTCATATTTTAAGTATGAAGTGAGTCTTCATTTGTGAAGTGGCTTAATAGAGACTATTGTCCTTTGTGTAGTGCTCATTAGCAACAACTGACTCTCTCTCGCACTCTCTTTGCTTATCTGCTTCCCAAAATGCAAATGGTAATCTCATAGGGTCTGTGGTACGGTAATTGAAACAACATAGTTTTTCTTCTTGTGGTTGTTTATTTTGATTGGTTCATTTAACATTTACACATTTATAGTGAGTATTTTGTGTTGTTCTGAAAAGAAAATTGCTTTATTGAAGAAATTTTCACCCTTTGTTTGCTCTGGCGACGAACCAAATCATTTTGATCAGGATATTAGCAAATCATTTGCTGAGTTTTTTCCCCCCTTGATTATTAAATGCATATAACTGAACCGTTATTTTAGCTCTACAGAGACGACATTGATGTATGCATTTTGTTTTGACTTTAGCAAAAATCAGATAACAGATAAATGTTAAGGAAGTATATGAAAATATTTTTCCGATTTGAGGAAAATACAGCACAAACTTTCATTTTGTCAATCAGTTTGTGTGTTAAACAAATGGGAGAAACCACAATTAGCAATTTGTGCCAAAAGGAAACTAGAATTTGGCACCACCCAGTATAAACCTAATTAACTTAACTATTTTATTAGTGGCACTGTTTTTGTTTTTATTGCATGATTTAGTTAGAAAACAGCTCTTTTTAAAAGTAACACAATAAAAACAAGCAATTTTGAACAAAAAAAGTAGAAAAAAGGACTGCACTGTTTCTTGCCACGTATTTTGGCATGTCCAAAAATGTGTTTTCCATGTCTCTAAACTTTGAAAAGTGAAGTGTACTTTGTGAAGCAACAAGCCCTGTAATTTGGGCTGGAAATTAACATTTGTTTTCAACAGCCACTGAAAAGTCACTCAAAGCCATGAGATGCTTTAGAACATTTATGTAAAATATTTGTCTTGAATGTATTTAAATATAATACAGTTTCAGGTAGTTTGTTGTAAAATCTTAGTCTATTGTTAGTTCTACTGTAAATGAAACCGAAAAATATGTCACATTTGTGCTTTAGGGTCCTGTTCTGAACCAAATTCAGAAAAGTATGGTATTTTTATTTTTTTTTCCAAATACTGTTGTTATTTTCCTGAAGGTTTTACAAATGTTTCTTCTCCTGAAAAGTTCCTGTAATCAAGTGCTACATTTCAACCGTTTAACAAAAAAAACGGGAATTCAGTGTAATTAATTTAACAATTTTTTTTCAAAGCTCTAAAAAAATGTATCTCTTAAATATTTCTGTAATTAAGATAGTTTCAGACATGCTTCATATGAAAATAAAGAAACAATACATGGATTTAGCCTAAAATATCTTGCAGTTCACACATTTCATCTGTATTATAAATGACATTTTTGTCGTTTGTTTTTTGACAGCAGCTGATATTTAGTTCCTCTGGAGTTTCTGGAGAACCTTCTCTGTTCCAACGTGTTGTTAACAATTTTAGAAATCTGTCATATCATGATAGTACTTCAGCTAAACACTCAACACTTTATCTTTTATTCTCTAAAAGGCTGTCTGACTCGACACATGCAGCTACAACAACTCCCTGAACATCCCCACTCTGAGTCAAGTTTTTATGCGTCTTTGACCCACCTATGTTTCTTCTCAAGGATACGATAAGGCCTGTCCATATAGGCTTATGCAACGTTTTGTGTATGTGTGTCTCATCCGCAACATTGTCTCAGGGTTTTTGTTCAGGCTTCCTGCAGGCAGTCGGTCCATTATCTCAGCGCCACAATCACTATGTGGAGAGTTATTTCTGGATGTCTTTGCTGCGATGTTTTCTTCTCCAGCAGCTAAAAATACAACCTTACCTCGCTGCTTTAAGGACTTCAGATACAATCAGTATTGTTTTTGATTAGCGTGTTTAAGTGATGTTGATGTTTAATACTTTTCCCCCATGGCTGCTGCCTGGTGGAGTGACAGCTTTATTGGCACTGGGAGGCACAAACAAACAGCTGCAGGGACAGCCAGGGAAAACGGCGTCAGCGCTGATTTGTGTGAATTCGATGCAGGTATGCCTCTCTGCATGTTATGTGTGCTTTGGGAGCAGGGTCACCTCTGTCCCAGCTGTCCTGCGCGAGCGGGCCTGGCATGCCTCTCAGACTTGGAAGCTCCCTCTCTGCTTTGCTCAACACAAAGCCGTGGTTGCTCCAGAACACACTTGGATACACACACACACACACATACACACACACACACACGCGCTGAGGCACCCGGACGGACACACGACAAACCTCATGCAGGACAACTGCGCCCTCAATCAAACATTTCAGGACATTAGATGTCAGTTCGGACAAAGTGAATGGCATCTTGCTGCTAATCTGTTCAAATATGATTCAAAATTAAAGGAAAATACACCTAGATGTAAAGATGATTTAAAGTTATTAAATGTTAAATATTAGTGACAGCTTTTCTTTATATCTTTTGTCTTTCTGTGATGACTGGAATTTAGATTCTTCCGATTGAGGGCTTTGACAGCTATGAATTGCACCATATCGGTATATCATTAAAACATTCCTGAGAAGAGTGATGTGATATGTAGGATGTAACGGGAGCAGCTCTGACAGTTGGTTTGGCCTGGCTGCAGCAGTTGCAGGCATGTGCAACACACACACACACACACACACACACACACACACACTTGGAGAACAAAACGTGGGTCAGTGGTACCTCTCCCCACTGGAGGAACAGCACCAACCATCTGCTGTTGGCCACAGCACCACTTCAGTCCTTATACACTCATACATGTGCACATGCTAATCACACTGAGCTTCGTTTTCCCATATGACACATTCCCAAGTCTACACCCCCCCCCCCCAATTTCTGTGCACACATGCTCACCTCAACCACATGGTTTTAGCACCCTCCCTCCGCCAGTTTCTGCCCTCTCTGAGTGCATTAGACTTCAGATCCCATAAGTCATGGATGGTTGCGCTCTCCACGTGGACCTTAGAAGTCTCACTGCTCTCAGGGCGCATTAAAGCCGGAGACGAGGCCGATAATCACTGCTGTAGTGTCGGATGTTTAGACGTCCTGATTCAAGGACATCTGGAAATAATTTCTTTCTCATGTGGTGTCGTCGTTTTTTTTACCTTTTGTGCTTCTTCATGAACAAGATTATATAAAAGACTGGCTTCCGCCTGCAACTTTATAAGAAGAATGTTCTTTTTAGGCTTCATCATGTGAGAACGCTTTTCAAAAACAGCTTTTTATTTTTTCTACTGGGACGAGTAACTAATCAGAACGAAACAGAGGAGGATGTACTGGGAACTGTGGCTGAGCCAGGTCACGGCTACTGCCGCGTTGCAGTGTATGCTGCTTCAGGACAAAGGTGGGGAAATGCTGTGTGTAGATGTGGTGACACCGATGGAGTATTGATAAGAGGAAGCTTTATTTAATACGTGTTGATGATCTGCCAAAGCAGGGAGATCGTGTCTGTATAGCACAGGGCATGGGTCAGTATGACATTCTCACTCTAAGGCAACCTTGAGTAAAAATACCACAGTGTTCCTGTATTACTACACTTGTATATCAGATAAAGTGTCAGTTATTCCTAGTTCTGCTAAAATTACAAGGTTTATTATGGTTAAAAAAAATATTTTCAGCTAACTGATCGGTCTTTGTTGTAAGTAAAAAGGAAGTGTAGCAGCCTTTCAGCCAGCAGAGTAACAGTGAGCAGCAACATGTAGGGGAGGGACAGTGCTATGTTAAACATTCCTGTCACTGGCACTTTCTATGGCGTCTCAGTAAAATGACTTTAAACCATAAGAATGGTATGTGGGAAAGTTATAGCTGTTTTGAAACCATAACTTTTTATAAAGCTTGGTAACCGGTTCTTATCTGTGTATGGAAAAGTCTTAATTTCAGCTCTATGCTGCTACATAGACTCAAGTTTTATTTCCCTTTCCCTTTATCTTCATAAATGCACCTTTTTTTCAGTATAAATATTAGTGACAGCTTTTTCTTTATATCTTTTGTCTTTCTGTGATGACTGGAATTTAGATTCTTCCGATTGAGGCCTTTGACAGCTATGAATTGCACCATATCGGTATATCATTAAAACATTCCTGAGAAGAGTGATGTGATATGTAGGATGTAAGAATAGTATGTGGGAAAGTTTTAGCTGTTTTGATACCCGTGTCTCGTATCTGTTGTACGAGACACGGGTTGGCAAAATTGCACAAAAAAATTGAAATCTGTTCAAACAGGTTCTTTAACCTAATACAGATTAAAGTTTGACTAATCATCCAGCAGGAAACTGTAATGAATCAGCTGGTTTCAGACTCAAACCTTGCTCTGGTAATAATATCGTTGTAGTTGGGCTGGCTCTTTGAAGGGCTTTAAAACTCGTTCAGCGAGGTTGTGAGCATTTTAACGGCGTTCTGCGTTATCTTTTAGGTATTTAGTGAAGAAGAAACACTTTCCTTCTTGATAAATGTATAGATGAGAGCTTGATCCATTAAAGGAATCAGGTGGATGTGTTTGAACCATCTATTTTTAGTGAAATAAAACCTGTTGGACATCAACGTTTCTTTTTGCCTCCAGTAGCTTGTTCTTTTAATGATTGTTCGGTTTCCACAAATGCAGTCCACCTCTCGTCATTCAGCAGCTGTTCAGACACGCAGGAACTCGAGCAGCTGCTGTACATCTCAGCATGTACCAGCTAATCATTGTGTGTGGGTGTGTGTGTTTTCGCACCCATTTGGCGTTGCTGCTCCTCCCTTTTTTCTTCTTCTCTTATATACACACAGATGAATAACACTTCTACCTCAGATCTTACCTGGCTCATGCCAGACATAGCAGCCTTTTAGTGTGTGGTCAGTGATAACAGAGCTCTTTGTAGAGCAGATTGGGTAAAGTGATGCTTTTGAGGTGCCTACAGGCAAGCAGCAGCTTTGAAGATGAATGGGCAGCTCTGAGCGGCCTGCAGCTTCGCACAGGGCTCAGGCAGGAGACTCATGTTGGACAGAAAGGTAGACAATCAGAAGGGTAGTGGTCTCATTTTAAAGTTCATCTGACTTGATACTACAGCTCTGGATTAGAGAAACGTATTGTGTTGTTAAGTTCCTCTTTAAGAGGGACAACATTCTCTTACTTTCTTCTGCATTTTCAGCACCAGCTGTGTATTTTTCATTTTTTCTGACATTGATTTGTCTCTTGCTGACTCTTAATTTCCCCTTTCTCCCAGAAGCTCTGACTGAGGCAGTGCGATGGAGCTCTAAGGAGAACCTGCTGGGGGCCACTGAGAGCGACCCCAACCTCTTCGTTGCACTTTATGACTTTGTCGCAAGTGGCGACAACACACTCAGCATCACCAAAGGTAAAATAGCCTGTAATAACTGAAAATATGTAATGCATCTGATTTTACAAACCAGATTTTATGTAACAGACTGAAACTCGGTTCTCTCACCCTGCTGCATTCTTTCAGTGCATCATCCCTTAGGATTGGTACCTAGCAACATCATTAACCTGTAGTTCAGGTATTTGTTTTCCATGACTACGTTTGTTCAGCACCCCACCCCTGTAAGAAACACATGCTGTATGAATTTTGTTGCAACAGATCAGATTGAAGTGTGATCTCTGTAATCATCCAGGCGGGGCTACTGTTTGTCTTTTAGACATAATTGTGTCAGATCAAGCTTAACTTAATCCAGAGGAATGTTACTTGCTCCTCCAGTGAGGTTTTTTGTTTCATCATTTTTGATTGATCATTTCCTAAAGCTAATTCTTTTTATTTATTTATTTATTTATTTATTTTTTTAAAACCCAATCTTAACCAGGAGGTAATCATATATTCTCTTCGATTCATCCTCCAGGTGTTTACATACCAGGGGTCAATTTGTTGAATGTATCAAGGATGGTATTTAGATTTTTGGATGTGTATATGTCTATGTATACATACTGTTACATTCCAGGTTGTATGCACTGTGGTGCCTTTAACTCCATGGTACACTGCATTCTTAGGGGAAGCAAATTAATGTAAACCTTTCAGTTATTGCTAAATCAGCAACTTTGACCGCTGCATGCCCCATTGATAATTTGCATCAGACTTAACATTTTTTCCTCAGTCAGCTATGATTAGTTATTTGTTTGTCAAATAGTGGAAAAAAACATATATTTTTATGTTAGAAATTCCTATTCATTAGTTGAATCACAATTAAAAATGTCCACATATTTATTCTATTAAACAACTCAGTCAACCATATTTACTGTAATGCAATTTTTTAAGTTTAATAAATATCTGATAATAAATAGGGATATATGGTTTATTAGAGAAAATGCAGCACATTTTTTTTCTTTTGTAGTATTTTCCTTCAAATCAGAATAGGTCAAAATTGGAATTGGATGGTCAGACCTCAAAGTAAACCAGAAATAATTTTCGCACACTCTTTCCTGAGTTTTCTCTTGTCATTGAGCAGCAGATAATCAGACAGCAAAGTCAAATCAAGTTTATTTGTATAGCACATTTCAGCATCAAGGCAGTTCAAAGTGCTTCACATCATAAAAAACATCAAGCAAAGTCAGATGTAGACACAGTCGAGATCATGACGCCAACGGATCTAAAGCCTTAAACGTGGCAGTCTGTTAATTCATCATTTTTAGGACTTCCTGTGCCAGCTGCCCGGGATGGAAATGATGTTTAGACCCTGACTCATGGAGTGAATCTGAGATTTCTTCCCACATGCCAGCACATGTGTCCTCTCAGGCTTGGCTGGACGTGGAAACTCGCTGGCTCTAATGGCTGCATTAACATTAAATCAGTTCAACTATAATAATAACAGGTGAATGCGCAGAGGAGGAGGAGGACAGAGCAAACACATGTCTGGGGCTTATGGTTGTCTCTTCTTCATGCCAGACCAAGCTAGGCAAACCCGGGGCAGATCTTCCTTCATGCACGCAGTGGAGTCAGTGTTTCCACTCCCACAAATGTGAGAGCCACAAACAGGAGACCACTGGATGTGGATAATCAGCTGTTTAATGTAGTTCTCTAGAGTCCATGACTCGATCATGTGTCTTCTTAGTCTAACTATATGCACATTACCTACACAATCTTGAAAAATATGCAAGATGATTTGTTTTCTCGGTCTGGATAAGTAAGTATGTTAAAAGAGAATAGAAATTTGATTTCCAGACTTTTTTTTTTCCCTCGGCCATCGTCTGCCTGGGAATACCAGAATCTAATCCATTCCTCCTTCTCTCCATTTGTCAATCATTCATCCATATATCTGTCCCTTGATCCATTCCTCTGTCCATCTGTCATCCATCCATCCACCAGTTTGTCCATCTATCCATCCCTCAGTGTGTCCAGGCGTCCACTCGGTCATTTATGAATCCATCCAATCATCCATCAACTGGTCCACCCAAAATTTACTCTGAAAATGAGTAAAAAAAACCTTGTATGCAGACTCCCCGTGGTAGGGTTTTTTGTGTGGGTTTTATTTTTGTTTTTTTGTTTGTTTTTTGTTTTTTTCCAGAGAAATGTTTGCTTTATTGGCATAAGGTGCTCAGTATAAAAGCCCCCTGAAGCAAAATGTGACAAATTACAGACCTCCTAATTTGAATAAGAGCTGTGGATCAGTGGAGTCAGAACAGTTACTGAGTGTGCCTTCTGTTAATATTTCTAGTATGTATTGTAGGTTTGATTGAATTTTAAAATGTATCATTTGATTTATCCTACAAGACTCACACAATCTGCATTTATCGCACCTTCATCTGTCTCATTTGTTATGTTTTCATTTTAACCTGCACCGAGCAGACGTGTCCCAACCTCTGCTCCGTTCAGTGTTTTGGCTAACCAGTGCCTCCTTTCAGCACACTGGTGTCTCCACTCCCTCATGTGCCCCGCACTGACGTCACACAAAGACAACAGACAAAGTCGCTACATGCCCGGCTTTGCCTAGCCCTACATGACTGATGTGCTTTTCTGTTCTCTCCATTGTTGCAGCACACTTTGATCTAGTTTTATAGACAGGTGTGTCATCTCCATGACACCTCGTATGTTTGTTTGACTTGTACTCAAAGGGTTATGGTAATTTGGACCTTGTGATCTAAACTACCTCCAACAACAAAAAAATGAAGGAAATAATAGGCGTCTAAATTGCTTACGAGACTAATTCAAGTCCTGATTTGCTCTCTGGTATTTTTGTAGAGGCTGTTCTTGTGATGCACCCTGTAATCAAAGCTGCCTTTGCTCATTTCAGCACGTTCTGTGTCCTCCTGTTTCCAGGTGAGAAGCTGCGTGTGCTGGGCTACAACCAGAATGGAGAGTGGAGTGAAGTGCGGTCGAAGAACGGCCAGGGTTGGGTGCCCTCCAACTACATCACGCCGGTCAACAGCCTGGAGAAGCACAGCTGGTACCACGGGCCCGTCTCCCGCAGTGCTGCAGAATACCTGCTTTCCTCCCTCATCAATGGCAGTTTTCTGGTCCGGGAAAGCGAAAGCAGCCCCGGTCAGCTGTCCATCTCTCTGCGATATGAGGGGAGAGTGTACCACTACCGGATCAACACAGCCACTGATGGAAAGGTAGAGTCATGGGCAGTTTGCTTGAATTTTTCTGGTTTTTGAAAAGCTGTCTCCAAATTCTGTTCATCTAAATTCTGATCTGTGTTTACATTCCCGTCTTCTTCCACTGCTTTGCATCCTTCTCCTCAGGTCTACGTCACATCCGAGAGCCGTTTCGCCACCCTGGCTGAGCTGGTCCACCACCACTCCACCGTACCCGACGGCCTGGTCACCACGCTGCACTACCCTGCTCCCAAATGCAACAAGCCTACCGTGTACGGGGTTTCCCCCATTCATGATAAATGGGAGATGGAGCGCACAGACATCACCATGAAGCACAAGCTGGGAGGAGGCCAATATGGGGAGGTTTATGTTGGAGTCTGGAAGAAGTACAACCTCACAGTGGCTGTCAAAACGCTCAAGGTTTGAACTCAGTATTCATTCATATGTGAAAACTATTTGCAGTCACTGAAGTAGCAGAGATGGATAGGGCATTATAGTAATAGCTATAGATCACCACCCGCAGGTGGGCGTAGGTATTGCACATTTCCTAAAATTTCCCTCTTTCTTTCTATGCAGGAGGACACTATGGAAGTTGAGGAGTTTCTGAAAGAGGCAGCCGTTATGAAAGAGGTTAAACACCCAAACCTCGTTCAGCTACTTGGTAATTATAAAACAGTTGGTTCGCTTCCATGTTTTTCATTCTGGTAGAAATCCCAAATACCATGCCTGATCAAAACTTAATTAATTCATTTCTTGCATTGTTTATAATGAAGGATTGTGATTCGATAATCTTTTCCACAGGTGTGTGCACGTTGGAGCCTCCTTTCTACATTGTGACAGAGTACATGCCACATGGCAACCTCCTGGATTACTTGAGAGATTGTGAAAAGTCTGAGGTGAATGCTGTGGCGCTGCTCTACATGGCAACACAAATCTCCTCTGCTATGGAATATCTGGAGAAGAAGAACTTCATACACAGGTATGTGTGTCGTTTGGTGAGTCTACAGATGTAGGGATGGATGATTTTCCCTGCATTTCTTCTAATTCTGCTCCTAAATTCATTCCTCAGGGACCTTGCAGCAAGAAATTGCCTGGTGGGTGAAAATCACGTTGTTAAAGTTGCGGACTTTGGTCTGAGCCGGTTGATGACTGGCGACACCTACACTGCACACGCTGGAGCCAAGTTCCCCATCAAATGGACGGCACCAGAGAGCCTTGCATACAACACCTTCTCCATCAAGTCTGATGTCTGGGGTGAGTAAACACACACGCATTTATCCATATTTAGAGGACTGTAGCTTTTTTATTTATTTAATTCCTGTTTACTACAAATCAAAGGTTCAGATCCAGTTGCATATTGTTCAGCTTAGTTTTAACTATAATATAGTGCAATAAAATTAAAATCGGATCTATCTAAAGATGTGCTGGATCCCGCTAACCTGTCTTTTTCTACAGCATTTGGTGTACTGCTGTGGGAAATCGCCACCTACGGCATGTCTCCATACCCAGGCATAGACTTGTCTCAAGTGTACGATCTCCTGGAGAAAGGTTATCGCATGGAGCAACCAGAAGGATGCCCACCCAAAGTTTATGAACTCATGAGGGCATGTGAGTATTATCTGTCTCACTTAACACCTATTTATTAAATGGTTGTGCAACACTTTAAGGACACTGATTACATAAGTTTGAAAAAGTGGCAGAGCAACAAGTGCTTTCATTCATGTTGTAATACCATGCAACAGCAGCAGAACTGGAACAATAACAACAAATTGTGGAAGAGTAGTCTCTGAACTCAGAACTGTTGGTAGAAATCTGTATTTAGAGAAAATGAAATGTTTTGCAAATACAATCATTATTGTGCAACAAAGTATTCTTGACTACTGCTTTTAATGTATTTCCTGCTACCTGCATTGTTTTTTTTTGGGGGGGGTTTTGTACTAAAACCATATTTTGTCTCTGACAGGCTGGCAGTGGAGTCTTTTAGATCGACCTTCGTTTGCAGAGATACACCAGGCCTTTGAGACAATGTTCCATGATTCCAGCATTTCAGAAGGTAATAATTGCTTTTTTAAAGCTGCTTATCAATTCTTTAGCTTAAATCTGTTGAGCTGAAGCTTGAAAATCATCGTATTGAGTTGTGTAAATGTAGAAAGTTGATTCCATTAGCTTTTATAGACCATCTTTAAGACAAATCTGCTGTTTGACCAACATTTTTTTCCAGAGGAAAAAGTATCATTAGCGAAAAATTGACAGAAATGTAAACTAATTTTTTTTTTTTCTCTCTCTCTCTTTTTTTTCCCCTCTCTACAGAGGTTGCAGAGGAGCTGTGTAAGACGGCCTCGTCTGGTCACTGTGGACCGGCGCACTCTCTGAGTCACGACATGCCCCTGTTGCCTTCCAAATCCCGCACACTCCACAAGCACACGGAGAACAAGGAAAACATCGAGGGTGGACTGGACGGGCACTCTGACCACAGCACCCACAGCCACTCAGGTACAACCAGGCATGCCCACGTTCTCTCCGCACCACATTATGGTTCTGCAGGTACGCCCAAGGACAACGTCATCAGCGCGCAGCTACAGCGCCGCCAAGCACGCCGGCTCAAAAGACAGGCTGTGATTTTCCTCACCAACTGATTGCTTCACCCAGAGTCTGTCTGAAAATGTTGTTGAAACATACTATGTTTTAATATTATCTGGCATGACCTCAGACGAACAAAACTCAAAATCACATCTTAACATGTAAAAATGTAACATATTTGGTAAAATGGGCAAAGATCTGCAATAAAAGAACTAGACATGTGCTGAATTGTGTTTCATCCTTTGGATAATGGATAGGAAAAATGCTTTATAGAAGCTTCTTGTTCTCCATTATCCTTTTTAGAGCATCTTAAATCAGAGCTCCCAATAAATCTGAATCAGTTTCTGTCTTACCTGCCTCTTAAAATATCTGCTAACCTCATTTTCTCAGTCTGTTTTGCTGATATGTCCCTGCTGCATCCTAAAGGACTCTCATCGAATACTTGTTTAACTAATGTAAAAATGTCTATAAGGCTTTCCCAAAGTGCCCTAAAATCTTTCCTGTGTATAATAAGTAGTTTAACTAAACTGTTTTATCTTAACCATGATTGACATGCATGTATCTTTTCTCTGTTAATCTGACTTGATATTTATTTGTTGCATTATTTTGTTCCTGCTCCAAACTAATGCTTTGAGACTGTAACAGATGTTTTCAAAACTCTATGTCTAATATTTAATGTATATAACTTACTGCTTATTTATTGTATTTTGAATAACATTTAAATGATCTTTGCATGTTTTTTTGTTTTTTTTTTTCTGTTGGCTCATCTTTGTGTTAACAGTTCTTACTTGAGTTTTTCCCCTCATTTATTTATTTATTTTTTATATTTGTTTTTGTACAATCAAAAAGGGCTACCAAGTTGTACAGAAAGTTGGAGAGAATATTTCATCCCTTCCAATTTAAGATCCAGCATGTCTTTAAAAGTCAGGGGACTGACTTTAAAAGCCAGTTCCCAGTGAAACAGTCTGTCTTCTTGCTAGCAGGGTTAAAAAAGGACAGCATGTTAGACTTGTATCCACTCAAAGATCTCTCATGTGGAGCAGTGCCAAAAGAGTAGTAAAGAGGCATGACTCCCATGGCTCCTTTCAAGGTTTAAATAAAAGGAGAGTAACAGACTGCTAAAGTGATGCAGCCCAGAGCATATGCAGAAAGGTTGCATGGACTTGTTTATATTGAGCTCTAAGGCTGAATCCCATTTCCTGGGGTTACCCCCATTCTTTGACTCATAACTGAGGTAGTGGTTAAACTCACGGGACACTCCTTTTAAAGTGGGGATAGTATGTAAAATTGACATTTTTAACAATATGTTATGTTATTCGCTCATCAAAAACATAACTGGAGTGTTGCTTTCATTCTTTCGTGGACATCTGAGAAATCCTTGACTCTCCTGTGGCAGCCATTCAGGGGTGCCACAGAGCACCCCTCCGCCACACCTCCCCCCCACTCAGCTCCAGCAGATTAGCGGCTGCAGCAATTAGCAAGCACCTGCTGAACTGCACGCTTGCTGAACTTATCATACAAACTGCTTCAGTCCAACGCTCCTAAGAACTGTTGTAAACGAAATAATGGAAAAGCATTGCTGTGATGACGTGCTGAAGGTGGAGTGTCAAAAGAGGAGCTTGTTAAAGAGACAGAGGCCAATTTTAAGGCGTCAAATTTCTTTTATGTTGGATATATACAGAATTTTACAATAACTGAAGGTAACATAGTCACTTAATCGTGCTATAAAATGGCACTGTGTACCTGGAAAACACATAATACCGCCCCTTTAAATAGCCTATGCCTCCTTAGTTCTCACTGGTTCCTGTACATTATTAATATTTCCATATGTTGTGTAAACAGTTATCTGTCCTCCAGCAGATATTGACAAATATCATTTTTCTCATGCTTGTTGGGGAAGACCAAAAATATAATAAATGTACCCTGGTGAAAAAGGAACTTACATAAATGCATCTAGATTTTGGATCACATATTTCAAATATATTAACAAAAATATGCTAAATGCATGTTGTAAGTAATCTTAAACATTCTTGAAGTATAAAAGGATTAATTTGACTGGATTGAATTTAATGTGCAGAGTATATTAAATTCAATTTGTCACTAGGATATCACATAGGAATACATAAATGTAAACAATCTCTTTTTCATTTTGATTGATGTGACAATATATTTTAAAAAGAGAAATATTCAGCTTTTTTTATTTCCTTGCTTAAACTATCAGAGAGGATACACTGGTAAACATCAAACTACATAATGTGTCTTGCTCATATTTAAATTGAGAAATAGTTTTCCTTTTCTGTTGTTTACTGTGATAATTGGAAACTTGCTGATACATAATGTCTCAGGTCACTTCAGACAAGACAATTGTTCTTGTGGCATAAAATTGTGTGAACAAAGAAAGTATTGACATTCATTGAAGGATTTGCAAGCAAAGCTTCTACTTTGTGTGTGAGGCTAAAACATGCTGCTTCTCTGCTGAAATGTTTGGGATGCCTTCTTCTTGAGAAGTAGAGAGTTAAAGGCTAAGAATGAGGGGCAAGGAGTGAGATGGGATTTGGCCTCATCTGGACTGTTCTTTTGATTTATTTACTTTTATGCTTGTATTCAAATACACAAACCATCATTGAGGTTGTGTCTAAAAATCTGTATACCTCATTAAATGTGCCACTTTAATAAAAGTCTTTAAGCAGGAACATGCTGTAGTTCCGAGCTTATGATTAACAATCATTCATGGATCATGTCTGCAAATCCTCTTCCCTCAAAAACGATTTGGATTGTTACTTTTGCAGCTTGAACTATTTTTTTCCACTGTTGAATGCATAAAAAAAAAAATAATGCTGAGTTAACTTTTTTAAAATATCACTGAATGCAATTATTTTGGGCTGTTTGGTATGTATGGGTCATATTGTGGGGAAGTTTTCTGTTTCTGTAATACTTGGCTACAAATCTGTCCCTGTGTTCAGTTAGACCCTCACAAAGACAAATAGTCCTCTAAAAGGATTACTTCACTACAACGGTTGCATTCAGTGGCACAACTGTGGTGCGTTACAACACAACAGCGGCATTTAATCGTGTTTTGAAACATAGACACTGCATTTACGTATATCATGTAACCAACAGAGGAAAAGAAGTTCCCACAGCAAAAGTAAGAATCTCAGTCAGTTTCTGAGGTTTTCAAGCATCTTTAATAGATTTACATTTTTCCCATTATAATAAGTGATAATTACCCATCCCTGCTGTTTTTAGTAGTACAGTTCCGTTGCTTAATGCAGAAATTGTATGGAGTAACCCATTTTCATAATTTTAGAGCGCTGTTTGTCCTTGCTGGGCTGTGACTGTATGCAGTCATAAATGTAAAAGGCTGATTATCTTAGAAATGCATTTGATTGTCACATTTAATCACTTGATATATATCCTTAAAAATTTTAGGTTCATATTGCCCATCGCTAGTTGACAAGCACCACCACTTTTTGTGATGGCTCTCCAAAAACAATGCCTAAGTAATGTAGGATGATTCATAATATTTGTATGAATGACACTGATAAACTGTAACATAATTATTGGAGCTTGCTTTAACCATAGTTTCTGTAAATATAATTGGCTGCGTTTTGCAATTTCCTTTTACGTTATCCCCGACTCATTTCCTGGCTAAGGCAATTGTTCAACGCTCCGTACTTGCATAAAGGTCCGCGTTATTGTAAAATGACCTTTGGAAATGTTGGAACAGAAAATCTCATCCATCATATCTCAAATTAGAAACATTTTCAAGATGTTAATTTGAGGATGTGCAGTAGTGTGGAGTGTGTTTAATTTATGTTTATAAAACAACCTGTAAATCATTGAATTAGTGTATGTGCAAGCTGGCATTGACTCATGATTTCCATTCACTCTTCTGCAATGCTTTTCACTTGCTAATGAGTCCCAGATGAGGAGCGAATAGCTTTTTCCCTCCCTGTTACAGTAATGTGTAGCGATCTAATATGAATGACATTAATGTACAGATGATGATATCGAGCAACTAAAATAATTTCCCTGCTCTTCTTTCTTAAGGATTCTTTGATCAAACGTGGATGTTCTCCTGCTGAGATAGTAACTTGTTTGTTCCCCCTCCTTCCTTAGGTTGGGCTTCCACTTTGTTCGGGGGGGACGGCCGACCCAGCAGCTCCCCAGCTCTCCCCAGAAAGCAGCAACCACGAGATAAATCTCCCAGCAGCCTTTTAGAGGATGCACAGGATATTGGCACATTCACTCGAGACCGCAAGACCGGCTTCTTTAGCTCCTTCATTAAAAAGAAGTCTTCCTCCTCCTCCTCCTCTTCACCGTCTTCCCAGATGCAGCAGAACCTTCCCACACCACCCAAGAGGAGCAGTTCCTTCCGGGAGATGGAGACGCAGCCTCACAAGAAATATGAACCCACGGCAGACTTCAGCGCTCCTCCTCCTTTGCCCCAGTCTGACAGTTTAGGAGGCTTTTCTGCCTCTCCTTCTCACTCCCACGGGGAAGCCACTCAGTCCCAGTCTCGCTGCTGTGGGGCTGCTTTCGGACAGAAACCTTCTGCCGGGGGCCTCGGTTCTCAGCCGACAAGCGGCAGCAGCTGGAGTGGACTGGCTGGCTTCTTCACCCCCAGACTCATCAAAAAGACCCTTGGGCTTCGTACTGGAAAAACGGCCTCTTCAGATGAGAGTGGTATAGTTGGAGGACCGAAACCTTTCCCTAGGTCCAATTCTACCTCCTCGATGTCATCTGGGCTACCGGACCTGGAGCGCATGGCTCTGACTTTACCAAGGAACCGCAGCGCAAAGCCTCCTCTGGAAAGAACTGCCTCCACGACCTCTCAGCCAGAGAACGGGGCCGCACGTCCCTCAGAAAATCTCTTGAGGAGGATGGATGAGGGAACTGCGCAGATCAGGGACAGGCCAAAAGCCAAGCTACTCCCCCGGGGTACTGCTGTAGGGGTGAGGGCACCTGGGGTCGGGGGAGAGGTGGGGGAATCAGAAAGTCTGTCTCGGGTCAGGGACAGCAGAGAGGAGGGTGGAGGGCTGGACAGGCAGCAGAGCTGGTCTTCTCCTTCCAAGAACTCCAGTTCAACTCATAACCACAAAGTCCCGGTCCTCATCTCCCCCACACTGAAGCACAGCCCAGCTGATGTGCACCTGGTCGGGCTGGACTCTCAGGGGAACCGCTTCAAGCTGCTGTCTGAGCACCAAGGCGAGCGGGACAGACCACGGCTGGTCAAACCCCGCTGCGCTCCCCCTCCTCCCCCGACTCTGCGCAGTCTGCAGCAGTCCTACAGCTGTGACAGCGAGGACCCGGTCAGTGGAGTCCCTGTGGAAGTTAACGGAGACACAGTAAAAGGTCAGAGGTCAGGGCGAATGTCAGGAGGAGCAGCGACAGGTAGACCGTCAGTGCCACCACCACAAGTGCCTCCTGCTTCTTCCTCCTGTCCTGCAAGCACCAACACGACTCCCACCAAAATGGCCAACGGAGCCGCCACCACCGCTGCCTCCTCCTCACACACGGCGCCATCTGCTGGTTCCAAAGTGGCACTGCGGCGAACCAGGCAGCAGGTGGAGAGGGTGCCCCTGGAGAGGGTTAGCCGCAAAGCCCTGCTGGAGTGCGCTGAGAGCCTGAGCAGCGTGCTCAGCGCCAGCTCCGACTGCCCCTCCAGCAGCCAGGTTCTGGACGCCGGCCACCAGCTGCTGGACTGCTGCTCAGGTTACGTGGACTGCATCCCTCAAATGAGGAACAAATTTGCCTTCCGAGAGGCAGTGGGCAAGCTGGAGCTGAGCCTGCAGGAACTGAGGGCCTCTTCTTCTGGAGGTGGGGGCCTGAGCAGTGTGGGATCTAACACTGTGCTGGACAACCTGCACAACTGTATCAAAGAGATTAGTGATGTAGTGCAGAGGTAGCCACTGTGATCACGCAAACCATCACCTCTACTACCAGGCAAATCACTTACAGTATATTCCGATTGTCTTTATGTTTCTGGTTCTGTTTTGTCAGCTATTTGGGGCACAGATTGAGATAAATCTCTACAGTACCTCACAGAATTCACTACAAAACATGTTTTATTGTTTACAGAAACCCGTTTCCTAAAATGCCAGTGTGGTCACTAAGTTGTTGCTCTTAGCTGTACATATTTTGAGAAATGTTTCACAAACTAAACTAAATGTGGTTCAAGTCACACTTTTGCTACAAGTTTTTATTTGGCCACAGAAAGCCTCTTTGTTACCTGAATGTCGAGTGTGTGAGCTATGTGTGTTGTCAGCCACCAGGGTGGGGAAGAACTCGCTCTGCTTATCTGTTGCATACTTAGTAAAGACAGGGATGGTTGAGGGCAGTCTTAAACTCATTGTTTCACAAATATGTGGACCATCAGCTAGATGTATTGTTTCACAGTGAGGAATTGTGTGACCATAAGCCATTTTTCTAAAGCCATTGTAAGGATGTGGAACCAGCATCAGGATTCAATAGCATCCACACAAAAAATAAGGGATGTCCCGACACACATACAGATCCCCGTGATTTAAGATTAGTCATTACCCAGTAAATAATCCCAATCTGATTCTTCCATTAAAATCGATGGTATCTGTATGCAGTAAAAGAACAATACATTTCATCAGTAGTAAATTATTTACTCTCTAATGACAGTCTGGGTGCGCCGGTCTCTCTAATCTGTTTTGTGTCCCAGAGGCAGCTCCAGCTCAAAGTTAACTCTGTTAAGAAAACTAATGAAATATTTTGACAAAACGTCACTTGAAACGCTCATAGCTTTATCATTTGTTTATAAAGCTATATCTTGCTTGATGCATACACCTACAGTCTTTAAAAAAGCTTGTAATTTTAATGCAGACCAGTTTGCTAAAGTAGAAACCTACTGTTGACATGTTTCCTCTCTGTTTTGATATGACTCATTGATAACTGGGCTGGAAACATCATTCCAGTGGTGGTCAGTTCACCTTGCTTTGGACAGCTGCTCTCTGCAAATCTCTTTTTTAAGCCAAAGTTCATTTTGGTTGAACAGCATCCAGAGCAGGTCATGGGATGTAGACAGAACGAGGGCTGCAGCAGCAAATATTCTTTTACTCTCAGTGTTGTCTTAAAAGGTAAAAACACTGGGATTGTTAGTCCATTGGATCAAAAACATAATGTCCACATCAAACTGTGCGTATGAAAATATGCATACCTCACTATTTGATAAAGACTGTAGATCCACAACAGCTGTTGAGAGTTGAGTTTCATCTGGGACTCCTGATACAGATTATTTTAAAAGCCTTGAAGCGGGGACAGTATCAGGGATCAGATTGGGGCATCCCTATAAAGTAAATCCCTTATTTCATTATCTAAACATTGACTGAATGTAACTGAAGTTCAGATAGTGACAAATCCTGATCCTCTCTGAAACATTTCAATAAAAATGAGAAATTTTCCTTTATATTCAGATCAGAGAACAGTTGAGA
Source organism: Anableps anableps (assembly GCA_014839685.1). Taxonomy (NCBI): domain Eukaryota; kingdom Metazoa; phylum Chordata; class Actinopteri; order Cyprinodontiformes; family Anablepidae; genus Anableps; species Anableps anableps. Next base: position 18,901,667 of record CM026070.1, on the reverse strand, counting down.
GATTAGCAGGAAAGCACAGGATGGCAGCAGGTCGTCTTGGACGTGTTTTCTTTAAGTGTCCTTCACAGGATGAGCAGTGCTGGATTCCCTGTAGCCTTGTAGGGCCCCAGTGCCTCAGATTACTTAATGCATGGACACAGTGAGTGCAGAGACCTACTTTACACCAGTCACACAGGACTGAACTCTCACCAGACTAAACTGCAGCACGTCTTCAGCACATGAGCGACACATGGATTTATTTGACTTGGAAAGAGAAATGCTTTTTAGAATGTATGAATTTTAGCTAAATTATTTTTGTTCAAAGCACAGGCATATTTTGAGAGGAAAATTATGGAGAGTTTTCATTTATTTCTTATCTACAGATTTAAAAAGAGTATGTGTGTCGATGGCTTAAAGAGAAATGTGAGAGAGCTCTTTGAATGTATTAACCCTCTTTCCTGAACCTGGTAAAAATGTTTAACTTTTTGTCTTTATTTTCCTATAGTGCCATGTTTCTTTTACACGTGGAGGCCCGTACTCTAATTATGACCAGTCCGAAGACAGCTGCTCTGTTTTTAATGAACACTCAAAGCTGTGTATAGCACACACACTTCTAACAGTTCTCATAACATGATTTGGTTTTGTTGCTTTGGTTTTCACCTTGACATACACTGGAAAAGCCCTTTCAATTGAGTAACAAATGGCATTTAAATACAACTGAATCTATAAGCACCCAGCTCCATAACTCTTTAAATACTTTTCAATTAACCTTAGTTGTATATGTTTCATTCTAACCTACCTGTATGTTTGGGGGGAAAGGATACTTTATGATTAAACTTTAATTTCTGTTCACTGTGAGTTTTAAATGACATTTTTCATCATTTTTGGTGCCTTTTTGTAGGAAAAGAATATGTAAAGGACACAATGATTGAAGCAAATCACAGTGAATGTCCGCTCTTCCATTATGAATTATAATTAGAATATCACTATATTTAATTTTGTTGGTAAATTGTCAGATGCAAACTGGGAACCAAAAGGTGCTCCTTTTGTTATGAACACTTTTAATAGCGCTGCATAAACAAAAGTTACACGGAACCATGCTGCACTAAACCCAAACTGCTGTTTTTGTCTCAATCTGAATATCCAAATTTGAATATGTATAAATCTAATACTGAATGACTGACTGCCATTCTGGCTTCCTTACTTGCTTTGTGTCTGTTGCTTTGTTTTATGGCGTCACCATGGAGCAGATTTCCTAAAAAGCCTTATTGAAAACAGTGTTCATGGTGTTTTTCCACCTTCAGATTATGTGTGTTTAAATCTCTACTTTATATTTTTCTTATTCGACCACTACACTTCTAATTGTCATCATCTGTTTTTTATCTGTTGATCCTTTATACCTTGTGTATTTTATTTTCTCCTGTCTTCTCTGTTTTTGGGGTTTAGTTCTGAAGGGCGTGCGTTCACATTATTATACCAAAGGCCACGTCTTCAGTTGGATGAGTGCAATGTAAAATTAACACAAAAACACCAGAGTAGAATATGTGAATCTAAACAGGGATAAAATGTCAGATGTTAACATGACTTTTTTTATTGTACAAAAATATATTTTGTTTTGTTTTTTTTAATTTAATGCTCACATTATATTACTGTGAAGTTCTGCTTATCAGTGTTAAGCCTATTGTAAATAATAAAGATATTGATGAATGCTGTTGGAATTTTTCCTTTAACACTGAGTTAAACAGCAATTTTTAAAGGAAAACGTTTTGTTTGAACAGATATTTAGTATTGTAAATGGAAATATTTTTTGATAAGATATAATTTAATGTACTAGAAATCCATGAAATTTACTCTGACCTGTTAAGATTAAATCCTTTTGAATATGTGAAAATTTCACAACTGAACAAACTATGTATGTTTAAAAGTTATAGATTAAAGTAGCAGATATCCTTTTTTCATCAAAAGCAAAATTAGTACCCTTGGACAACTTCTTTTTCAGTGCATACACTAATAGTTACCTATGCACCACATTTTCGAGTATTTCCTATTTCAAGGAGATTATGTAATATGGAAGGATCAAATGTTAATGCTCCCAATAATTTGATCTGCAGACAGCAGTTGCAGTACATCCAAAAGATGCAAGTCATATAACCATACATGAAATAATGTGCAATTTACAAACAGTTCATAAATCCATTATTACTGCAATTTTAAAGGAACTATAAAAAGAATGAAAGATGGTGTGTGTTTGTTTGCTTGTTCAAAGTCACAATAGCAGATGGGAAAAACTGTCTGCTCTGGAATTTAGACAGAATAATTTATTTTCACCATAATAAGCCCAGATTAGCATCAACAAGAACCTAGATGAAAGAAAAAGCATATCTTTGCATTCAGCACTCTGCAGCAGCATTGCAGGTGAAAATGTATTATCCTTCAAATGATAGATAGATATTGTATTGCAGTGGCATGACCATACACTGAAAATTTAGGAAAATCCAACCTTTAATTTGGGTACCCTTACTTGGTGTCCCTTTTTAACCCTTTTACTACCAAGGCTAAAATTCTGATTTAGACTAATTTAATTTCCGCTTTCTGTAAAATTGCAAGGAAATGCCCTAAGTCTAAGAGCTTTGGTCCATTTTCACAGGAGTAGTTGAATTTGACTTAACATTTGGTTAAGTAAAAATATTTTTTCAAAAAGAATCACAACTACAACAGATATAGGTACCCTAAAACCCTTATAATAGTGAAACTCTTTTGTCCTACCTTCATAAACAAGCATGGATTTTCCAAAAACATTTCTGGATTTTAACTGTAACTATGTGCTTTAGTAAGATAAGACTAACATTGATATTTTCAGCTGTGAAAATTCCAGGTGGTTCTGGTGTGAAACAAGATGAATATGTGGAAAAAGCATCCTAATCCTCTCTGTATAGTGGTGGATCTCTGATGCTGTGAACCTTTTTCTCAACCAAAGGTCCTGGGAACCGTGTTAGTCAATGGAAGTAAAATATACGTAAAAATCTGGTAGCTGCAGCCTGTAAATAGTAAATGGATCCTCAACAGGATGTAACAAATGGCCAAATCAATAAAGAAATTATTCAAATTCAATTCAAAAATATTTTATTTATCCCAAAGGGAAACTAAATGTTGATGTAACTCATTTAATTAAGGAATTATTATAGATTTTGATGGCTGTGGGCAGGAAAGATCTCCTGTAGTGGTCCATTTTACAACCAATCTGAAAAAGCCTCTGACTGAAGAGACTCTGTTTTCCAGTGACAGTCTCATGAAGACTATCTAAACTCTCACAAGAAAATAAGTACCTTTTTATCTTTAAACAGATTATCCAAACAAAATGGTTTGAATTTGAAACCTACACCATACTTCCCATCTGCTGATGGCAAAGGACACCTATTAGTGAACACCTAAATTTAAAAAAAAAAAAAAAAAAAACTGTCCTTTGGGGTCCAGGGACATGACTGCCTTGTGGAAAACTAAAAAATACTTTATCTTTAGCGATTGATGAGGCCTCCACTTGTGTCTCCTGGAGTTTCAGATGAAGCAGATTAGGCTGAATTGTGTTCAATGCATGGAGAAATCAAAGAACATGATCCACACAGTGCTGCCTGCTTTGTCCAGATGACAGTGGGTTTGTTGAAGCAGGTGTATAATGGTTCTCAGACATAAATCTTATAGAAAGCCTGCATCATGTGATTTAGCAGTTTTCTGATTCCAGAAAACTGCAAAAATGCTGAATCACTCCATTCCTTTAAATCAAGGCTAAAAACCAATTTGCTTAAAGTTGTATAGAACATCATTAGTTTTAGTTTGGATTGTAACTTTTCATTACTTCTCTTTAGTTTGTCACTGCAAATGTTTTTGTTTGTTTATTGTGTTATGTTTATAAAATGTCAAGCAATTTGAATTGCCTTGTTGTTGAAATGTGCTACAAATAAACTTGATTAGTAAAAACATTAAGATAACAGTTATCCTAATGTGTAATTCTCCCACTGAATTAATGTTCTCAAATGTTTTAAATTTCCAGTGTGTGATTATGTTGCTGGAATAAAAGATTTTTATTTTTTTTATTTTTTATTTTTTTTTTCAACCCTGTTTACCCATCCAGGGGTGTCTAAACATAATCAAAGTTTATCAGTTTAGCCTCAGAGTATTTGAGAATATGTGTAAAAGTTAAAGTTTTATTTGTAGTTAAGAACTATATAGCATTATACTTTTGTTGAATTGTGGAAACAAATGAGTGATCCCTGGGGATAATAAAGGGGTGTCATCATCATCATCCTCTTCCTCAGCATCCAGGCCCTCACCATATGCGGCTCCTCCCCAACCGTAGCCTGTTGTAAAGATGGCGTCCATCATGGAGGGGCCGCTAAGCAAGTGGACAAACGTCATGAAAGGCTGGCAGTACCGGTGGTTTGTTTTGGACTACAACGCCGGACTCCTATCGTACTACACGGTATGTTAATTTCCACTGTTCGGTAAGGGTTAAAGTGGGCCACCGATGGGGTTAAACGGTTAAATATGTCGCTGGTTGTTGAACAGAAGTGAGATAAGGCCTTGTGTTTGTCAGGAGTTGGGAGTATCAGCTGGCTTGAAGAGGCGGGTGCATCTGACTGAAACGCTCGTTAGCCAGTAGCAGCGAGCCTTGAGAACCAACTGACAAATAATGTAGCAGTCGTTGGTCGTTACTTCCGCTAATGCAGCTGGCTAACAGGGCTAACAGCAGGAATACAGACACTAGTAAAAGCATTGCCAGTGGTTAGTTAGCAGTAGTAAGATTGGTGAAACGGTATCTGTTGCTAATAATTAGATAAAAGTCCAACACACACTGGTCTGAGAATACTTTATTGTTTATATTTTAACGACTAAGACACGGTGGGAGGAGAGGCTAGTTAGTTTTTGATCAGTCTCATTGCAGTGTGCTTATTCAGAGTTCAGTTTCATGATCATAAATCATGTTAGAGTTGTTGACAGATTAGTTATCAGGTTTGTCCTTGAAGCTCATAAAGTTGCTTATATAGCCTTTTATCTTCTGTACACTAAACCACACTGGCTTCAAGGAGTACACTAAGTATATAAACTTAGGCAGAAACGAGGACAAACGAATTTGACAAAAAGAAAGCCAAGTTAAGCTGGATATTTTTGAAAAATAACAGCATAAAAGATTGGAAACGAAGGGTTATTTGTGGCTTGACACTAGAAGAAAATATTACTGTCAAATGTGATGTCATGTTGCTTAAAGTGGTTATGACAGCAAATTTAATTTTTCTGTGGTTTTGGGGGTATAATATGATCTGTGCACTGATGGGGCCGTGTGAATGTCAAGAGTTGGTATGAAAACCCCTGCTGATAGACGGTCAGCTTTGTTTCTTTGCTCAAAAACGGACGAATCAGAGAACAGTTTATCTTTCTACGTAATTTACATTCTCCAATCAGAGCACACCATCAAGCAAACAGTCCGCCCTCCAAGCTGATATACCGCCAAATTTAAGGGCTAAGTCGGGCTAGCATGTCTGGCTACCCCACATGAGAAGAGAATGGCTACTAAAAAGCGGAGCTGTTATGTCCAAGGGAGCTCAAAAATGGATGGAAGTTTCCACTTAATCCCGAAGGATGAGAGAACCAGAGAAGAGTGGCTGAAGTTAATTTATAGGGAAGAACCACACAATTATAAGCTCAATTTGAGACTATGTTTAGCGCATTTTACTGAAGAGTTTCCTAAATATGGTTGTAGCCAATCAGAGTGAAGTCAACTAAGTAGAGCCACATATTATTACGGTACCCAACCTTTTTACCGAGGAGGGAAATCTGGCCTGCCAAAACAACCCCCTACAAAAAGGTGACATTATTCCTTTAATGGAATTCTTTGGAGAACTGACATGCAGTAATATCAACTCCATGAAGTAGTTTATACAGTGATATCACCACCTCTTTAAAAAAGGAATATGTGTTGGGTGTACAAATGTATGTACATATTGTTTCTCTTGCTTTTATTTTATTTCTTCTAAATTTTTATATATATAATATACACATACACACTGTGAGCACATGAAACTGAAGTCAGACTATTTCCTTGTATGCAAAAGCTTGTCTAATAAATCTGATTCCGATTAACTTTCTAATAAAGGTGCATGCAAAGCTTTAGATTATTTTTATTTATTCTCTCTTTCAACATTTTATTAAACTTTTGTGAAGGTGTTGTTGAATAAGGTAATCAGATAAGTCTGTTCAGTTTTTGTAACGATAGAGCCATAAGGGAAAATAAGGTTCTGATAAACAAATATCTGCACTTTTTAGTTGTCAAAGGTTTTGAATAATTTTACTGAAATGAAACCACAAAGATTTAGCAAGTTAAATAATACAACTTTTTAGATAAACCATTAGCCAAAAAGGATGGAAAATGTTAGTTTAAGGAAAGCCAAATGTTATATACACTGGCTTTCAAAACCATGTTAAATAATTTCATGCTTCTTTCCACCTGTAATAACATTTAATCTGTACAGTTAAGCTGAAAATAAACCTAAAAAAAAAAATAGAAAAAAAGTTTATCAATTTTCCATGTGAAGGAAACTCACCCCAGAGCCAAAGATTTTTGTGCCAAAGATACCATTTGCTGTCCTGGCCCAAACGTTCAAATTTTGTTTCTACAGACCATGACACATTCTTCTATGACCCACGCCCGCCCCCCACCCCATTCAACACTATGCCTTAGTCCAAACAACTACAGGAAATTGTTCTACATGTTGTCATATGTAGAACACACCCAGTCCTTGTTGGAAATTTCTGCAGGTCCTTCAATGTTTGGTCTCTTGGTAGCCTCTCTGAATAGTTTCGAACATTAAGTTTTTGTAATGTCTCTGTTGTCCCATATTTTGTCGAATTACTTATGGCTGCCTTCACTGTGCCTGTTTGAGGCAACCAAGAAAATAATCTGTGAACAGAGTCTATGTTGACTTGCTGTTTGGTCAAGATCAGTATAATAGTGTTGATGACATACTTTTTACATCTTTAACTCTCTATGGCAAACTATGGCTTTAGCTCTGGAGTGTCCAAAGTGCAACCCAGAGACAAATTAGGGCCCTTGGAATGATTAAATTGGGTCCCCAAACAGCTGTTTATGAATGGTATCAATTTTGATTGGGAGATATTTTCACAGACAAATTTATTTAAGTTTAAAATGCAATGTATGATTGAGTTTTTGGGTTGGGTTTCATTTTAATAAATAAGACCACAAACATTTTTAAAGATCTTGTGCATAAGAAGATCTGTTTAAGCTTATTTAAAAGAGAGAAACAATAGTTATCATTACTTCTGCTAAAATAATATAGCACATTCATTATTATATTTAAAACAGTACAGCAAATTAATTAGGATTTTGATAAATAAACAATAAATTTAGTTTTAAGTAGTGCTTGTTGCACAGAATATTATGGCATTTTGCTCTTTATACAGTAACACTAATGACTTCATAGTAATAGTCTATATATATCTGTTCTGTTAGAGCCTACACTCTTAATAAAAATTATAGGTGTCACTCCTTTAGTGTCCAAACCACATCTGTCGGTGTTTTTTAATGTTTGGAAACATTTCTAGGTAACTGAATTCAGTTTTGTTTAGTTTATTTCAAACATGATTTTAAAATAAAAGCCAGTAAATGTGGAAGAATTTGTTTTTCTTGTAAGCGAGGGAAAATTGTAGGACAGCTAACAGTCAGCAGCCAGTAATAGGTGGGGGAGGGGCAGTGCTGGATTTCTTTATACCAGAAAACAATCTGATAACAATTTATCTGGCATCTCATTAAAGTTTTTGCTAAACTTCTTTAGTGCATTTCTCTGATCAAATTAAAATTCTCATAACTGTTAGTTCAACCTCTACAACATTTAGTCATTTGAATGTCATAGTAACAGTTTCATTCCTTCCAGTCAAATTGCAAATCCTTTTGGACGTGCATCAAAAGCTTCCATAAAATTCTCTGCTATTTTATAACATTATCATTTGCTTATGTCAATTAAAATGAACTGTACGAATAAATGCTGAATAGTAATTCCCTGTAAAACTAATACTCTTCATTTCTTGAGTCATTACAATAACAAATGTAAACTAGTTGTCAAAATCTGTCAAGCAAATTTGATCAATTTCTTTATCATTCTTTCCTAAAAATGTCTCATGAATTTAACAATTTCTCTCAGGTGAGCTTTAGTTTTCTCTGATGATATTGTTTAGTTGTGGAGAGCTTTACACAATTCAATTCAAAAATACTTTATTTATCCCAAAGGGAAATTAAATGTAACTCATTTAATCAAGGAGTTATTATAGATTGTGATGGCTGTGGGCAGGAAAGATCTCCTGTGGCAGTCTGTTTTACAACCAGTCTGAAGAAGCCTCTGACTGAAGAGACTCTGTTTTCCAATGACAGTCTCATGAAGAGGATGTCCAATGTTGTCCATAATTTTCTTAATTTTATGCAAAATCCTTCTCTGCGTCATCATCTCCAGAGGTTCCACAGCCGTCCCCAGAACAGAACCAGCCTTCTTTATCAGCTTATTGAGCCTTTTTAGGTCCCTGGCCCTGATGCTGCTGCCCCAACAGGTGATGGGAGAGGAGATGACGCTCTCAACAACTGACTTATAGAAGATCTACAACATCTTGCTACAAAGTTTGAAGGATCTTAGCTTCCTCAAGAAGTACAGTCTGCTCTGTCCCTTCTTGTAGACGACATCACTGTTGAGTCTCCAGTCCAGTCTGTTGTCCAGATGAACACCGTAGTATTTATATTCCTCAACCACTTCCACTTCTTCTCCCATGATGGAAATAGGGTTTGATCTGACCCTGAAAATCTACAATCTACAATCATCGCCTTTGTTTTTTTTCACATTCAAGATGAGATGATTGTTTCCACACCATGCCACAAAGCGGTCCACCAGCTCTCTGTACTCAGCTTCTTGTCCATCTCTCATATACTCGACAACTGCAGAGTCATCTGAGTGTTTCTGTAGATGACAGGAGTCTGACTTGTGCTGGAAGTCTGAAGTGTACAGAGTGAAAAGGAATGGTGAGAGTACAGTCCCCTGTGGTGCTCCTGTGCTACTGACCACCTGACTAGACACACAGTCCTTCAGGCTCACAAACTATGGTCTGTTTGTCAGGTAGTCATTGATCCAAGCGATTGATGAGGTGTTTCTTAGATATGTTGTAAAAATGTTTGTGCTTGGCTTTTGCACAAAACCGTGAACGAATTAGAGCTGCAAAGAGCATGATATGCAGTAAAAATGTAAAATGTATGTATTCAGTGTGTTATACTCATTTACCTCAATTACTGTAAATGTAAATTTCAAATTGCTGTGCAAATAGTGTCTTGAGCGTTTTCAGGTAGTGTCACCAAGATCTCACTTTTTTTTCCACTGAAACACTTCTGCAGTGATCTGTCATAATGAAACCATAGCAAAGACTATTCATAATTAATGGTGGACTTTTCATTTTGAAACCTGAGAGCTTTGATATAGCTTAAAACCAGCCCTGAATATGACCCAGCCTCAGGAGTTGAAGAGATTTAGGCATTTGTTCATGGACTCTAAACCTGTGCTGTTTTTGTCCAGTGCATAAAGTTGTTTTTTGTTTTTGTTTTACAGTCCAAGGACAAAATGATGCGAGGATCCAGAAGAGGCTGCGTGCGACTCAGAGTAAGATTCCCAAAGCCTTCTTGCTTTTTGGCTGGTTGTGTTCGCTCTCATGTTAGATTGCATTTTTATCCATATATCTGTCTATCGTTTTAATGGTTCAGTTTTGTCCACTAGATGGCAGCAGATGCCTCACTACTTTTACATGCTTTTTACATAATAGGAAGTTTTTTTGTTGTTTTTTTTTTTAAACAAGTGACCAAATATTAAGTCTTATGAAAATGCCCATTAAATTCTGGCAAAGTAAATAAATAAATGATAGCTGTTTCTCACCAGTCTTCAGGTATTTTAGATTAAATCCCAAAGAATGTTGGTAATGATTGAAGTAAAGATGAAGTTCACAACCTTCATTACATCACTGTTTACTGTTCTGCTTCAGTCTAGTCATCTGTGAGAATGATGTCATTCATTTGGTGTCAAGGTGGTGGGCAAAGATCATATTGTTAGTCTATGTGTTGTGTAACCACTGATCGTTCAAACGACAATCAATCACGTCAGAAAGCTTGTAGACGAGCGTGGATCACATTAAACAAAACGTCAGTCACAGCAGTGTGTTTAGCCAAACCACTGCAGCATGTTCAACGTTTCACTTTTTCACTTGAACCAATTTGTGTTGACAGTATTAGGAGACAGTGCTCTATAAACATATGTGTTAAAGTTTGGCATAGATTAAAAATTTAAAGCAGATAATAAGCTAACAGCTGCTTTATTACTTTTAAATCTTGCCTCGGTTCTCATAAATGGGAGGAAGCATCTTCTGCTGTTTCTGAGAAATGGACACAATGTTGTTGTTATTTTCATTTTTGTTACGGAGCAAAAGTTTCAGTTGTAGCTGTAACAGTGGTTTGAGACTCACTATTGACATTATGGATGACATTTTTAAATACCCCACAGAAGGAAAAACTGATTTATTTAGATACTTTAAAAAAAAAAAAAAAAAAATTAAGTTTTCTGTTGTGTTGCTGCTAAAATCAGATCCAAATCTATAAGTTTTATATTTTAAGGTCTAAAATGTTCTCATTTCTGGTTGTAACATTTTTCTTTTGAAAAGCTCTTAATTTATCTTTTAAGTAAATTTGTTCAGTGTTCAATCTAAATCCCACCGAATCTTTTACCTAACACTGATTGATTGACCTCTGCCATTAACATGAACTAATTTAACTGGGTGCTAGTGTTTCACTCATTTTCTATTTATTTTTGCTCTAATCTATTCATAATCTACTATAAGGAAATGTTGTGATCTGACTTCAGATAAATCATATCCAGCCGCAGGAGGTCAGTCAGAGTTATTTTGGTTTAATCAGAGGGGAAAATCTGTCATAAGTCAGCTGACCTAAATGGAGGGCTCAACCTCAAACAATGGAAATAGGTTGTCATATAAAAAAAATGAAAAATATTGTATGCAGTCTAAATTAAATGGCACAACACACTTGAGAACTTTGATTATTGAACCTTAAAAATGATTTAAGGTATAACAAAAAAAAACCCTGCAGGTCAGGCGATAGAATACCCATCCTAGGTTACATTTCAATTACGTTCTGGAAAAGATAGAAAATATGTATTTTTAAGCTCTTCCTTGTCAAAAAATAATCTTCTCAACATAGCAGGGTATTTTAATAATTGTTTATTTTTAAAATATTGACATTTTTACTTGCTGTCAGTTTTTTTTTTTTTTTTTTTTTTTTTTTTAAATCATCTACCATATGCATCTTTGTAGTGATCAGTATCTTTGTCTTAGAGATACGAAAACAGCAACATGCATGTTTAAGCCACTTTACGAATGTCACGAGTGGCTGTGCCTCAGGTAAAACTGGGCTTTGTTGTGTTTGGTGACTTTTCTTTACACTTGAAGCATTTGAATCTCGAGTCCCCACCACCGTCCAGATATTGTAACGAAAACTGCAGTAAACATTTGTACTTGACAGAAAATACAGAAAATGGCTGATGACTTGACAAGAAAAAACTAAAATTCAGGTCAGTACAATCCAGTACATCCATACACACAGATTCAAAGTCAGTCACATGCGTTCCAATCCGAACAATGTTGTGAAGTTCAGTTTATGCTTCATAATGGTAAAATCATTTTTTCATCGAAATAAAACCCAGTTGATTGCATAGAGTTACTGACTTCATTCACTCCTCCTGGACGAGCAGGTGGACAATCGATTGCATCGAGTCGTTGACTTTGCAGCAAATTAAACACACTTATAGCCCGTTCCTCTCCACACTGTCACCACACGCTTTCTCAGGATGCGGCGTTGCTCCAAAGTCAAGGACTTTGTCTTTGACTGCAATCACGGGCTTATAAAAAAACTGGAAGGTTGTAGAAAAGTAAACATTTTCTTAGAACTGAACTAAAATTTGGAAAATATTGGAAAATAAATATATTTTACAACTTCTAGTTTCATTTAATCCACCTGGTCGGATTGTGCTTGATCCCTTATATTATTTAGCTTTGGGTCACACACACCCTGTTCCTATTGCAGAATTGAATGTCCCAGCCAGCCAGTGGGCCGGATCCCTGCGGTACTTTTTTTTTTTTTGTTGTTGTTTTCCTGCTGCTGTCTGTACTCCTCCACCCTCCCCCTGCTTTCCTCCTTTTTCATTCTCCCAAATCCGCTCTCTCCCTCGCTCTCTCTCTCTGTCTGTCTCTGTGTGCCATGTTCCAAAAGGCTGCATTCACACGCAGAGAAATGAGAGAGAGGAATACAGTTAAGAGTTAAAGATTTTTCGTGGGAAAGAGCGAGTTGCTGAAGAGGTTAATTGAGTAATAGGAGCTAATAGAAGGCTGCTCGGACATGTGGAGGGAGGGCATGAGTTCAGGAATGGAAAGTGGAGTGTTGCCTGACTGCCTGTGTTCCTCTCTCTATGTGCTCAGGGAGCTGTGATCGGCATAGATGACGAGGACGACAGCACATTCACCATCACTGTGGACCAGAAGACCTTCCACTTTCAAGGTGAGGTGTTCTCTCCTCTCCTTCGAGCTGCCATCTCTGCCTCGGTCTCTGAGATCTTTCTGGCATTCATCTGTGCTCTTCATTTGGTCTCTCGCTCTCTCTCTCTCTCTCTATATATATATATATATATATATATATATGTCTCTATCTCTCTCTCTCCCCCCTCCCCCACCTTCTAAAGACTTGGATTGGATTGCTGTAAAGCCAGGAAACGCGTGAACACAGGCATCTGTAGAGTTGAAGCGGGCTGCATTTATCTGAGCAATTTCCTCCTTTTCTAAATCACCGCTCCAGCTCAGGCTAGCATATCTTTGTAGATGAACAGGATCTTTTTCATTCCTCTGGAACAGCATGAGCAAGTAAATTAATTTTCTTTTTCTCCGGCTCTGTCGACTGTGGAGGAAGACTGCTGCTCATGTGTCTCTACAGCTGAGCCTCTGGGAATAATGAGCAAATAGTGCTGAGCTCAGGTCTCTCCTGGCTGCTGCTGTTCACTGTTTTCTGCACCGCTGCTGCTGCTCACTTTTGAACAACCATTCACCCCAAAGGAAAGGAACGAGCCCTTCCTGTTCCATCAATCTTTCCTTTTTTTGGACAGGGGGCTGTCCAGTCTAGCACACTGCAGACACCCTTTTTTCCTTTTTTTTTTTTTTCAAACTCTAATGCTTTGTCAGGTCTTTAACTAACTTCCTCTTAGTTTCCTTCATCACTGCCCTTCCATTTGTCCATCCGTATACATTTTGCCATCACCTTCACATCCAGCACCCCTTTTCACTTCCGTCTCGAGGGTCCATGGGCCCCCCGTCTCCCTCACCTCCTCCATGCCCTGTCCCATGTCTGTGTTCCGAAGCTGTATGCTGTGGTTCTACAAACGCAAGGGTAAGAAGGAAAGCGTGCACGTCTCATGGTCCAAATGCATGCCAGCACCGGGGACGAGATAGTGAGGAGGAGGCGTTGTTTGTCTTCTTGGATGGGGAGTCAGGGTGGAGCACAGTGTTCTGTTGCTTTTGGGTGTTTTTGGTCTGTGGTCCAGACTGAAGGATGATTTAGAGCAGAGCGAAGCAGACTGTTTAGGTTGGTTGTAAGGAATTAATGGCAGACAGAAACAGACTGGGTTTGTTTTGGACAGGATAACTTGGATTACTGATGCTTGTTGGCTTTGCTAAACCATGTTCTTCCAAATCGCATGCATATGGTGAGACCTGTGCATTCAACTTAAAGTGGAAGCACCAATATTGTTATTTCTACTAGACGTTTCTTTACCAATCAGGTCATCAGCGCTTATGCTGTAGTCAGTCCGAGATGCAGTTCTGTGTAGTTTAAGTGAAAATTTGCCTCATCAGCATCAGTGTAGTCTTATTTTAGTCAGGTGCCCTAGATGACAAAGAAAATCCTTTAAAAATGTCACCATCACCTGTTCATGACTTTGTTTCTCTAAAATAGATCTTATAGCTCAATGTGTTACTTCTTCAGTCTCCTAGGTACACATGGTGTAACCTAATCTCAGCTCATGATATTTAATAAGCAGAAAACTAATTACTGTTATCAGGTGATTTTGTTGAAAGGTAGAGCAACTTTTTAGACCATTTTTAGCAACATTTAAACCCTCACTTTAAAAAAGCTGCTGCTTTTAGCTTTTTGTTTAAGTGAATTAATCAGTTACTAATTACAGTTTCCTTGCAAAGGACTGTAACACATACCAACCAATACGTGTAAACGTTGTAGTTCAACTTGTAAAAACAAATAAAACCATAAGAACCTAAAAAAGAAAAATGCACTGCATTTGCCTCTTGAATATCCTCTCAGCATGGATGTTTTCTAAGCTGATAGACAAATTTAGTTTTGAATCCAACAGAAACTGAAGGGAGTACAAGATCTTCCAAGTTCATGGATCACAGCATATGACCATAAACTTTATTTAAAATGCTTCAAAGGCCTGCTGGTTGTTAATGTGTTCATAGGCCAAAAAAGTGGATGATTCCAGTTTGGATGCATTTAATAAACAGCTAAAAAAAAATCCAGATATTCAGTATTTGACCTGCCGCTCCACAGTCAGAGCCAATGATGGGAAAATTCACTGATTTCAGTCACTGACTGATAGGTTGGTGCGATATTAGCACTATCAGATTCTAAACAGTCAAGAGATCTTATTTCATGACTATCAACTCTGTAAGCAATATATCCTATCTCATTCTGTTTATCTTTTTGTCTGAGAAACAAAACTGTAATACTACTGTTGTAAATATCAGCTGTACGGCTGATCATCTGGCACGTAGCCATTGGAGGATGAGCATGGAAAGTAGCTCTTAATGAAAATGGAACATGAGATTCTGGCTTCATCTGATGCAAGCATGAACATGAAGCAGTGCACAGGATGTTGGGCAGGAGCAGATTTCTCTCTTGACGTAAAGAGATCTCAGTCATCTCATGTTATGCAGTCAGTCTCTTAGGATGGAAGTGCAGTCTGGTTGTGTATCTATAAATATTCCTGTATGCCACTATGTACGGGCCAGTGCGTGGGTAAGGTGTTTTTGGTGTTGACTGTGTGAGGAGGAGGAGGAGTACAGCAGCACTGCAGAGAGGGTGATGATGGTTTAGAAAGCACTCTTACTATTTAAGGGATCATCCATAATTCATCAGGGCCGCTCCCCCAGCGGTGCATCATAGATGCCTGAAAGGCCTTTTCCCTCTTTGCACTTTGCTCACTTCGTCTTTTCTCTTGTACCTGCCCATCTCTTGTCACTTCCTGTCATCATGTCCAGAGCATCAGACCAGGTTGAGACCCCCTCATGTCTCTAGCAATGAGAGCCTTTCGCCTGTCCTTGATTCACTCTCTTCAATTTCCTGGTACTTTGTCCAATAAGATCTGCATCTGATCTTTTTTTAGTCGTCCATGTCTCAGTCAGATGTACATACAGTGCATAGCAAAAGTATTAATACACCTTGCAACAAAATGTGATGGAGTTCATTACAACCACAAACTACAATATATTTAATTGTGGTTTTATGTGATAAACCAACACAATGTATTGCGTAGTTATAAAATGGAAGAAAAAAGATGCATGGTTTTCAAAGCCTTTTTGCATATAAAATCTTCAAAGTTGTAGTTTGCATTTGTATTCAGCCCCTCTGAGTCAATACACTGTAGATCCACTTTTCACTTCAGCTCCACCTGTAAGTCCTTTGGGTTATGTTTCTGCCAGCTTTGCACATCTACATTAAGTTTTTTCCCCTTTTTTTTTTTTTTTTTTTTTTTTTTTTTTTTTTTTTTTGCAAAGAAAGCTCAAACTCTGTCAGACTAGATGGATGGCATCTGTAAACAGCAATTATGAAGTTTTATCAGATTATCCATTAGTTTTAGGTTATCTTGACTGCGAACAACAGATATATATATATATATATATATATATATATATATATATATATATATATATATATATTATTCTAAGCCTTTGCCTTGTAGCTCTGGTTGAATTTTTAGGATTGTTTCCCGTTGGCAAGTAAACAAAAATTTCATTCACAAATCTTTGTCGAACAGGTTTTCTTTCAGGAATATGCTATGTTGATCTCCAAACATCATCCATGAACTCTGACCAGCATCCCTAAAACCTGCTAATTAGCATGATGATTCCACCATCATGTTTACCACACACATGTCGTCTTCAGGGCGATGTGTTGTGTTAGTTTTCCACCACACGTTGCATTTTGCATGTCTTTAAAATCCAAAAACTTAATTTTGGTCTCATCTTCTCACAGCTTGTGGTTCCACATGTTTGGTTGTCTGCAAACAGGACTTCTAATGGGTTTCTTTCAACAATGGTTTTCTCCTTGTCTCTTTTCTATAAAGGTCATGTTTTGTCAACAGATTCTCCCACCTGAGCTGCAGATCTTTGCTGCCCCTCCAGAGTTACTGTGGGCCTCTTGACTGCTTCTCTGAATATTGCCCTTACCCATCCTGTCATGTCTTGGTGTGTTTACAGTTGTGCTATTCTCCTTCCATTCCCGAATGATCAGGGCTCTGAGAGATGTTCTCTAACAAACCCCTGAGATCTTCACAGAGCAGCTGTATTTACACTGACATTAAATTACATGCAGGGAGGATTCTGTTTATTAACTGGTTGCACTGGATTTTGATTAGAGGTGTCGGAGTAAAGGGGGATGAAAACAAATACATACCACTCTTTTCAGATTTGGATTTGTAAAAAGTTATCAAAACTATGGATTGTTTTCATTTATTTCTCAACATTGTCCTACTTTGTGTTGGTGTATAAAATCTTAAAATACATTGAGGTTTGTGATTGTAATGTGAAAGGTTCAATGGGTGTGAATACTTTGCAAAGCACTGTTAGTTTGAAATGTCGCTGTGCAAACTCCAGAAAGAGCAGGGACTTTGAAACTGGGTCACAGCTTGTCCGGACCTGGGAGAAGGAAAAAGAAATTCAATACATAACTCACAGAGCTCTTTGATTAAGGAGCAGCAGCTTTATGGAAAATGGTGCTGCATTCAAAAGGAAAATAAATCCAATGAGAACCTCTGACATTTTTAGTTAAAGCTTTTTTTTTTTTTTTGCAATAAGTAGTCATTACTGATGCTGTTAACTCATGGGTTTATAAGAACAGTACATGTTGGAAGCTTGTCTTAGATTACATTGTCCGTAGTCTTGGTGGATAAAATAATCAGCAGCTTGATTTATGTGCATGAACTCTTGAAGTGGTGCTGATTCCAAACCTAATCTCATAGACCACAGCAGTCATATGCAGTGACTGCCTCAATCATGTTAAAGCTTTCTCGTCAGCTGTGTCTGGCCAGTAAAACCACAACCTTTCTTAAAGATTACAGCAGGAAAAACAGGATCTTCTCCTCAGTCTAATGACATAATTTTACTGCAGTTAGTTGAAGGAATAATGAGTATTGCAGCACCTTTTGGGATATCATTGTGATTTAACTTATTGCCTTATGTCCAGGCAAAGATGCTTTACATTTAGTAAGTCTTACTTCCTTAGAATTAGTTTGTTATACATTTGTTGGAAGTCCTAAAACACAAAAATTAAACATAAAATCTGCTCTAAATTAATGACAGGATATAAATCTTCCATTGGCAAAACCGTGAGATTTGCTGGGGTTTTTTTGTTTGTTTGTTTGTTTGTTTTTTCGTGTTAACTGACCAAAACAAACATGCACAGGTAAAAAAAAAAAACTCTGCGTGTTTGTTCGACATGTGAGAGCATATGACAAAACCACTTCTCTCCGTTGCTCATTTATTTCAGATTCGGGGTTCTGTTGTATGAAGACACCCTCTTCATTTCACCCACTGCACTCACTGAGGCTCACACAATTTCCTAAAAAGCGAGTTTCGATCAGTCAGTGGATACAAGTTTTATACAATGGATAGTGTGAAACAAAGTTACAATGATTGGTTGACAAAAATAAAAGGTGTAGGAATACGTGGTTTCGACTTAGACACCTTAGAATATTTTTTCCTAGACCTGTATTTTTTACCCTGTCTGTTTTTAAACTTGAGATCATTTGCAGAGTTTATGCTGCAAAACTGTATTATAATTACTTCCATATCAGAGGAATATTTTAGCAGTCACAGATATTTATTAGAGCATAAACCACATTCGGAGTGCCAACAGTAGCAGTGCCTCCACTCTTAAAATCTGATCTGGTAAAAATCCACAGGGCTTGTGGTTGCTTTTGTTTTTCCCTCAGAACATAAACTGTTTAAAACCCTAAAATTAATTTAATGAATCTATGCCAATGTTTTGCCAAACACAGCTGTAAGCACATCAGTGATTTAACATCTGATGCTCTCAAAGTATGAGCGTTAAACGACTTTAAACTGACATGACTGAATTATAACGTTGAAAAAGAAATTCAACCATATTGAACTGTTTAGCACCCTCTTCACTACACTTAATCCATAAGTTCCTGATGAAGGAAAAAGTACCTCCTTACAAGGGGAAACCTTTTCCTCAAGTAGTTTTCATCTCTGGAAACTTATTGCTGCAGGTAAATGCAGGGTAAAAGCATGTCACAAATAAACATGACAGCAGCTGCTATGGTAAGAAAGTTATGTTTGCATTAAGCTACACATATGCAAATGTAGTTTTATGCATGATGTGGCTCAAACAAGTAAGAAGTTTATTTGTATGATGTAAACAGTCTTTCCTTCAAGGGTTTAATTTACAGATGTGTCTGTCTGGTATCTTGGGTTAATGTTCTACCCGTTGTCTATACCACGCCAGTGTGTTTCGCCAGTCGGCTATGGTGAGATGAGTTGCATCATGTGACATGTGACATTAACTCTTACCCTTCTTGTAAGATGTTTTTCTGTCTGTTCAGTATCAGTTCCTGATTGTGCTTATTGAAGTGGGATCTTCTGTCAGTGCGGACAAATTGAAGCAAAGCACTGAGAATCGGAGCTTGATTTAGCCCCAACATTCAGGTCGAATAGATTATTTTCACTCTCTCCTGCAGTTTTGCAGTATTTTGTGTTCTGTAATATTTTCACTCTGCATTAGTCACAGTTTCACTGTAATTTTTAGACAATTGCGTGTGGAAACACAGAAGCTCCTCATGTTTTATACAGTCCCTCTTCTTTGTGTTCTTCTGAAAGCCTCTCTGTACTTAGCTTTATCAGATGGTCATCAGGGCCCAGAGTAATTGGGTTTACTCTGCACACAGCCCTCTGTTATGGCACCACAGTGCAGTTGAGCCTTAACACTGCCTTACATTCTTACCGATTTAAAGCTTCACCTTAAAGCTCGAGTGACTTACTGAGGCAAAAACAATGAACTTGGTGACTTTTAGATTTTTGTTTTCTGCTGATGTCATAATACATGCATTATATTGCAAAGGAAGCCCTGTTATGTGATATGAATGAAAACACACATCAAAGTTGAATTGATCTTTCTTTGTGGGATTATAAGTGTTCCTGTGAACTATATCTTTTGACAAACATTCACCAGTTTATTAGATACTTGAGCCAAAGTTATAAATCTTTAGCTTGTCTTAATGTAAATGTTTAAATGACCTATAATCTGTTTGAATAAGTAACTCTCCAGGTCAGTGGGGTTGCTTCTCTCGCTGCTGTTGTTACTGGCGACAGCAAACGTGTAGGTGTGTGCATTTAGCAACTTAGTGCATCTGTGCAAACACCTACCACTGAAAGTAATTTGTATAGTGGATGTAAAACACAGACTAGATCATTTCCTGGAGCTTGGGTCTTTGTTTTTCTTGAATGGCAGTGCCACTGTCTTGTCTCTGCCATGAATAGCAGCTAAACAACATTAGCTGCCCTAATCTGCCTCTTTGGTGAGTCTGTTTGGCAAAGGGGGAGGCTACTGAGGCAGTATCTGAGTGGATTGGAGTGAGCCTCAGCTGCCTTTTTAATGTCTTTAAAAGCTTTTCAGCTGTAGCATTGCTCAGGCTCCATGCTTGCACAGTCATTCATCTGTTGTAGTCTTGCTTTCAGTTGAGTGAAAAATGACCCGTATACTGTTGTCCAGCTAGTGTAGGGGCAAGTTACAGCTTTTCAAGTTGAGATTTAACTATATTAAACAACCTCCTCCTTGTGGAAAAGCTTGAAAAAAGTGTGCTTTTAAACTTGGAAATACAGTTTTACCAAAATATATAAAACATACATGTAGGATCAGTCCTGCAACTCAGTAAAAATATGTTTGAAAAATGGACTAAATGGACACCACAAAGCATCCAGGAATGATTTGCAATGAGCCCTGCACGTACCAGAGCTTGTACAGAATCACTGTTTAATGTCACTGGCAGCCTGTTTGTTCTCTGCTTGGAGGCTGCAGCCCCTCTGTGCACACAAAGGATATATGTTGGAAATAAATATGGAAATTAGGTTGACTTCAGGTCTTTTAGGGCGATTTAGCACCATTTTACATGCGTTACCAGAGTAAAATA
Organism: Anableps anableps; assembly: GCA_014839685.1. NCBI lineage: Eukaryota > Metazoa > Chordata > Actinopteri > Cyprinodontiformes > Anablepidae > Anableps > Anableps anableps. The sequence continues at coordinate 18,881,103 of CM026070.1, read as the reverse complement.
TATTTAAAGTACATCTCAAAAAATTGCAGTATCATCAAAAATTTACTTTTTCTTTAATTCAATTCAGAAAGTGAAGCTTGTGTTTTATTTATATCATTTGCAGGGTGATATACTTTTTAAAATGTACATCTGGTAGTTTTCTAGATTTTGGGCCTACATCTAATGAAAACCCATAATCCAATGCTGGGGAAACCTTTTTCTTTCATTCAACTATCTATGATAATTCTTGGACAAAGAAACCGCTCTGCACACCTTCTGCTATTTTATCAATGCATTTGATCCTCTTTTACATGTGGTAAATAATGAGGCTATGTGTCAGAGAGAAACACTGAAAGCATGAGGATGAGACCCACCTGGTTCTGTTGGCCTTGTGCAGTTGTTTTATCGTACCTTGAGTTTCTTTCGCACTTACTGATATTTATTTATTTATTTATTTATTTTATTTTATCTTTGGGGGGGTGATCAAATAACTGACAGATAGCTAACAGGTATGCAGCCAGTAGTTTAATGCATACTTATTCATAATCAATAAACAGACATTTCCTTTACACCAATTTTTTTTTTTTTTTTTTTCTGGATTTTAAACTGGATCTGTAGTTGTTGGAATGTGGAAGGTTTCAAGCACTGAAACTCTGGTTTTGTGATCATTTACAAACAAAATCAAACTCACAGATTACAAACTATCCTAAGAGTCTGTCTTTAGTGAAGAATAATTTGCTGCAAATCTGACAAGACTAAGATTTATAGATCTTGAAATAGATCCAAGTTGGTTGAGATGCCAAAAAACTGTGAAATGGCCCTTTACCACACTGCTGGATTGGAAGCCAATTTCACTGTTTCATAGTTTGTGGAAAATATAGAAATCTGAATGTCATGAAAAGTATAGGAAAAATTGAGAAATGCCACTATGGAAAAGCATGTTGTTTAAAAGAGACAGTATTATGTGTTTTCCAGCCACATATAATCATTTTTATATCATAATCAAGTAACTATATTACCTTCAGTTGTTATATTTAATACATACAGAATTTTTATAACTTAAAAGAAATTAGACTTCGTAATTTAGTTGGGCCTCTGTCTCTTTAAGAAAGTCCTGCTCTTTCCCACACTGCCTACAGGAAGTCATAACAACATCGCTCCTCTATTAACCCTTTTAACAACGTTTTTATCAACGTTGCACTAAGTAGCAGCTCCTATAATGAGCTCAACAGATGCACAGTTCCACCAGGTGTTTACTAATTGCTGCTAGCTAGTCTGAAGGAGCTGAGAGGGGAAGTCACGGGAAAGGAGTGCTCTGTGAGGCAGAAGCTTAGAAACTGCAGCTCCGAGCAAGAGCTGCACCTTGAAGACGGAGCTGGGTCAACCCAGGTGTTTTGCACAGCTGAATGGCTGCCATGGGAGATTAAAGGATTTCTCAAACATGCGTGAAAGAATCAAAACAACTCTCCAAGTATGTTTTTGATGAGGGAATAACATAACATGATGTAAAACGCAAAGTCGATTTTACATAATACTGCCCCTTTAAAAGTGATTTCTATAACTGAGACCATTACTTAGATTGGGCATTCTGCACTAATAAGAGCTAGAAAATGCAAAACAGGTCTTATTAACACTGGCTATATTTTCTTTTCATCTCAAAAATGTTATATATTTAGTTTTTCTGTAGTTTCCATCTCTGTCTCCAGTGTTCATATCATCTCAGTGTTGTGTCCTGGTTTCATTGGTGTATGACTCAAACACAGCTTCTGATCTTGTCTTTATGGAAAGCATGGCTCACAGGGTGTGTTTCTGTACACTTATGCCCTCAGCTCGAGATGCAGACGAACGTGAGAAGTGGATCCACGCCTTAGAGGGAACTATCCTCCGTCACACCCTCCAGCTCCGGGTATGTAGCAAACCGCCTTGTTTGTGTATGTATGACTGCATGTTGACAAGCAAGAGCAGTTTTGCTGTGGGGATCCTTGACATTCGCTTGCCTGTCAGGACCAGCGTGTGTAGTCTTTCTTTAAACAAGCTGTACCTTTTTTAAATATGACAATACTGTTATGAAGTCAAAGATGGAAATGAAGCTTGAGTTCCTGATACAAATCTGTTTTGTTTTTTTGTTTTTTTTAATATTTGAGCATACAAACCCATACAACTCATACAGTGCATGAAAGAAGTATTCTTAAACCATTCCACATTTTCTGTGTATTTTACTGGAAGTAACACATAATTGTCAACCAGAAGATAACCATTCTACCACTTTTATATTTTTAACACATAAAATCTGAAAATTGTGGTGCATATTTGTATTTAGCTCCATTTACTTTTTTGAAAGGATGGTTTAATTTAGGGCTTTAAGTCACCTGATTAGTACATAGTCCCCCTATGTGTAAATACAGGTGTTATTTGAAGGCCTCATGACTGCAAACCTACCAAGACATAACTTTCCACGTAAATCGACTGTCCCTACAAAGAAAGCATTAATCAGAGAAGCAGCCAAGAAGCCCTTGGTAACTCTTGAGGAGCTACAAAGATCCATAGCTCAAGTGAGAGAATCTGTTGACTGGAGAACTACTGTGTGTGTTGTCCACTAATCTGGCCAGTGGTAAAAAGAAAGCCATTGTTGAAAGACAGTCATAAGAAGTCCAGTTTGCCAAAATCCATGTTAGAAGAGACGGAGGAAACGTGAAAGAATGTACTCTCCTCAGATTAAACTTGAACTTTTTGGCGTATAAGCAGTTTGTGATTGTAATGTCACACAATTTTACTACCATAAAATGTAGTTCAAATATGAATAAAGGGGGTGGGAATACTTTGGCAAGGCTTTATTATCCTGCATCACTTGTGGTGAATTTGACAAGATAACTAGTGATCAATGCACATAATGTCCCAATATCAATTAACAAGTCAGTTTTTAATTCCTTAATTCAATATTTTTGCATTTTACCATTAACTTAGACTCTTTTAGGATTAACGTGTTTTTCTACATAGAGCAGGTAGCTGGTAATGTTTGCTCTTCAAAGCAGGATCCAGTTGCAGCATAGTTTCGTCCACTGAATTGTGACAGTTGTTGCGTATCAGAATACTGCTAGATTCGCTGGGAACTGCTGTTTTCTAAAAAGGCATTTCTTTTTTCTTCACCGTAACCCTGAACTATTAAAACTGAAACCTCATTCTCGACTTATTCCTGCACAGAAGGTTCTTCAGGTACATTGTTGTAGCACACACTCTGCAGTCATACAATCTGCGAAGATCGAAGTGGCAATACAAAGCGCTAAAGCTGCTTAGAAAAAACCTTTACTCTTTCCAACTTCAAACTTTCTCTCTTACTGTTTGCATAAAAGCAGCCAATATAATTGCACAGATTTTGTCTTTGAGATTTAATTGTTCTTTGGCAAAAAGAAAATATTTTACTACAGCAGAATCTTTATAGCGTTTGAAAGCGATCACAGTTGAACTCAAAGTCCTAATGGAAAACACTCATCTTATAAATTGACACAGAAGCAGCTTTTTTTTTTTTTTTTTTTTTTTTTTTTTTTTTTTTTTTTTGTAAACTTCACTATTAAGTATGCTTTTAAAGATAGCGGAAGAGAAGTAACAGGATGTTAAACGATGGTGCCAAACCACTTGCAAATGAGTGGGATGGTTTAATGAGGGTATGATAATTCGAGGGTGATGTAATCTTTCAACATTTAACCACCTTAGCTGAAAAAATGTAAATCTGCCACCTTGTCAGAGACAAAATTATTTTCAACTAACGTTTCTTTGAATGATGTCTGTGTAGCACATCATGCTAGACAGACATCGTGGTTTATGTTCTGGCACATTCTGTAGGAAAAGCAATGTGATTGGTGATTACACCCCATCTAACATTATTAAATTAAGAGCTGTGTCTAACACAAAATCCAGGGAAAAAGCTTCCAAAGTCTTTGACATTAAAAAATAGCACATTAGAACATGAAAATTGTCATAGCAACAAAATCTTATGAAAAGAGAATTTTGAAAAAAGAATATTTTAGTTCAGAATCACATCATTAAATAAAGCATCTCTATCATTTGTTTTGTAATTAATTAAAACTTTAAAGGGTCAGTATTATGTGTTTTTCAGGAACATAGAATCATTTTATAGCACAATCAAGTAACTATGTTAGCTTCAGTTGTTACAAAAATGCTGTATATATCAAATATGACATAAAAGGAATTTGACTTCGTAATTTAACGCCTTGAAATTGGGCCTCTGTCTCTTTAAGAAAGTCCTGCTCTGTCTGAGACTCCAGCCCCAGGAAGTCATCACAACAGCTAGCCCTTTAACAAGGTTTTTACCACCATTGCACTGAGAAGCAGCTCCTATAATGAGTTCAGCAGATGCGCAGTTCCACCAGGATTTTGCTAATTGCTGCTGGCCAGTCTGAAGGATGGTGTTATGGCAGAATGTGTTAAGCACTACAGCCTGTTTCTTTGTTAGTTTATTTGAAGGCCTGGTTTATATCTGACCCTATGGCTGCCTTATTTTGGCTCCACTGGTGTTTGTGTAGTTATTTTCATTTAATTCAAGCCATCCATGGGTCTTCCCTCCATCCCCAGATTATATACGCTTTTTTCAGATCATTTTTTTTTCTTCCTTTTTTTATGCTTATAATCAACCTTGTCGTTTGCCCTCTCCCTTACCTCCCCTGTCTGCTCCTCTCCCTCCTCCCTTCATGGCAAATCCCTCCGACGTGCTACGTGTGTCTGCTCGCTTACCATACACACACATAAGTGCAATTTTGTGAGTTGCTGTCGTATGATCATGTGGCCAGCACTAACCAATCCTGGATCTGGTTGCTTGATCAACAGCACATCTGCCTCTGCTGCTGCAGCCAATCACAGTTACTTTTAGTGCTTGTCTGCTGCGTGGTTTTCCTTCTGCCTGTGAGAGAGGAAGTGTGCCCTTCCTGCCAGGGGAGGGTCTTGGATTAACTCAGCTCCGTCTGCCTCATACCAAATAGTCAGCTGATACCGGCTGCTCAAGAGTATATCGTATCCAGACTGGCTGCACACACTCGAAGAAAAGGAGGGTCTTTGTTTCTGTGTCTGAGAGGAGGAGGGAGAAATAATGCTAACTTCACTAGAGCTCATGGTTTGTCGCTGTGGGAAAGAAAACGGCTCATAACAGAGGCAGAGGAGGAGGGGAAAAGGCTCGTCAGGCTAAATGGCCTGAGAGATGCACAAGCTTTGATGCAGCATGTTCAATGGAGCGAGGCGCCCTGTAAGTAAAACACACACACAAACAAAAACAACACACAACTCGATCATCTGCCAAGCGCCGCTGGGACAGCAGCGTTTTAAAGTGGGTCACATAGTGTGGAAAGATAAATACATAGTGAGGGGAGGGGGATTGAGCTCTGGGGGCAGTGTTGTGTTTTTTTTAGAGCCACCATTGATGGGGTGGAGATTATAAGTGCGTGTCCTTGTTCTGAAAGATTCCCTCTGTGGGACAGGGATGAGGAGTCTGGCTGGTGGGAGTGAGGGGAAGCAGAGATGCAGACGTCTGGGAATATTTCTGGAGCAGTGAAGAAGTGACGTGGCCATGCAGAGGCCGTTTATAAAGCAACCACCTGCAGCTGACTTTCCGTTCCTGAACTTATCGACTCTGTCTGTGAAACACAACTTCCCCTTCATCATGCATGTTGACAAAACATAAGATTTAGTTTGCCACATAATAATAGGGGACCTATGTTAGTTTACCATAGTGTTTTGCTTTAACCACATCTTCCTGACCTACATAGGTTTGTTGTCATGTTTTTATAGCTGAGGTCAGCTGACCTTTCCAGTCCAAAGAGCCAGTTTAACCTTCGAAATAAAAGGTCCTGAGCTGCAAAACCTTTTGAAAATGATAGCTTATCAACTTTTAGACATGTCTGCTCAATAAAATGGGCTTGTTTTATAGTTAAAGAATCACAATTTTATTTCTTCTTTTAGGTTCTGAAAAATAGGGAAAAATATTTTTTTACTAAAAGAGAATGAATGTGTTTTCAAAGATAGAAAGTCACATATTTATAGAAAATCAAAGGGAGAAAATCATGTAGTTTGCAGCTTAATGGCCAAAAGAATGACTTGGCAAAAAAAGAAAAGATTCCTTGTACTATATTAGTGTCACTCTACGGATATTGCATCAACACAGAAAAATTGATAAAGCTAGACATGTTTTGGTGTTCAATGTATTTTAAGGCATTAAGAGCCAGTGTGGATGGCCTAAAGAGCCACACAATGGCAACTTATGAACCACGGGTTAAAGACCCACATGTTAAAAAAATCAATCAATCTGCTGCTGGTGACCATTACAGTGTTTTTTTTGGCCAGTCAGCTCAATTAAATTCAGTTCAGAATACTTTATTTATTCCCAAGATGAATTAAATTTCATCATAACTCATATATTCCAAGTATCTTCAAAGAGTTGTTGTGGATGGTGATGCTGTGGGCAGGAAGGATCTCCAGAAGTCAGTCTTTCAACAAATCTGAAGAGGCCTCTGACTGAAGACTGTTGCTGTATGACAGTCTAATGACTAGCAAAGAGAATATTCCGCAGTAACATGTCTTGGATGACACTATCCAAGCAAGCACTGCTAATCCACCTCATTTCCTTTTGCCGCTCCTCTGTTAGGCCTTATGGTCATTATCCTGCTGAAAGGGCCAGTGATGATCCAGTTAGTGTACTTGTAGATTAAGCCAGTTTTTAATTTCAAAACTCCAGGTATTTTAATCAGTTCACGAAGCTATGCACTCTAACACTGTCAAGATCTTTGAAAGATAACCAGACCCACAGCGTCACTGATCCTCCACTGTACTTAAGACGTGGTTATAATGCCATGTGGAGTATTTGTTCCCAAAAAAACTCAATCTCAGTGTCACTTGACCTAAGCACACAGTTTGAGTGGAAGTTCTGGTAGAGTTTTGGAAACTCCTCTTTTACATTTGTGATGGTAGGGCAAAGAATGCTTCTTCCTGGCATCACTCTGAAACAGCTGGTTGACATGTTGATGGTGTCGAATAGTTATTGTTGTTACTTGGTGAATCCAAGACACTGCTTTCAGTACAGAAAATCAGATCAACTTAAAGTATAAATTTAAAAAAGCTGAATTTTAAAGAGAATATTACTGATTTCTTAAATTAAATCAGTCGATTTTTGTTAAAAGTATTCCTTTACATTGGAGGGTTGTATTCTTCCACAGAATAAGTGTGCTGACACTAATGATGTTTTTCTAATATTTCAGTGTGACATTATGCTCCTGAAATAAAAGTTTATTAAGAGTTTATTTCAAGGCCTTTCTCACATCTTTACAAGGGGTGCCAACAGATTTGTGTGCATGACTTTATTTAAATATTATACTGACACGCTTACAATCAAGGTTCTGTTATTCATGCTAAGTTACTTTAGTCCACTGTCTCTGCTTGTTTAGTCACCGGAGGCCATTTTTGATCCTTGTATTGTTGGTTTCAAGTTCAGTTATCATCCATTACTGGAAGGATTTGTGACTTATTGTCATAATTCTTTTGTGTAATATTTTGATTTTTGGCTCAGGTTCTCCAGCAGATGATTTGTTTTCTTCTTTTGCAGCCGCACTGAACTAACAAAGCATGCACCTTTGATCCTTTCAGGAAGATTGTCCTGTTAACTGCATGCTTAAGGGCTGCAGAACAGACTTTGCTCTCTATAAAGCTTACATGTTTAAACCTAAGCAGTTCTCAGGCCTGGACAGATGTTAATGTTTTGCTTCAGTTTAATGGCTTTTCTTCACGTTCCCATGAAATCCCAGACAGTAAGAGGAGATGGCAGGAATATTCAGCGCAGGAAATCCAAGGCGATGACAGCTGCTCTCACAATGGTTTGATAAGAGCTTGATTTCCTAAGAGGATTTAAGATTCAGTCAATTCCCATTCACTCAGAGACCATTTCTGTGGAATTGTTGCTTGTTTTTTATGTCAAACGTACTGTTGCTTTATTAAATTATTCTGACGCAGGCTGTATTAGTCATCACCTCGGTTGCCTGATGTACAGAGATTATTGTTATCTCTGGTGCTAAATCTGGGTGTTCAGATCTGTAGTTTTTTTCCAGGCAGATCTTCTCTGTACTTTCAGTTTTCAGACCATTTTCCAGCTTGTCCCCAGTGCTTGGGTGAGCTTCGCCAGAGAGAAACTCATGCATGGTCCTCTTTGTTTTGCCTGTAGTTCAGTAATTGCCTTTTAATGGATCTTATGTAATGAAATGTTCTCTGTGTGCGTGCATACATGAAGGCTAGAGGCTATTAAGGGAAACTAATTAACAAACAATAAATTTGAGTGCACCTCAGCCCATTTGCACTCTTTGTGGCTCAGCTCTGCAGCTGTGTCTTTCTTGGTTTTCAGTTTTGTTGAAGCCTGACAAATGTGGGTTGTCACACATGTTGGTTATTCATGCAGGCTCGCCTTTTGACAATACTCCTGGTATTGTATTTCACGTAGTACAGTACATTGCTGGAAGATTCCCCTGAACTGTTGCTGTTTCGACCGTTTTCTGCACCCGTGCACAAAACCTGTCTGGTCATGAGACGATGGAGCCCAGCCATTATCTCATGAAAGGACAGCTCTTGGTTATTGATCCTGGCTGCACATTTTACTTTGAATATGCAAAGCTAGCAGGGCTTTCACCACAAGTCTTGTAGAGGCTGCATTAATGGTTAGCTTTGTTTGTTTTCCTGTCTGCAGGAGGCTGAGACAGGACTCGTTCCGAGTGTGCAAGACTTCGACAAGAAGCTAGCTGAAGCTGACGCCTACCTACAGATCCTAATCGACCAGTTGAAGGTAGGATAGAGCATCCAAGCTGAAAGGTTTTATTTTTGGCAGAAGTGTGATATTGTATCTCGGACTTCATATATATCGGGCTTAGAAAACAATATTTCCCATTTTTGATCCAGTTAGAGTAACTTTGAGAATCTAAAAGTACCCTGAATGATCACATTGTTTCATAAGTGAAGCAAGGCTTTATTCTGTAATTTGTTTGTTCCCTTTCTGAACTGTATCTCCGTTTTAAAGCAGAGCTTTTATAAAACAGAGTTGTGGTGACATGATGACAAGGCAGAAAGCACTGCAGCTGCATAATGTCTCCAGCGCTTGTTCAGTGTTTTTATTAAGACCCTTTGTCTTTATAAAAGCACTTCACAGGTCTTTTGTGTCAGTCGCCACGTTATCTAAAATCATCTGCAGGCTGCAGATACTCTCTGTGATCCTTTTGAATACTCAGTTGACTGGAAACATCTCTGCTCATATCTCATCTGTCCCCATTTTCCACCTTTTCATCTCTTGTTCTCAATCAGCTGTTTGATGAGAAGATCAAGGACTGCAAAGAGGATGAATCGCGCAGAGTGAGTACCACCAATGCACTGTCTCAGCCCTCTGCTCCTCTGTTTTTGCTTTCATGAGACCTCTGACAAGACTAAATGTAATTTAGAGGCTGTCACTCCTGTACAGATGACATCTGGCTGTCTGTTGCTGGCTGGTTGGTAGCTTTGATCAAAACAATAAAGAATATGTAATATATTATGACTCATTTGCACTGACAATTTGATTGTAATGTAACTTAACAACCAAATATTATTTGGTGGAAAAATTAGCTGCAAGACCTCTGATCACTTTGTTTAAACTGCAGGGATACAGAGAGGTATTTAATTGGGTTATTCATGTAAAATGCATCGGACATGTCTTCTGACCAGCTACAACATTTCTCTGTATCATTTGATGCAGAAAAAGATGAACAAGTGAAGTGTTCGACATTATCGAATAATGTCTATCAAAGCTCTGTAATAGGTTTTTTTTTTTTTTTTTTTTTTTTTTTTTCAGAAAATCCTGGTAAATATGTATAAAAAAAACCCTACAAATGTTAGATTTTCTTGCCGTAGCAAAATCTCACGCCAAAGAATTTGCTCTAATTCTCTAACAGTGAGCTTCATAATATTTTTTTTGTTGTTGGGAACCTCCTTAACACCCTTTTCACTCTATGTGGTGTCAAGACAAACCTGGGTCCACAGAATATATATAATTATTACAGTGGCCTCAGGCAAGATTAAGCGAACAGATTTTCTCCTATAACCATTGCTGTGCTTTCAAACATCAACATACATCGGCCTCACTTGAATGTCATGCTCTCTTGGCTTTCCCATTTTGAAGAGTTGCTCTGGGGTAACAATAAGTCATAGATTACAAATTAATCTTCTTTGAACTCATCAACTTATTAAAGTATTTATTTTAAATATATATTTTACAGGAGTTGTTGGTGTTGAGAACCTTTTTTACTAAATAAGTGCATACATCTTTACTCGGGATGACAACAAATGTGAGGAGGCCTGATAACATTTATTGCTTGCTTGCATCCACATTAAAGTCGTACATATTTCTTTGAAATGCAGAATGACATCCGATCGTCATCACTTTGTCTTTCTGCTGCTGAGAGTTAAAATTATTCAAAGAGGGAAGCAACATTTTAGTTTCACTTAAATAAAAAAGAGAAGAGCTGCAAATATGTCAGAGGTGATAATACCACAAATAAAAATGAACAACAAATGGCAAGTGTTGGTCAAAGGTTTTTGTATTTTACAAAGTGATAAGCTGAAATATCATGATTGTGATGGTCAGTGAATGTTAACACTGTTTTTAGCACATCTGTTTGGTATCTGTTTAAATCTTCACTTTTCTAATTTAAAGTTTTAAAGTTTTGCTTTCTGATTTAAACAAAATATTTTCAGGGAATCTCAGGACAAAGAAACGGCTGCTTTTCTGTGGGGGTTTATCCTTTTATTACATCCTTTTTCCCTAAAGTGGCAGATGTCATAAAGGTGTGAGTTCTGGGAAATTGTATTTAAAGTTAGAAACTGTTCTAAGGAACTTCTTTTGTAGAAACCTTTATGATCAGATTTTATGTATTCGGTTTTGTTAAGGTTGTAGTTGGGGTTCAAGTTGTTTAACATCATTTTCTGTCTAAAAGCTGGAAAAAGGAGTCATCAAATCTATTTATGTGGGAAATTAGCTTATTGATTTTCATACACCACAAAAGCAAACAAAAAAAAGCAGCTGCTTTTGGACGTCTTTAACTGTGGTGTTTTTCTGCAAATGCTGCTTGATCTGTTTATCAGGTCGCATCTGCAGTTCTCATTCAGGAACCTTTTGATCTAACTGTGGTTTGTCTTTTTTGTTTTGTTAGAAAATAGAAAATTTGAAGGAGACTACTTGTGTAAGTAAACACTTGACACGTTTACTTTCCTGTTGAGTTTGGAAATTGTTTCCTTGGTAACGGATTCCTATTTTCTCTCCTTCAGAGTATGGTAGAGTCCATCAAACACTGTATTGTTCTGCTGCAGATTGCCAAGGTAAACAGCGTGATTGCATGTCTGAGTCCCTCTTTTTTTTTTTTTTTTTTTTTTTTGTTTGCCAAGGCATTGGTCTTTTTCGTAATCACTTTTCTTGTGAAAGCACATGGGTGTTTATGCTTTGTGTCCGGCCTCTAAGGTAGTTCCCCGCTCACAGTTGCTATCTGGGTCGGTGGATGAGAAAGGGTGTGGCCCAGTGCTCGTTTCATCACATGTTCCATTCATCTGTATGAAAGGAAGTGGGGGATTACTGGTGCTTCTTGTGGTTGTTAGGTGTGACTTCTTTTTGAACTTCTGACACTTAGAAAAATGGGACATTGCATGAAAGGATTAAACATGAGATGAAACGATTACTGCAAACCGCAATTTGCTAAATGATACCAAGCTAAGATTCTCAGTCAGGATGCTTTTTGACTTGACTCTTGAACCTTTGTACTCAAAGCAGTCTAACGCTGTCTTTTTAAAATTTTAAGGACCAAAGTAACGAACAACAACACGCAAACGGACTTATAGTAAGTTTCAACATTTTCCTGTCCATGACAAACAATTAAAATCGAGCAAAACTTCCAACTTTCTCTTCTGGCATAATTTACCTTCTCCTATAGTGAAGCTGATAAATCAGGTCTTTAGAGCATGCCGTCTAATTTGGACATAAGCTCTACCTTAAGCTCTTTTCCCTCATGTCTGCCGCTGCTATCTTCTTGATTAAAACTTTCCTGTTTTAATCTGAGGTTTAATTCCTTTTAGCAATGGTTGGGAACTATCCTTCATCACATCACAAAATATGCATGCATGTAACACTGTTTATTTTTGTACGACCAAAGTCTCCATAATCATTGAGCTGTTTCACATTTTGTCACATTAAATTCTCAGACTTTTATGTAACTTATTGAGATTTTATATGAAAAACCACCACCAAGTCGTGCTTAATTAAGTGAAAGGAAAAATCTGAAAATTAGCGCCTGGATTTGTATTTTACTCCCTTTACTCTGACATTTCTAAATACAATTCTGTTAAACCAAGTTCAAGACTTGTATATTATTTGCATAATTGTAAAGTGGAGCAAAAGGGATCTGGGTTGAGTTTTCTAATGTTTTTTTTTAATTATTATTATTTTTTTTACAGCTGATCATCTGATAGCACTTGATTTTATTTCAGTGTAAATGGGGGCAGAATACAAATGCTTGCTGCAGTTTTTAAATTTTTGTCTGCAAGCTTTTCCTTCTGCTTCTTAATTATGTGGTAAATTTGGGTTGGACTACAATATCAACAAAAATACACTGAAGTTTGGGGCTTAAATTTGACAGAATGTGGAAACGATCCTGATGTATGATACTTTTACAAGGCACTGTACGTTAATGTAATGCATGCATGTTTGTTTTTTTTCATACCTGATCTAAGCATGTTGCGCATCACTTTACCCTGAAATTAAAGTCAGCATCATCCAGCATTGATTGAGCCCGCTCACACTGTCTGCTTATTGAATTTCTGAGCACTAATAGTCAGGAAAGCCATCCAGAGAGCACTTTAAAGGCTCTGCAGGTGCACCGTGTTCACATTCTAGGCCATTCCAGGACTCAGGCATGTTTACTTAACACTATTCTCATCAGTTTTCCAAAGCAATCACTTTAGGCTTTTAGACTGATTTCTCAGTCTACACGCTCTGTTTCATGGCCAGCCTCCTGTTAGAATGAAGTAAAGTGGATTTGAAGTATAATCTCTCACAAATAATGCTGAATTAGAGCATAGGTGTGAATAAAAACCTTGCTTACTTGACCATAGATAACCAAACTATACATTTTTACTGTTCTTTTACATATCTATGGTGCTTATTGCTCAGTACAGTCAGACTTGTCTTCAAGACCTCAAAGGTTGTAAACAATGCTTTCAGATATCAATTCTCTATTTGTCAATGGGGAACTGCAAAAGTGGGTATTTTCCACTGTGGCTTGCAGCTCGAGTTCTATAATACTTTTGTAAGAAATAGAAACTTTTTTGTACTCTTAGTTACATGTCATATCTCTACTGTACAAGGTGGAGTACCACGAAAAACAAAGTGCAGAGAAAGAAGAATCATCCCATGGAAGAGACTTAAGGGCAAGGGAAACAGAAAATCAATCTGAAAGCTCTTTGAATGCTTTGGAAAATGTTAACAGTTTGTGCATAATAGCTTAACGCACAGAAAATTTCCAGTATCTTTCCTGATGGATGAATCCCACAGAGGCTGGACTGCTCATACTGTAGGAGTCTGCTCATATAGCAGATATAATCCCATAGCCATTAAGTAAAGTATTATGTGGTATAAATAGCACAGCATAAGCTCTGTCTACCCCTATATCTCCCTCCGTTTTACGTTTCCTAAGCTTTCTGCCTGATATTTGCCTACAGCTTTATCACTACTAGAAGCATGCCATGTTGTCTATGTTTCTGTAATGTGGAGAAAATGATTAATGCACTGTAGCTTGAAACATTAACAGCATGTTTGATGGTCTATGTTGTTCTTCCGTTGTGGAAAAGATGCTGCAGATTTAAGGGATTCTCTTAAACTAAAAAGACAAGCATCAAACTGTATTTAGCTGTCGACGAAATTCAGATGCTTTAACTAGAGCTGCAAGCTGCACTGATATTATATTCACATGAAAAAAAAATTAATCACGTCATGGTTTAGCACTAACTCTACTCAAACTTCACTTGTCCATCTTCTTTTGATTCATCTCCAAGATTGACCAGCCCCATCATGACAGACCAATATTTCTCTATTTGGCTATAATTAGTTGACTTATGTTTTCTTTCTTAAAGGCATGTGGACAAAGGCGTGTAGAGTGGAAGACGAAGCATGAAGAGAAAATGCTGAATGCTAGGCTGGTTGTTAAACGAGGGGCATTTTCAAACTCTGACCACAATTTGAGATGCTGAAGTTGGACTTATCTTTATGTAAAAACAAATAGTATTTAAATAGGCATATAATATTGGGACATCATATTGCAGCTTTTCTCCTTCTCAGCTTTATCTAAGGACAAACTCAGTACAGACTCACCATACTTGTTCCAGTTATTCTCTATAATTTTCCATTGAAGAAAAAGCAGTTTAAATGGCTACAGGTCAAGTTAAAGCAATAACCTCTCAGATTGTTATGACAAAAGGCCATTTTATTGCAACCAAGAGCCCTGAGGGTAAGCTGTAGCTGAATCAGGGTCGATATGATCCTGTTTTCCTGCTTGGTTTTGTCCATGTTCCAGTCAGTGGGGATAATGGATGCAGTGACTCTGTTAAACTCAACGGGCATTGCAAAATACCATGTATAGGTACCCCTGTATACTATGTTGTTGGGGTTTTTTTGTTTGTTTGTTTGTTTGGTTTTTTTTAAAAAGCATTTTTAACTATTGGGGCTGCTACATTCTCTACGAAATGGATGTAACAAAAATCTTCATTTAATTTATACTTTTTGTTAGTTGATCATGAGCTTCTAATGAGTAACCAACAACTTTTTCGCTGTGGTATAAATATGACATGGAGTTCCTTGTCTCCTTTAGCCACTTGACACTAGACTGGATAAGGACGCGGTTTTACCACACAGTGAACAAAACGGTAAATAAATGTTAAAGAAATAAAACCTCCAAAGCTCATCATCACTTAAGAGTCATACAGTTTTTGGAATGAATAAGCCTTTTCTGTCCTACCATCAAAAAACGTAAACATAGGAATTTTGCTCAATGCTATTTGGACTTTAAATGGAATCATGTACTTTGGTCAAATGAGACTCAGATTGAGCTTTTCAGCAACAAAAAGAAAAGCACAGTATCCCTTCTATCGAGTAAGGTGGAGGATCTGTGTTGCTGTGGGCCTGTTTCTCTTCAAAAGGCCTTGGAAACGGTTAGTGTATGACCTTATGAAATCTTTGAAATGCCAGGAGATTTTAAATAACAACCTGGTGGCTTCTGCCATCATTTGGTCCTTCAAGAGAATAATGATCCAATTCACATGGCCAAATCAACACAGAAATGGTTCACCAGACACAAATTCAACCTTCTTTCATGACCCAGCCTCCAGACCTGAATCCTCCAGAACAGGGGTATCAGGCTCATTTTCATTTCAGGCAACACAAAGATCATGAATGTCCTCAAAGGGCCGGTTGTGGCAAAATGTATTAAAAGGATCCACGATTAGTTGTAATAATATACTTTATTTGAGAAACATTTGTTTCAGATGTAAAAACAATGCAGTAAAAATACTGTTGGCTGTTTAGATGTTATGAAATTAAATAAAATATTGTCACACTGATGTCGCCATGTTGTTTACGCTGCAATGCATTCTGGGTAGCTGATGTATGACAGGACCTACAGCGCTAGCTCCGTCCAGCCGGAACAGTAATTATTGCGCATAAGTAACATTCAGTCCTTTAAACTTGAACTGGAGCTCGTTGAAATAGAAGGGAATGCAGAAATGATGAGAGGAAATGAAGACAAGGAGCACGAAATGGAGGAAGAGGAGAGATTCTGCTGAAAAATCTGGTGTTTGTGCTGCTGCTGCTTGGAAATGGCAATCTGGCAGTATGCTGCAAAGATCTCCACTTTCTAACTAAAGCCGTTTACGGTAAGCATCGAGATCAAAACATTTTCTCAAATATATTAGAATGTTGTTACAAGGACTTGAAGATGCTTCATTGTCACTTTAAACATCCAATCATTATCTTCTAATTTCTTTTGATTTCCCGTTAGCTCTAAATAATTGTTAGCTTTAGATAGTTGTGTTAGCTCTAGCTAATTTAGTGAACAGTAGATTACAAGCCGATCACACCTGTTAGTTTCAACATATATCTCGTGTATAACAGTAAATGAAAACTTTGAGGCAGTTTGTCTCCATCCAGACATTTTGTGGGCTGCCCTCGTCAGCCTCCACCACCTCGACGACTTGTGTTTTGTTTACGGGCTTGACTCCACTCGGCCCTAACCGCGTCGTCATCGGTCCAGCATGCATTGCCTAGGTGAAAAAACGGCGACCTTCATAGGTGAAAAATATAATAAAGATATACAATTTTTGAAGTAAATATGAGTTTTTACGTGTCACAAACGGCAATGTTTAGGTTAATAGGAAAACTGCAACATATTTAGGCCAACAAGTTTATCTAATGGTGGATCCCTTTAATTAAACTACCTATTAAATTGTTAAAATGTTAAAGCTTTCTCTGCATTCAATGAGTACTTCTTAAAATTAAATAATATTGAACATCTTTTCTCATTGATGTAACAAAAACTGATTTTTTTTATTTTTTTATTTATTTATTTATTTATTTTTATTATTATTTTCGTGTGCTCAAAATAATATTCGAGCACACGACTGTGATCTTGAAGTTCTATTTATGTGGCCTTCTAAAGTCTTGAGGACCACATAATTAGCTACAGCGGCCCGGATTTGACCCACGGGCCTTTAATTTGATGTGCTGTAGCATTTGTGAGCTCAAGAGAAGAGAGCATAAAAGTGGACTCAAGACTCTGGATGATCTTGAGATATTATGCAAAGGAATAATCAAAGACCCCTCTCTTTATGCTCCTACCTTGCAAAATGTTATAGAATCAATGTTCTTATATTCAAGTTTAGATTTTGCTAAATTTGTTATTGGAAGATGATGCCACTGCAGTAAAAGTTATATTTAGTTGAAAGCTTTCTATAAATCCTCACCAGGGGTACCAACAGAGTTGCTTGCAGTGCATTTAACCTCTAGTTATTATCATGGCCACATGATCTAAAGCACATTGCTCATTTTTACAACAGGGAAATCATGAGACCAAGTGTAAAAACTCCTTTTTACACGGGAGAAATATTCATTATTGTCCTGCTGCTGTTTTTATGTTGTCATTCAGCCTGGTTGGTTTCATATTGATTGCAATAGCTAATCCTGCCATTCTCTCCAGGACATTGGGTGAAAGGGAATCGATCTATCCAGATTAGATGGGGTGTTTCGGTGCACCACTCTTGTTAATGCTTTGGTCTACCAATAATCTGATCTATAACCAGCTCACATGTTTTGTCCAGTCAATATTAAGACACACGTGGTAAAACAAAGTCAAATTAAAAGGCTGCTTATATCATTCCTGGATGATCCAGGTTGTTTGGCATTGATTTAATCTGTAAACAGGCAGTGTTTTGAGGTGCAGTCACTTCAGCGGGTGTCTTTTCTCCAGTCAAGCAGGTTTTATTGTTGCTGAACTTGTTTTTTTTTTTTTTTTTTTTTAAATTCCCTTATTTTCCCAGAGCACCATCAACCCAGTGGATGGGATCTACCAGCCCCTCCTGGACCCCGCTGTAGTCAACACCACAATGCCAACACAGACCACACTACCTACAGGTACTTGCACACATTTACATCCAGAAAGGTGATTCATGCTGCATGATCTACTCAAAAGTGGCATGTCTGGTTCTGGTTGTATTGCATAAAAAACTCAGATGTTTTGAATCTTTAACTGGCTGAAGTCAAAGGACTCTGACCCAACTGTAAAAAATGCTGTGAAAACGAACAGTGCAAAATAGCGGCCGAACACAGTTGACGCCTACGTCTGCAGCGTCTCGTCATATGCTGGTTTTAATGTGACCTGGCTTCCTTTTCAGGCTTCAATTCAAACTCATTTGCTTTCTTTTTTGTTTTTCTGCAACAGACGCTTCTCAGGTGTGTAAATCAGACCAACGACCCTCTACGTTGCCTGTTGGTCCCGTGGTCACAGTGATGGGGAGTCTGCAGACCCCAACTCCCAACAGCACAGGTAGGCTTTCATTGTATTTCATTATTTCCCTATTTTCACAGAGAAATTGCAAAACATGTTAAAACCACAGCAGGAAAGGGATATCTCAGTAGCAAACAACAAAATTGCTCAAAGTGATTTTATATTTTGAGTCGAAAGGTGAGACCAACAGAATGAACATTGCAATAGCTTTCCACTGGAGAATATTTTGCATGTTCTGATAACCTAAACTGCTGAATTAAAAAGTTGCAAATTTTTTGGTAATAATTTTGGTTGTGGAATGGCATTTACTGTAATAATACATAAAATAAAATAAGAATATATATTTTTGTGTGTTTAATGGTTGAGGAAATTATTTCATATCTCAAAAGTGTACATGTTGTTGTTTTTTTACTTCAAAAATGTATCAGAAATTGGCCTTTTTAGACATAGTAGTTCAGAATCAAAGATGAAGGTGTTAAGTAGATTATCTTATCTTACCTCAAGGCATATGTCCTCCATTGCTGCTTTGATTTGAGCAAAAATCTGATAAAATGCACGCAGGAACTGAAATGTTGATGTATTTGCAGGCTGAAAACACTAGCAGCTCTAATTCTGATGTTTTTATGTAATGGGGGCAGAATTTAAATTTTGTTGTTTTTAGTGCTTTAGTTGCTCATCAGTGATCAGAGCCATTCAAGGGCAAAGTATTAATTATAACTTCTGGCTATTCTTAAAATGATTAAAATAAGGTGCAGGGTTTCTACACGGGCCTGAAAGGAATGGAGCGTTTAGAATTTGGTTGTAGTTGTATTTCCATGGTCAGGATGGTATTTTGTGCATTTAGACTAACTTTTTTTACTATTCTATGTTTTAAGATTTAAAAAATGTCAAATAAATCTTTCTAACAAATTGCTTTTTACAATAATAAGATATGAAATGTAAACAGTGATGTCAGCTTCTGGTTTATCTCTCCCGGTGGTGTCAAACGCTTTTATTTCCTGCAGATTACTTCTTTGGTGACATTTTAAAGTGGTTTTTACCAAATTTGCTGAATATATTTGTTTTTATTCGAAATATGTAACGCTCATCCAGATTTTTTTATTTTTAAGATGCCTTGTAAACCTGTAGGTAGATGCCATTCCAAATATAAGTTTATACATACATTTTCTACATATGAATGATGGCCTAGCCCTACTGATATATCATATTTTAAAAGTCACAAGGAACATTTCATCAATCTCAAAAAGATGCTTTTGAACATGTTTAATTTTTATAGTGCATGAACATCTTTGCTCAGCTGACAGTTCCTTTTTCGTGCATTATTAGTTCTTGTCAATGTTGACCCCTGTGAGTTTTACCTGCAGATTTGAAAAAGGCATTTAAAATAAAAATGCTTAATTCTTGCTGTGCTTAAATTACAAAATGCACAACCAAGTATCACAACTCATTCTACAGGAATGTTTGTCTCTTAGAGGATACCATAGTGGGTTTATTTTTTTAAAATATTTCATGTAATGTGATTAAATGGTTGAACAAAATAAGAAGGAAACCACATGAGGGAAAAACTGTTAATATTTACTGTTACACGTCATGGTTGATGAACATTAGGTAAATTAAAGAAGCCCATTCCAGAAGCATAGTTTGCAGCCTGTGTGTCTCCTGTGCTGAGACAGCAGTATTAAAACGCTGTGCTGTGCATTAAGGATGCTTGCTCCATGCCTGACTGTGCAGTCATTATGCTGTGCAGAGGCAGCAGTCACTATGTTAAAGACTGCTTAGTGCTTCTGTGCGCAGCTTGTTCATCATGTAGTTGATTTATCCGTCATAAACAGAACCGAGCTGTCCATCATACCTACTCTGATGTCCGCTTTGTGTTTTTGGTTCATCAGGGAGTGGCCCGTCCGGCCCCAGCAGCGGGGTCGCCTCTCCAACTCACATCCCCCTGCCCTCACACTCAGTGCCAGACTTCTCCTATTCCTCCAGCGAGGATGAGTTTTACGATGCTGACGAGTATTACCAGAGCAGCACTTCACCCAAACACTGCGCAGTGTGAGTGTTTCAGCACCCCACCCCTTGCAACTTCGACCACCTACTGTGGAAGTATTTTGTGTATTAAAAGCAGCATAGTCATTGTAGTGTCCTGAATCTCAGGTCACTACAAAAAAGGTGCTTAGTGTCCTTTAAAAGTCCAGCTGCATCTCCAGCTTCTGTTTGAAAGGGTTGCTCCAAAATTGCCTCAGTACTTCGGCTTAATCACCTCATTTCTCCATCTCGGGGTTTTTTTTTTTTTTTGTCCTCTTTAACTCCTCTGTCTCCTCGTCTTGCTGCCAGTCCCTCAGGGCCTCCTGCTGCCTCGACCGCCACTAATGAAGAAACATTGTTAAAACGGCCCGAAACCACAGAGTCCCTCAACTCATCCATGTCAAACGGCACCACAGATGCAGGTAACAGACAGACACGAGTGAGAAGAAATGCAAAAACATTCAAACTGTTGTCACTCATTATCTGCAGCTCT
Source organism: Anableps anableps (assembly GCA_014839685.1). Lineage (NCBI taxonomy): Eukaryota > Metazoa > Chordata > Actinopteri > Cyprinodontiformes > Anablepidae > Anableps > Anableps anableps. The sequence continues at coordinate 18,860,505 of CM026070.1, read as the reverse complement.
TGTTAAATACTGGAGGGTTGTAGCAGATGGGGAATAAATGTGTGTTGTTTCCAACATGTCAAAAGTATTATGCCCTGCCCAAGTATTATACTCCTTGACCATTTTGACTTTTTCCCCATTATAGCCACAAACTAAAGTTTATTTAATGGAGATAGTTGATACACTAACATGAAGTAGTTTATAATTGTGAAGTGATAGAAAAAGACATGGTGATCTTTTTTTTTTTTTTCTTTCTTTTACAAATAAAAATCTGAGTGTGGTGGGCACATGTCCCATAAGACTGCATATCTTTTGACATGTTTCTACCATCTTTGCACTTCTGGAGACTGAAGTTTTTTCCCAGTATTTAGCTCATTGCATCTTCCAATTAGCTCTTCTTACCCTACTGTAGAAAGGGATCCCCACAGCATGATGCTGCCTCCACTATGTCTCACTGTGGCGATGGTGTGTTCAGGAGGATGTGCGGTGTTAGTTTTACGAGACACACAGTGTTTTACATTTAGACCAAAGACCAAAAAGTAAAAATTTTGAGAAGCTGGCTCTATTTATCAAACAATGCAGTCAAGTTCACTTGCATCAAGCCATTGCCTTTGCACCAATCCCTCCTCTCTCTGTTGCAACCGACTGGTGGTTTGAGAAAACATAACATGCACACAAAAACAGAAGTGCTGATTCAGATGTACTTTCTATGTTAAAGAGAAAGTAGACTTAATGGCAGCAGTAGCTCCTTTCGTGGCTTCGTCGAGAAGAGAAACACAGCTAAAGAGATTATGTCTGATTGAGATCTGTCCACACAGCTGTGACTGCAGCCAAAGGTGCATCAGCTAAATAAAGATAATTGATGTTCCAGTTAACTAAGAGATCTGCTGCTGTTCTCAGATATGTTTGACAGCCATGATGACCGTGATGACGACGGTGAGGGAGAGTCTGTGGAAGAGCACAAGAGCGTAATCATGCATCTGCTCTCACAAGTCCGTCTAGGCATGGACCTCACAAAAGTAAGCACCTGATATTCTGCAGCTCTGTCCTGAAATTGTGAGGCATTGTGTTGTAATATAAATGTACAATTTTTCAAGTTTTTCCTGCCTTCTGTCAGGTGGTCCTGCCTACTTTCATCCTAGAGAGGAGATCTTTGCTAGAGATGTACGCAGACTTCTTTGCACATCCTGATTTATTTGTAAGGTACGTACATTGTGACTACAATCTGCAGAGGATCCATGTTGTAGAATCTGAAACAGTCTTTTAACCTTATTGTGCTGCATGTCTAACTAGTATCGCCGACCAACCGGAGCCCAGAGAACGCATGGTTCAGGTGGTGAAGTGGTACCTGTCCGCTTTCCATGCAGGCAGGAAAGGCTCAGTGGCCAAAAAACCGTACAACCCTATCCTGGGTGAAGTCTTCTTCTGCCACTGGGATCTTCCAAATGAGAAAGAAGAACCTTCTCCACCGACAGTGAGAAAACAGGCTTTTAGACTTCAACAGTGCCTTGCAGCAATATTCACACCCCTTAAACTTTTTCACATTTTGTCACCTTAAACACAGGAAATTTAATGTGTTTATTAGAATTTCATGAAATAGACCAACACAAAGTAGTGGATAATTGAGGCGTTTAGTGTTTAATGTTCCTTCTGTCTGATTTGTGCTTTGATGGACTCTTCCAGGAGACGGTGTCAGATGGTCCAGTTCCCTGGTCTTCTCCCAACAGTGTGTGTTTCGTGGCAGAGCAGGTCTCTCACCACCCACCCAGTAAGTGAGAAAACCTCCTCATTTCAGCATTCACTGCTCAGTCTTTCTATGTTTAAGAGTCAGAAAACTGACAGATGGCTGCCTAAAAGCAGCTTGTTGTCTCTGGCTGGTTTTTCTGTCACGTCACCGTCATTTTTCTCTTGATTGTCCCTGTAGTTTCTGCATTTTACGCAGAGTGTTTAAGTAAGAAAATCCAGTTCAACGCTCACATCTGGACAAAGTCAAAGTTTCTCGGCATGTCTATAGGTGTCCACAACATCGGTCAAGGTAAACGAGACTCCTCCTCAAACACAACATGTTTGCACAGTATCATAATTACGCTTTAATATTGCTCTTCTGCTTGCTGTCTAGGTTGTGTGTCATGTTTGGAGCATGATGAACATTACATTCTCACCTTCCCTAATGGATACGGCAGGTAGGTGCTTCAGTATTTCCATCTCATCTCTGAACGTTGGTTATAGTGGGCCTCTCCGATCATAAGCCCATCTCTCCAGGTCGATTCTGACCGTGCCGTGGGTGGAGCTGGGTGGAGAGTGCAACATATCCTGCTCCAAGTCAGGCTATAGCGCCAACATCGTGTTCCACACCAAACCTTTCTACGGCGGGAAGAAGCACAGGGTCACAGCGGAAATTTTGTAAGATGAATGAAGCTTCAGGATTATGTAACAATTTTAACAACTCAGGTTTGGTTTTTTTTGGTTTTTTTTTTAGGGGAGCGGAATACGTTTTAACATTTTTCTGCATTTTTCTCCTGCAGTGCACCAAATGACAAGAAATCTTTCTGCTCCATTGAAGGAGAATGGAACGGAGTGATGTACGCCAAGCTGGCAACTGGAGTGAGTTGTTTCTTCTTTTTTTCTTTGCTCAGGAATATTATTGTTGATTTACAGTATTTGCTTACAGCAACAGATCTCCTCCCCTCTCAGGAAGGGTCGGTAAACTTACACAACATAATTCCTTGACAAACTTATTTCTACAGCAAAGTTCCTCTGCAGTTTTTAACCCTTCCGAATTCATTTACATTTTTTTTTATTTTTGCATAACTAGCTCAGATTATATATTTTGAGTGGAATTTTGATTTGCTTTTATGTGCCTTTTAGAACCTAAATAGAACAATCTGTCTCCTGATGGTTTTTGTGCAAAATGTATTTCTTTAATTGAATAACCAATTTTCAATTTTTTTCTTTATCTAATTCACTCCCACCTCAGATAAAACCCGTTAATCAGCTTTTTTATTTTTCTAAAAATAAATCAATAAACTTTAACGATTACAGTTTTTCCCTAAACAAAAAGAGACTTTTATTTGTAAAACTGACATTCAAACGTTAAAAATTCAGAAGATTCGTGATAATTTTTTTTTGTATGTTGAGGTCTGAAGGTATTACATGCATTTATGGGGAAAAAAATGAAAAATTGTTAATATATTTAGTTGTTTTAGTCTTTAAAATCACTTTTTTTGTGGCTACATATCTGAATCTCTAATAATCACTTTCTCCAACCAGTTTAGTTATGTTCACAGCTTTTTAAAATAAGGATGGACATTGACGTGTTGCATTCACAGAGCTCCACATCTGTTATATTCCTTCTCACAGTCTATTTTTTCTGCAGGTTCCATATTTATATCCTGATTCATGTGGAAATGCCTAAAATTCAGTAAACTTTTGTAAAAAGTGGCTCAAAAATCGACCAGTTTCTGCCAACAAATGAGTATTACTCCTCTTCGACCCCTCCATGACAGAAAGTAATATATAAATGTTTTTCTATGATCCTAGGAGAACACGGCGTTCATAGACACGAAGAAAATGGGCATCATAAAGAAGAAAGTGAGGAAGCTTGAGGACCAGCTTGAGTATGAATCCCGAAGGTAAAATTGGCTGCAAATTTTTAAGTGAACATTTTAAATATCTTTATCCAGATATAAGCATTTTTAAATCTGCTTCATGCTCTAGATTATGGAGAGATGTGACACTGAACCTGAAGCTTAAAGACATTGACGCAGCAACAGAGGCCAAACATCGTCTGGAGGAGAAACAAAGAGCCGAAGCCAGAGAGAGGAAGGAGAAGGAGCAGCAGTGGGAAACCAGGGTGAGGCTTTCTGTCTTTGTTCTCGTGGCTGCTACAAACTACAGCTGTGGTCAAAACTTTAACGCGTAACAGAAAAGCTCTCAGGATGTTTCACCGTCTGCACAACAGGACTCATTGTAGCGATCGTTTTTATTTCTCTGGGAAGTTCTTTTCCACATGTTCACGACAGAATGAAGTCGGCTTCATCTAATCCTGCTCCTCCGCTGCTCTGTCGTACTTTGTGGAGAGGACTGGCTTCTTTTGATGCTAGCCTTCTGCAGTCCAGGCCAGCTCCAAACGTTTAGTGCAGACACACCTGTCCGCTGCCATTCTTGACTAGCTCTGCCCCGGTGGCAACCCAGTGCCATTTTAGGAGACGGTCCTGGCACTTCCTGGATTTTGTTGGGCAGTGTTACTAGCAGCAAGCTCTGTTAGCATAACCAATGTTGACGGGTCACTGAACTGATGCTAGCTGGTCAGTTTGTGGCGAGGGTAGAACACAGTGCAAATGAGATTTTGTTTTTTTTTTTTTTTTTTTTTTTTTTTTTTTTTTTTTTTTTTTTTAATTAATTAAATTCTCATTCAGTTTTACAGTCTTTTCAATTAATTGCATTTCATCTGGTCCCTCTTCCTAGCAACCCAAACTAAACGCATCTTGCCACCATAAAAACTAAAGTAGCAAATTTGTTCTCCCAAACTTTCTGTCAGTCTCAGAACTTTTTGGTCCCGACTTTACAGTATCCTCCATCCTATTGACTTCATGCAGCTGTCTTTATCACTGACATTAGGAACTGCATTTTCTCCCTGTAAATGACTGCAATTTACAGCTCCTTGCAGAAGTATTCATACCCTTTGAGTCTTTTTACACTTTGTCCTGTAACAACCACAAACTTCACAGTATTTTATCAGAATTTCATCTGATAGACAAATACATGAGGGTTTTTTTTTGTTTGTTTGTTTGTTTTTTTTTTGTTTTGTTTTTTAAATAAAAATCTGAGAAGTGTGGTGTGCACTCTTGTGCCTCAACCAGCCTTGCCGAGCTAGATATTAATATTTTTGCCCATTCTATGTAGAAAGCACCTTTAAATCATAGTTTTAAAATCCTTGCAGAAATTCTTAATTGCATTTAGGTCTTTGACTAGGCCACTCGAACACATGAATATGCTTTGATCTAGACCAGTCCATTGTGTGTTTAGGGTTGTTGTCCTGCTGGAGGTGAACCTCCACCCCAGTCTCCGGTCTTCTGCAGTCTCCATTCATTGTTCTGTTAGCTCTGACCAGCTTCCCTTCTCTGCTGAAGAAAAGGATCCTCACAACTCGGCCTGTCGCAATAATGATGATGACTGATGTTTTTTGAAGGGTAACTTTGTTTACAGGGACATCATAATCTATTTTATTTATGATTTCGGTTGTGTGGATTTTATTTCCGTTTTATTTAATGTTTTTGGTTGTGTTTTATTTTGAATATTTGAAATATCTTTTAAAAATGACTAAATACAAAATATGGAAGAAAACAGAAAAAATATATAATGAAAAAAAACTAAACAAATACAAAAATAATAGGAAAAAAAGTTAAATAAAGACAACTAATAAAACAAGATAGGAAATAAAATGGAAAATTACATCTTAGATATGATGTTAAGAGTTCTTTATAAAATTAAAGTTTATTGGTCTTTGAGAGGGTGAACTTGCATTATTATGCCATTAACAATATATTACTTGAAAATTTTTGTCAAAACAACATCGTCATTTATGGCAATCATTTCGGGGACAATTTATCATCCAGCAAAATTTATCATGACAGGCCTACCCACAACATGATGCTGCCACTACCTCGTCTCCCCATGGGGAATATGATGTAGTGTTGATTTTCCACCACACAGTGTTTTGCATTTGTGCCAGAAAGTTCAGTTTGGGTTTTATCTGACCAGAAGTTTGATTTATCCCACATATGCCTTCTTTTCTCTTATCAGCTATGTTCTCCTTTGTGTTGGTCTATGACATAAAACCTCAGTGAAATACATTGAAATGTGTGACTGTAATGTGAAAAACTTCGCTAATTTCATGAATGCTTTTGCAAACCACTAAACATGAAATTATTGGTAAAACTTAAAGTTGACAGTTTAGCAGTGCAGGAGATTTAAGGTGTTAGAGTTGCAGTTTTACGATGAGGTCTTTATATGGCTATTTAAAATAAATGATTTCCCTCATGTTTTTTCCAGCTGTTCCATGAGGATGGAGAGTGCTGGGTGTACGATGAGCCGCTATTAAAGAGATTAGCCTCTCAAAGGCACTGAGAAGACCTCACCGCTCTGAACACAGACGTGCAAAATGAAATCTGCACAGACACAAGAGTCTTCATAAGAACTCTTTTGCAAAAAAAAACACTTCTTATTCAAGCCTTGGGATGACTGGTTGAACCTGTACACTGCTTTGCATCTGACTGTATAAGTGGAAACGAATGAAAGCATCAAAGATGTAAACATGAGCTCTTCTCCTTACTTGGGCAATTTCCTCTTCGCTGGCCATTGATACCATCCCCTCCTCCTCTCCCCCCTCCATGAGACTCAGCACCACTGAGAGGAGATGCAAGAGTCGACCATCAGCTCCAGATCCACACTCTTGATGATCCAGAGAAGCACTCGTTTTCCAATATACGTGATTTTGTTTCGTTATAAGGGGGAGCAAGAGGTTTGTGATTGATGGTGTACAATTCAAGTGAAGCTTGATAAAATAACCGGCGCTCTACATCTCAGGGAATCTGACTGAGGAAAGAAAGCTGCTGCACCCTCCCAGAGTCTGACAGCCTTACAACAGTGGAGCGGATCAATCCTAAAGTGGCGGGAGAGAACTTCTCTGCTTGCCTGCAACTAGTTCTAACTGATCTTTATATATAGATATACATATAATGAAAATATATATTCTTTTTTATTTCCAACTTTTGTTCTGTTCTTTCTGGCAATATTATAAAACTATTGGGGATGTGAACTTGATGGCATTTTGTCTTTAGGAGTCATTCCATTTTGCTTTTCATTATGTTTTCATTTCAGAGTGGCCATTTTTGTTTTTGTGTCTTTATTGTTATGCAGAAGCAAACAATTAATCCACGGATTATGAGAGATGAGATATATATTAAAGGAATATATGCAATTCAAAGTTTCAATGCCAGTTATGCCAAAAAGAAATAAAAGGTTTAAAGAAAAAAAAAAAGTTTGAAGGGACTTTGAGCTGGACAACAAACAGTTACCTGACAGCATTCCTGAACAAACTGATTGTTTACATGTTGTTCTTTCGCCATAATGAGGGTGTAAAGTCTCCCATCTGTCCTGCAGATCATCTTCTCATCTTAATGCTCACTCATTACGAGCAAACAGTGTAGACACATTTGACTGGTTCCTGTTATTTTATATTTTTGTGCTTTTACATCCAGAACCACATGCTGGTCAATACTACGCCTTTTGACCACTGACTTACTGCTGATTTAACAATTTAAAGCTCTAGTTTGGTTCTAATTGGTTGGGGGGTCAGAACAAGCTGAACTATGATTTAAAAAAAACAAGCTCTCTTATTGGTTTGTTGAAGACTTATCAGTTCATACAGAAAAAAAAAAACTTGAAGGGATCTGTAAACCTACCGCTGATGCTGAAAATTCAGTAACATCTACACAATTGAAAAGGCCTTTTAAATTTTCCACATAGTCTTTAGCTAAATTTGAACCTTCTGTCTTTTTTTTTTTTTTTTCCTCAATGTTTTTTTTTTTTTTTTTGTTTTGTTTTTTTGTTTTGTTTTGTTTTTTTTGTATAAGTTGTTGAATATTGGCCTTGCCTTTCATTTCAGTATTGCCTGATAGAGAGCAATCAAAACAAATGTATTTCTTTTTTAAAAATTTCTCATCATAACCATTGATTGTATCTGACGCTCCTGATTATTGAAGCATTATATTAAATATCTGAGAATTATTTCCTGTCAGATTTGGTCTTTATTTCAGGTCTTTCTTTTGCATAACCAATGTAAAAAATTTTATTTATTTATTTATTTATTTTTTTTATTCAGTAAAAGTATGTTTCTGAAATGAGAAGGGCGTCGACCAAAAGATGAGACCATGTTTAAGGGAGGTCACTGTGAAAAATACAGAATTTTTCAGCCGTGTCCAAAATTAATTTCACTCTTCTCGTTTATCAGGGGGGAAAGCCTTTATAGTGGTGAACCCTCCCAGGAGTGGCTGACCTACAAAGATTACTCTAAGAGCACATCGCTGATTCATCCAGGAGGTCACAACAGAAGCCAGAACATCTTAACATGTTCTTGTCCCATTTGGCGTAGTTAAGGTTGGTGTTCGTGATTCAACAGAAAGAGATTGGAGGAAAATGACGTGGTGGTCCAGAGCTGCTTCAGGATGAAGACAGCTTGCCATACATGATAGAACTGTGAACTCTGCTCTTCAGAATGAACAATCTTCAGTGTGTGACTTCAAGGTAACGCACACTTGGGTTGTGCAACAGGACAGTGATCCAAAGTCCTCCAGAAAATCCCACTCTGTCTCCATAAACTAAAATGACAGTTTTGGAGTGTCCTAGTCAAAGTCTGGGATCAACCAATTAAGGTGCTGTGGTAGGACCTTGAACAGGATGTTCATGCTTTAAAATCCTCCAGTGTGGCTGAATTTAAACAATTCTGGGGGGAAAAGAGTGGGACAAAAATCCTCTTCAAGGATGTAAAAGACTATTCCTGCGAATTCTGTTGCTGCTGCCAATGGTGGCGCTAGTTAGGAGGTTCAGGGGCTAATTACTCGTTCAGATGAGACCAAGTTAGTTTGGCTAGCATTTTTCCCCAAATACATTAAAAAATGTAAAAATTTGAAAATTGCTTTTTAATTTTACTCTGGTTCCCCTTACTGTTTGCCATTTTAAAAGGGCAAAAAAGAGAATAAATCTGAGGTGCGAATCCATTGTTTCAGCAGTGCGTCCCTGCTGGCCTACAAATTTTTGTTTTCTTTTCAAAACTTTAACAGTAGAGGTGCTACATAAACTACATAAAAAATAAAAGGGGCTGTTAAAATCCACACTACAAAAAGAAATCGCAAAGTTGTGTGGCTGAACACAAGATATATTTTTTAGAGATGTAAAGAGCAATGTTATTTAATTTATTTAATCTGAACCAGTTAGAGGGAGTTTTGATAAAGCAGCATTTATATATGAAGGATTTTGTAATGGTAAAAATGTAATTGATAATGAATTTGGTGCTTTTGTATTTCATTAGAAAACATAATTTTATGTCCGTGGGAGAAAAGAAGTCGATAGTTATAGATCTAGAAAGCAACCATTCATGAACTGATTTCCAAAGATTTTGAATTATTACCATAAGAGAATAAATTCTATTAGTCATATTTATCTTCCTCCTTACATAAGAGGCATTTGTTCACACTAAATTTGGAATGAATACATTTGTCAGAAGGATAAATATCAATTATTGTTTTAAAGTGGATTTCTTTATACATGGGGAATAGGGAATCTGAGATACTTTGTTCTTATGGCACAAATCTCACTTTGTAATTTTTTTATTTTTTTTTTTTTTTTTTTTTTTTAGGAGGAAGCTTTTAATTGGATTGGAATATACTGTTTTTCTTATTTGCTGTCTTAAACTATTACACTGATCATTTAGTTTAACTCCATAAATGATAATATTCTTAAATTGGGGACATTATCTATGCTACTTCTTAAGTAAATGGATTTGTGCAACCTTGCAGCAAGAAGGTCTTGGGTTCGAATCTCAGTCTGGGTTCTCTCTGCATGGAATTTGCATGTTCTCCCTGTGCATGGGTGGGTTCTCTCTGGATACTCCGGCTTCCTCCAACAGTCCAAAAACATAACTGATGGTTCATTTCAGTTATCCTTGGGTGTGGGTGTCCGCCTTTTGCTCAATGACAGCTCGACACAAGCGAGTATAGACAATGTATGGATTGGTGCTTTTGAGATATTTTTTGTTATTTTACTGCATTCTTCAACTGTGGTATCGATGTTATAGTTATTGTTTAGATTATGTAATGGGAGTATTTCGCCATTAACACTTATTAAATGTACGGTGGACTAAACGCCTTCCATATTCTCCATAAATATTGACTCCCTGTAAAATAACTCTGTTTATCCATCTAGGAGCGTCATGAGGGCTAAACTTGTGCGTAACAAACTATTTTCCAAATAATAAAACCTGCTGATGGGAGGCAGAAATTGTAATCAAAGGGATCCCATGAATCCAGTTATAAATCACGATTTAACCAGCAGAGGGCGCTAAATGTCGTCCTACTTTGTTTCCCATAAGCCTTTGCGAGGTCATCTATAAAAGCCTCTCGCACAGTTTTCTGCTTCCCATTTCATCTCTGGCTCAGGTGAGGATCACGTGTTTCGGCTGCTGTAGCTTTTATTCAGCTAACCGTCTGTATTACCACATTATTTATTTCTGTGTAGTTTGTTTTCCACTGTTATTGCTGTAGTTGTGAAGCTGCTGCTTCATTAAAAGCCTAGTTGGTGCTTCAGGCGCAGACTCCGGTAGGCCTCAGCCACGTGTTGGCGTTAGCATGTCGCAGCCCTGCTGAAGCTTAATGGAGACTCCAGCAGTCGCTGTCCCATAGATGAATGATGTAAATCTGTGTTGTTAGGGACATCTGAGTTAATGTGATGAGACACAACACTCTGACTCAGTGGGACAGCTTGGCTGCAGGTCTGTGGTGTCAGCTGTGCAGCTCCTGCTCGGGGCAGGGGTTTCTAAATGATGTATAAACATTTAAATCGGTAATTTTAACAATAAATCGGCGCTTTTTAATAGCTTACATCTTTGTTTAGGGCGACCATGGATCACCTGGCTACTGTACCTCTGCACCTTCTGCATAGGTGTGTATGTTTTCCTTCACTGAACGCGGATCATCCTGTCTGGAGGTCAATGATTAAATTATAAGAGTAGTGGACAGAAGTGATTTCTGAGGAATGTTAACAATGAGGCTTCATCTGCTAAGCTCTGCTGTTTGCTATGTTAAAAGGTGTGGTATTAATGAGAATGCATCCACAGGAATCCAGATGGCTGAAGGACCGGGAGGATGGAGGTAAGGCTCGACATATTTTATAGTGTTGGAGGCAGAATTATGCATTTCTTGGGTGTTTCCTGTGAATTTAAGCTGTTCTAAAATAAGCTGACTAGCAAAAAGCGAATCTGCAGAATATGTAGCTGATCTTGGGGTTTTTTTTTTTGGGGGGGGGGTCTTCTTGGACATAAATCTGTAGTCATCAGGAAGAGCCTGACAGTAAATGCAGCTCTGAAAATAAAACCTGACAATCATAAATTGGCTTATAATGTTGTTCAGAGTAACTGTACTTCTAAGCGTAAAAGACTTGCATTCAGGGTTTCAAATGTAAAAGCAGGAATTATTAATCCACCTGGACCTAACAACACTGGCAAAATGGGCACAACTTCCCCAGGAACTGCTTGTCTATCCTGGACCAGTGACGCTGGAGGTGCCATCATTCCTCGACCAAAACTTAAACCTGAGGAATAACCCATATTAAAACTTACACTACTGGAGCAACACCTCGGTGACGCATGAGTCTGCCTCTGAACACGGGGTCAATAATCTTGTGCTGCAGTGATGACAATTATTTGCTACTCTCGACTAGATGGATGACGATACCCCAACCACCTATGATAATGATCTGAGGCACGCAGAACTTGATGTGCTTTGTGCTCGAATCTGGATCCTTTTAATTGCTCCTCTTGTCTCTTTCAGGTACGCTGATCGCTCCAACAACTGAGATGCAGGTAATGGTCGAACTCGGTGTACCCCACGTTTTCTTGCTGACTGTCTGTGATGAATTTTTGTTTATAAAACAATGGGAATCTCTCTGAACAAGAGTGAAAGAGGACTTTATTCTGACACAGCTTGACACGAAGGATGTATATCTGTGGCTAAATTTGAACTCTTAATAATCAGCCTGTTTCTCCTGCAGGTGCTTGGCATCCTCATGTCTTCTGCTCCAGTTTTTGAATCTGCTGTGGGTGAGTTTTGATAACTAGCCTAAAGGATAAATTTTACCTGATGCAGTGATGATTTCATAGTTCAACAGATTACTATGAAGAAGAAACTTGTCTTTCGCTCCTATCTGATGCACCAGTTTTGCTAACTTTGGTTACTGTAGCTCAGGGGAGCCATTATTTAAATGCTTCTTGTTTTTCTTCAGGGCCCAGAGTCAGCAGCAGTTGATGAAGGTGAGCGTTGTGGCTGAAGTGCATCTTTCAGTAGCATTTGGTACAATGATGACTGCATAGTTCAGCAGATTATACCATGAAGAATACATATTGTCTTTCGCTCCTAGCTGATGTATCAAACACAAGTACCTGGATGTTCTGCTGGTTTTAAAGTCAAAGCTGATCAGTTGCATCTCCTGCTTTCTGACAGGAACGGATGTCGCCATGCGACTCCCTGCAGCTTTGCAGGTAAGATTTCTGTGTGCTGCAGATTGACGCTAAAGGAGGTTCAGATGTGATGAGTTTGAATCAGGTCGCTGATCCAGTTGAGGAAATAAGTAATTCTCTGATCTGAGTCTAGTATCTGTTTGATTTCAAAGCGCTGAATCATTTTAAACAATTCATTTTTTCCCATTTACAGAGGCTCTGTGGGGCGTGGCAGCACGTGTCGCAGAGGAAGTTGAACTGAAAGGTGAGTAAAAATGGCTTTTCAGTGCCTGGGTGAGAGGAAGCCACACCTCTAACGAGGCTCGCATGTATATTAATCTGACCTGTGATGACAAACTGAAGACTGATCAACCATGATGTGTTATATTAGCTCTAGCTGATACGGTCTGTGTGGGGAAGTCCTGTGTTCGCCTGGACTGGACTTGACTAATGCTGTTGTCTCTTCAGGGCAGCTTGAATTCTGGACCGGAGCTTGAAAATGAACGCCGTAAACTTCGGTAAGGAAGGAATCAGTCTGGCCCAACTTTAAATGTGGGTTCAGTGATGGTGAAACAAATGTCTGACCTGAACTATAATGTAGAGAAATTTAAAGTATTACTGAGCAACCCAGTGAATGGAAAGGTTTTGAAGTCAGTTGTTGACTTGTAATAAGGTTCTCATTCGTTCTTTACAGGAGATCAACTCGAGAAATGGTAAGTGTTTCGTTTTTGACATTTTTTGAGGTCTCTGGAAGCTGACCATTTAACCAGTGATGAAAAGATTCTGCCAAATGATTAAAATTGATTATAACCCTTACCGTTCCATTATTTCTGAGGTTGTGTGGTCCGTTGCAGACCTACATGTTGTCCAGAAGAGTCTTTATTCTGATCAGCTGCGTTCTTGCAGGTGCTGACGCAGACGGTGGAAGCTCAACGCTGGATTTCCTGACCTGATGCTGTGATCTGAGCTGGAGTTTGGTGCTTTGTGTGGAAGCTAATAAAGGCTTAAAATGAACCCAGACTGTTATGGATTACTTGTCACAATGAAGATAAAAATTAGCTTTTTAGCAGAGTCGCAGTGAGTTTATTTTGGTGCTGGCACCGAGGAGAGAAACATTAACACTTCAGAAACTGCAAAGAAATGCAAGAAAGCAAAGGGATAATTTCCATTGTTCTTCCAAGGCTTGATGCTGACCATATAAAGTGAAAGGCCATTAATAACCCTAGAGAGGCTCCTATGCAGTCGTAGTCCAGAGAAGTCTCTTCCTGACTTGTTCTATAAAGTACTCTTAGGTTTGCATGAAATCCAAATGTCTTCTGTAGGATAAGTGACAGTTTTAAAGAGTTTTGTACTTGGAGTAGCTTTGGTCCTGTTTCACTGCTTTTTAACCAGATTGCAATTATCCTGTTCTGAAACCAGGATGATGCCAAGAGGAAAAACAAATTGCTGGGTTTTTTTTTTGTTTTTTTTTTTGGGGGGGGGGTTAAGATGCTGAAATTAGCAAGATAGTAGACGCATCTTTAAATGCATTTAGTCTAAGTACCAGAGTGGGGTGTTTTTGTTTTTTGTTTTTTTTTATTTAAATGAAGCTGATGTAGGGCAGCTCTTCAGTTTTAAGATTTTTATCCACAAAATGAAGCTTGCAACCCTGACAGGTTGCAACTATCAACTGCCAGTACATTAGCCAGGAAATTGCTTTCTTTTTTCCCAGTTTCTCTTTAAATAGGGTACTTGTGCTGTAACCTCATTTGTAAAGGGGGGGGGGAACCCCACACTTATGATCACAACTTCAGGAACTGCTGATCTAAGGTGACCCAGATGCCAAATATCCCAGAGGGTTTTGAGATGTCAAACTTCTCTTACCAAGAGTTCAAGGTTGACATAAAATATTTACATCTGGGGAAGTAGGGGAATTTTATCCTACAAGAAAAGTACAGGGACGCCTGATAAATTGCATAGACTGTTAATTATTAACATGCTACTCTTAAAAGGACTTGATGTACAGTTTTGTAACTGCTTGGTTTTTTTTAGCAATCTAGTTGCTTTGGCTCCACCTAGCGGCTGATGTGCAGCACTTGGGGATTGCACAACATTCTCTTGCACAACTTCTCCACAAGACATAACTAAATGAGCCCAGACTTTAAAGTGGGAACAGCTGCAGTATTGGTGCTGTGTAATGACTGGAAGAGGGTGAGCATGCTGGTCAATTAAGACACTTTGAATCAAAACATTTTAGCTGGAACATGGCAGAAACTTGAAGGCTGTTTTGGTTCTAATGGTGTTTTATTTCTGTCTTGCGTACTAAAAACTTTACAACCAGTTGAAGTTCTAGAAGCAGAAAGCCTCAGCTGCAAAACTGATCAAATTTAAATGTGTACAAGCTCTTCAAGAAACAAAGGGAAGTGATGTACTCACGAATATCCAACACTGTGACCCCAGTTTTCTGCTCCTGTGTTAAAGCAGTGTTTACAGGATCAGTTTAAGGAAGGAACATGCCTTCTAACCATTTTTGTGGACGATGCTTAGATACCAAAAGAAATGTGTCCCTGACAAACCAGGATTTTGGCTTTGTGTAAACCTGTTTTCCCACATGCCTTAAGAAAATGAAATGTTATAAGATGTTATAAAGGGAGTTCTGGGACAGCTGTAAACATTGAATATTGGCATTTAAGTATATCGATGCTGAACTGCATCTGAGGCTATGTGGGCAAATACATACTTCATAACTTTTACTATACATGTAAATGCATTGGAGATGCTGCACATTCAGTTCCAAAACAAGAAGAAAATGCAAGTCAATCTACAGAAAGTGAGGAAAACTAGAAAGAAATCGTGTCTGCACTTCACTTACAAACGCATTTACTGAATAAACTGGAAAAAGATTTAGCATGTATAACATTAGCTGCCTTCGTGCTTGAATAAGGGCCACCTTTGGCTCCTGAGTAATCACAGAAAAAACCACTAATGAAACTTCACACACTTTTAAATTAATTCCAAGACAAGGAATGCTGCTTTCCTCTTCTGCACCTGTGCTCTTTAGGATAAAGCTAAAAGAAGAACCATCTTTAAGGAAGAGGGGTTTTACAGGCTTATCTGAACACCTCTGACTGGCGAGCATGAAAATGATAAATCCTGCATGTGAATTTAAACAGGCTGCTTTTATTTTACAGATGGTATCATTGGCTTACTTATTCTGGTACCTACTTTCAAGCTCAAGTTAGGAATGTTAGCACAGGCTGAAGGCACTATCAACATCACTGCTATCATAATCGACTGGTATTACTTCTTGGTTTTTATGCAGCTTGTGGCACTGATGTTTCCAGTGTGCAGTGCAGAAAAGATCATCTATCCTGTTCAGTTATAAAGTCAAAATATTAATTGAACTGATGGTGCTCCTGAGTGGTTGAAACATACCTGTTTAACTGAGCTTCTGAAATCCTACAAAACTGGGAGTTTATTGTGGTCAATATGTTAGGTTTTAAGGCTGATTTAACTTTAAATATGTATTACTAACCACTGGAAATATAATCACAGTGATAACTAAGACCAAAAACCGTGCATATGAGCACAATTTCTCTTTAGTCCATTTTTGAATGTCTCTTGGTCTCCTGTCTGCCCTCATATGATCCCAGGATCATATGTTTAAGTTAAAAGTCAGGAGTTTCAGTATTTTACTGTCATTGACTGTACAGTTTGCAGCAGCTAAAATTAACATGTTCTAACAAATCAAATTAAATGATTTTTGGTATTTATGCATTTAAATACTATGCAGTTGTAAAAAAATAAAAAAATCGATTTTTCATTGGATCTAAATTTCATGTCCTGCCATTCCTGCAATTTTCCTAAAAAATTCCAGAAATTTGGTCTTGGCTTTTGGTTTTGGTTTGACACCCAAGAGTGTTACAGCAGCCCCCATCTGGAGCAGCCCCTGGTTCTGTAGTGATGAACAAAGAGTTACTCTAATGTGAAAAAGAATGATCAGGAAATAAAACCCAGCATTTAATAAGACATGGACATGAGTGTATATTTAAAACAGTCATAGGTAAACGTCTTCATTTTGTGGAAACCAGTCAGGCTTTTTTAAGGATTTACCATTTTTTGCTGTTCTTTTACAAGATTATATGGAGCAAACATACAGTTCCAGTTGTTAGTATGGTTGTGCCAATTTTATTATTAATTTGCAACATCTAATGTTAACAGAGGGAGGAAAAAAATGCAGAGATTGTTATCAAATATATAGCTGGAAAACTTGCAGTCATCCAGTTACTGAGGCCAGCGTGAGGTCGCTGATGATCACCAACCACAGCCAGGAGCGGGTTGGAGGAGGCGCGCCGTGACGTCTGAACATGTCATAAAGATGAGCTCATCTGTATGTTATTTAAATGGGAATCAAAATGGTCATCTCCTCTTTTAAAATTCAGATTTATAAAATAAATCATCCAAATGAGCCTGCCTATGCCGGGAAACAAGTGTGAAAACAATGTCTGCATTTTAAGCAGCGGCTGGCTTGTAAAGACAGTGAAGGAATCAGGAAAATAAGTCGCCGCAGATATGATGTTAGAGTGTTTCTATACCAAATGAAGAAAAGCAAAAACACCCCCCACCCTACCCCCCTCCGTGGTGTAAAGTAAAATCAGCATTTGAAATAAAATTTAAAATAAAATGGATAAAATCAATCCAGCTCCCGCCGCTCTCCCCCCCACCCCCCCTCTCTCTCCTTGTCAGGCGGAACCGGCTGGGCGAAGCGAGTGTTTTCCCGGACATAATTTATAGCAGGTACAGTAGCGTGGGTGGAGACTGCCCCCCCGCCCCCCCACGCAGTAACAGCGGGCTGTCTCTTGGTGAGCTGGTGGTTTAAATAAATGGCAGAGGAGCCCCGCTGACCCGTATCTCCTCGGCCGCCGCGGCTCTCCGCCCTGCTCCCCGATGTCGGCGCGCTGGTTGCTGCCTCTGCTCTGCGCTCTGTCCGCAGAGGCCGACTTCTTCCCCCTCGATAGCATTAGCAACGTCTCCACTTACTACTTCAACTACTTCTACTGCAACATCTGGGAGGGGGAGTGTCAGCCCCACCAGGATGATGCCACACAGCAAGGTGAGCAGGCAGCAGGAACATTATTCTCTTGCTTTTCATCCTCCTTTGTTTTGTTTTTTTTTTTGTTTTTGTTTTTGTTTTTTTTTGTGAGAGAATCAGAGCTTCTTACTACAGTGTTATAAACCCGGTTTTATGTCTCTGTCGCTGTGGGAAGTTCCTGTCGGGGACCTCTGGCCAGGCTTTCCTCAGGACTACACCATCCTGCTGCATCAGTGGTACTGCAGCCTGGGCCAGTGCTGTGAGTCCGGAGACTGCAGGATCACCAACAACATCACAGGTAAGCACCCTGCCTCTGCCTGGTCTGGGTTAGTGTGCTTCACCCGGGCCGAACCAGGCTGTTTCTGCGCCACAGCTAAGAAAATAAGCATTTGTAACAGTGTGAGTATGTGGGGAGGGAAAGCTGCTGTTGCGACAGCCTGTCCAAACACCTTGAGCAGCAGTGAGTATTTGAGAGTATTTGCCCCCTTGCATTGTTGGGGAGGAAATCTGAGGTTCTCTTCAATCGTGTTTCTGTTGCGGATATTCCTTTATAGACGGCTCTCAAAAGGTCTAGCCGTAGCATTTTATTTTGGTTTAGGTCTGAACTTTGATTAGACCCTTCCAGCGTTTAGGGGCCAAGATGTATTTTAGGAGCAGATGACCATATGATCATCCTTCCACCACCTTGCTTGACATGTGTATGTGCTAAAGGTGCACCGATCGATCAGCCTATTTTCCTTAGATCAGATTGCAGGTCTAATACAAAAAAAAAAAAAAAAAAAAAAAAAATTTTATTTGATTCTTAAAAAATTTCAAACGATGATGCCCTTAGGTTAGGGAGATATTTGTTGATGCATAAATGGGTGTAATTTTGATTCACACCCACTACTCCAGTCAAAAATAAACCTGCAGCACAATTTCCCTCTTTTATGTGATATACTTTAAATAATAATAATAACTTAAAATCTACTGGTCAGGCCATAAAGAAAACTGAATGTGGGTTTTGGGCCGGAGGGCAGTTTGTGCTGTTAAGCAATTATTTTTCTTCGTTATTTAAAAGCATCTATATGGTGGAAGCCCTGTGGTGCAATTCATAGCACTGCTGCTTTGCAGCAAGAAGGTCCTGGGTTTGAATCCAGGGATCTATCTGCATGCAGGTTGCATGTTCTCCCCATGCACACATGGGTTCTCTCCAGGTACCCTGACTTCCCCCCTAACTCTGTTAGGTTGTTCTTTCTAAATTGCCCTCAGGAATGAGTGTGGGCATGCATAGTTGTCATTGGTGTCCATCAGCTGCCTGTCCAGCACCAGCCCCCCACGACCCTGCATGGATACGCGGGTGTGGGAAATGGATGGATGGCTCTGTACCCGAGTCTGATCTGTCTGGACGTTGTTGCAGAAGTGTTTCAGTTCCTTTAGATGCACCTTTTCAAACAGAAGTCGTGCTGCTGCATTTCTTTCAGAGAGAGAAGGCTTTCTTCTACATAGGACCTGATTGTGCTTCCATGAAGATCAACATTTAACTTTGCTGAGACCTCTGCTTTTACAAAGGCAGTCACGCTTACAGACGATCAGATAATCAATTGATAAGCAGCAGCTGGCTGCTAGTTTCCCTCCTTAATCCAAGGGAAAGCAGGAAGAGAAGACCTAGTTTTTCCATGACACTACTGACTGTCATGGAAACTTATTTTTCCAGTCACTGCGTTTCTTTCCAGCTTTAAGACAGCTGGCTGTAGCTTTTTACTGTTTCCTGTGACCTCATTTTATTGTTAGTTTAGTGTAGATTTTATGACTTCTTATCAACCAATCAGTAAACAGTTTGGCAAGACAATCAGGATGACTAATGTTGCTGTAATAATCTTACGTTTGGTCAGGAAGCTTGATTGGGAAATAGTTATTTAAACTGATACGTTCAACATCTGAAAGTCTTCAAGAGATTTGTTGGCGTAGCATCTTTCATTTACAGAAGAGAAATATTAGTATTAATTTTTGATCTAATTGAATTTGTAATAACGGGCTAAGAAATGTTCTAAAAAACTCTAAAGCTGTCTGTTTTCTCCCCGCTCAGGTTTGGCCAAGGACCTGCAGACGAAGCTCCACGGGCAACACCTGGTCCAGTCCGTGGTTCTTAAAGCAATCCAGGGTTTTATCAACAACCCAGAGTCCAACAAGCCTCTGACGCTCTCCTTCCACGGTTGGACCGGAACTGGCAAGAATTTTGTGGCCCGTATCATCGCTGACAACCTGTACCGGGACGGGGTGAAGAGCGAGTGCGTCCGTCTGTTTATCGCCCCGTTCCACTTCCCACACGCCAGACTGCTGGACACATACAAGGTGAGACACGCAGGGAACCACTTGGCCCACGGAGCTGGACGCCGTGTTCCAGGAACATGGTAAACGTGTCTGTGGGTCTGTGCCCTTGCTTAATCAGATGTTTAGTCTGCGTTTTGTAACCCGGCTCACAAGCGATAACGGTCACAATCTGGACTGATGCTTCAGATCAAATATTGATGCTCCAACACCACAGATATATGTGGATTTTTGGAACCTGGCTCTTGTCCAACTGGGCCACAAGGACATGAATGAGCTCCTCGATTTTACAAGAGATCTATTTTAATGCTGGTCTTTACATAGCAGTGTTACAGAAACATATAGTTCATAGAAAAGCTTTTAACTGCATACATGCTGTAAAAATCTTTGTCTGTAAACATGAGATTCTTTAGTGATGAGGCTTTCAATAAAAGTATTATATTTGTCTTTCTGAGCTGATTAAATTAGATATTGTCTTCCACCTATTAAAAATAAGTCTGCTTCTGTTTTATATATTTATATAAAGAGAGATATTGATGAATCTTAGTTGTATTTTTGTAGTTTTGAGGTCCATTATCAGGGATATGAAAAAATTGTAATCGCACGAGTTGGCTAAAAAAGTTATTTATTTCCATGCAGAAAAGGAGGAAAAATCAGCTTAGCATAAATTTAAGGTCTGAAGGGGTTCAGTTCTTCGTCTATAATTGTTTGATTTATCTCTGTCTTTTAATCCCTTATTATCAATAGTATCATTACAGTTTTTTTTTTTGTCTGTCAACTTATTAGTTTTATCTTCTGTAATGTGTGTCTCTATCTGTTTTATATCTCTGTCCTGCTAAAGCACTTTGTGTTACACTTAACTGTATGAATAGTGCTCTATAAATAAAGTTTGATTGATAGATGTGAGATATTTAATTTGCTGCTCTTCACTGGGTCCAGGGTCAACTGAGGGAAGCCATCCGAGACTTGGTGCTGCGCTGCCCGCAGACTCTGTTCATCTTTGACGAGGCTGAGAAGCTCCACCCGGGCCTCATCGATGCTATCAAGCCTTACATGGATCACTATGACAACGTGGATGGGGTCAGCTACCGTCGAGCCATATTCATCTTCCTCAGGTTGGTGGACCAGTCTAAGGCCAGTACAGTTCTGACACCCGTCTTTCTCATCTTTATGCATTTTTCATATTTTTAATTATTTATGTCTAAAATCTTCTTTAAAAAATAACCGGACAAGTCCAGAAAATGTTTGTCAGTGACGACTGACCAACAAAAGTATGAGGTCCTTGAAACATGTTATTCATTTTCAATTTATTTTTTTTGACATTTTCATAAAAAAATAATTTCTTTCTGTCTTTAAAACTAAACATTATTTAACACCGATTGAAAGTGAAATCATTTAAAGTCAACATAATATATTTTATAAGCAAATGTTCTTTAGTAATAAACATAACTGGTTGAAATAGTAATTGATATGTGAAGTTCGGGGAGTTCTCATCTGCATGTTTGGATATTCTTTGTGGTGTCCCCCAGGGATCAGTGTTGGGCCCAAAATGTAAATTAATGAAAATTATAGACCTTTCCAAGAGAGTTGTGTTTTCAGATTATATTTCTATCTGGGGACACCGATGAAAGCTAGTTTCAGAATATGACATGAAAAATTCTCAAGATTGAAACTTCCCTTAACTAGAAGAAAACTAAATTAATTGTAATATTCATAACGACACAAGGATTAGATCAATATAGAGTAGGTAAAGACAAATCCTTAGGGATTATAATAAACAACAAGCTCAAATGAAAGTCCAAGAGTCGTCACACAAAACTAAACTGTCATGATTTCCTATAGTAAATTTCATGTTGTTCACTAATTTTACTATATTTGACATATTGCATTGAGGTCAGAAATAATAATCATATAACATCTTTTTTTAAAAATTACATGTAAAGAGGAAGGCCTATATTGTTTTATAATAAATTATAGCCTATTGTTTTGACTACTACATCATGTTGCATTAGCCTAGTAAAAACCAACCCCTTGTACTACGCTTCACTTCGTACATCGGGTCTGGACCCTCGGCTGTTGAGAAACGATTGCTTCCTGGAGGCGTGGACTCTGTTGAAGTTTGAAATTTTACCCAGTTGCTAACGTTTGTCCAGAAAAGTATGTAATGTGTCAGCTCAATGAAGCTTCCTGGAAATTGCGTGCACTGTAAACAACCCTGTGAGGAGTAGGGCCACAACATCTTTGCCAGCAATAACATGTCTTAAACATTTCCCTTGCTCCAACTTTAATTGCTCAATATTTGGAAGCGTGGCCAACACGAACTGAATGGCTTCACTCACTTCCTCAGCTGCCGATGCCATACTACAACCCTATAATAACAAAATAATAATAAAATCAAACTCATCGTTTACGACGTCTCCTGTTCGCTGATGGGCCCGGTTGAAATTCTACCAGTGAAATCGAGCTCAATGGGAGAAATCCCAGACGGAGCACTGAAGGGAGATGAGAATCGAGCGGAATCGTGTAGGAAAGCAAAGGCCAGGCTAATGTCCTATTATTACAGGAAATGTTGGGAATTTGTAAATGAAAACGTTGTAGGAACCCTGACAAGAAAGATTAACCAGGTCTCTATTAATACAGTCGAGTCACACCTGCATCAGCATGAATTGTTAGAAAATACATTTTTTGCAACTAAGTATTTAAGTGGATATTGTTTTTTAAGAGTCTTTTCCTTAGATTCAAATTAATTTTGAACTTCAGCTCACTTGAGCAATTGTTTTAAATATGTGTCTAAAAAAGCTAGTTACAGAATTTGTTTCTGCTCTGCTAAGCTTCACACAAAGTGTGCAGATATGTGAAAAACATGCCACTGCTTTGTGTCACTGCAGCAACATAGGCGGTGCAACAATAAATGACGTGGCGCTGGACTTCTGGCACTCAGGCCAGAATCGGGAGGACATCGGTATGGAGGATCTGGAGCATCGGCTTCGAGCTGAAACTCTGGAGACTCAAGGTATGAAGCTCAGCCAGGATGAAGCACAAGTGGTCAAATGTTTGATTGTTCTCTCTCAGCTGGCAAATTGAGCCTCAAACAGCTAAAACTAATTAGCAAAAGCTGCCTTTCAGTACGTTTTTAAAATTGTTGTTACTCTTAAATTGTGCTTCTTTCTGATTTATTTATTTCTTTTTATTCTTAGGGGGATTTGCTCAGAGCGAGCTAATGTCAGACCACCTAATTGACTTCTTTGTGCCGTTCCTGCCTCTGGAGTACCGTCACGTTAAGCTGTGCGCGCGAGATGCCTACACAGCACGGGGTCTTGAGGCAGATGAAGCAACACTGGATGAGGTAGCCAAGGCGATGCTGTATGTTCCCAAAGAGGAGAGACTCTTCTCAGCCCAAGGATGCAAGTCCATCCCGCAGAGGATCAACTTCTTTCTCCCCTAGGAGAGAGACGCAGCGACCTGGAGGAGGCGTTACAATTGCTTTTCCGGCCCACCTGCATACAGAGCCACAGAGTGTCTCCTTCGCTCTGTTCTGTGCACTAACCCCCTCCCCACACAGATACACACGCCGTGTCGGTCCAGGTCCCTCGGAGACGGCCAGACAGCAGGGCAGGTTCAGGATGAGAGGAGGGAGCAGCGTGAGCCACCCTGCGGGGATCGGGAGTGTAGTTGGAAGCACTCATTCCAGACGTCATTACGGGAGGCGTGGCTGCTCTCCCTTATCTGCCTGGTTTGAGTTTCACAGCGTCATGGAAAAAGACGTGAGGAAGTTTTTGACTGTGAGGTGTTTGTCATAAGGCTGATTTTCCCCTGTCACTATTTATATTAGTCTTTTCTGCAGAGTTACAACTTGTGCGGTTTTTTATGTATTCTTATAAGTTCACATGTCATGTGTTGGTATTTGCAGAGCAGATATTGTGCTTTTCTTCACACCGTTATTTATTGATATCATTGGTGCCATAGTTGAACTTTTTTACTGTGCCATGTGGTGTTTGTGGATCTGTGCAGACTTAGTAAAGTATAAAACAGACCTAATATCATCTTGCATTTTATTCTTACAACCCAAGATGAATACACAGCACTCTATTACATTATTATCACAGGTACTTAGCACCCATATCATCCCTGTTTTACTGAATTGTTTCTGCCTGAATTTTTTGTGTCTTCATAGAGCGAGCTTTGAATGAGTATTGCATAATGAACAAAATGACATGGCTTACATTGAAGAACAGTCGTGTAAAATGTTACTGGAAATTGTTACTGTAAAGTTGTGAGCCTATGTGTAGAAGTTAAGAGGAATCTATGATGAAATTTTTAGTAAATGTTTTTTTTCTCTAAAGTCAAACTTTGAAAGGCCTTTGTTATGTGAAGCCACCCTGTAATGTTTTTTATTTATTTTATTAATTTGCTGTCACCCTGAACCGCTCCCTCTGACTTTTATTGTTTGAAGTTGAAAGCACTTCACTTCACATACATTGGACTATGGTAAAAAGGAATAAAACCTTAAAATATTCACAACAGTTCCTACTGTTTTGGTTCTGATTTGATAGTCATGCTATATTTATTGTGTGAATGAATTTCCAGTTTTATTGTAGAAAGTATGTCAAAACAGCAGTAACATATATTTGTCCCTAATACTTCAGACGTATTGTGTCATACACAGTCCTCAGTATTCATAATTATTGAACTTTTTAAAATTTTGCATCTTCACAACTACAAACGTCAATGTATTTTATTTGGATTTCATGTGATAAAGCAGTGCCAAGTGGTGGGAGAAAAATTATCCATGTTTTTTTTAACAAATACAAATCTGAAAAGTGTGGCATGCAATTAAATTTAGTTTCCTTTACTCTGATACCTCCAAACAAAATTGAAAACCTTTCCCTTCTGAACTAACCTAATTAACAGATTTCATCTGTGTGTAATTTAATCTCAGCCTAATTAAATTGCACTTTCAAGGTTTCAAGGAATGATGAAGACCAGGTAACACAGCAGACAGATCTCCAGTTGGTGTGAATACTGCTACAGTGTACTGCAGTAAATTAAACTGAATTATTTACAAAATAACACACAATAACACTGTATTTCAATAAAAAGCTGCAGTTATTTAACATATGGATACCTACAGTGGACCCCTTGGTATTTGTGGGGTTTGGGACCATAGCTGCTTACAAATATCTACAAGCCCCGAATACGTCAAATCCCTTCAAAAAACGCGTATAGCTGCCCACTTTAATACTTCAAACAGCAAATATACCTTAATATGGATTAATACGTACAGTGGAAACCGTTTCAGCACTACTGCAAAAGCTAGCATCTACACTCTTCCTTATCTCCGCTCTTGGGGTTCAGCCAATCAGAAGCAAGAAAAATGAAAGGTGCTCCTGGATTGGCTGCTTTGCAAACCAATCCAATAGCATGTCAAGTTGCATTCACTCAAGGTATTTAATCTTCCCAAGCTGTATTTTCTTATGAATATTTTAGATGTGCTCTACGAAAAAATCCACCAATAGTTTGGAGTTACGTTCCACAGAAAAATCTGCGAATAGACGAGGGTCCACTGTAATCTATTGTTCTATCAATATTGGCCATTTTGATAATAATTTCCTGTTAAATCAGTCAAAACGTACATTTGTATATACAGAGTTCTTCAGCTGAGTGGGGGAAGCTGTTAATATTTTTAAAGACAAACAGATAGTTTGTAACATGTTTTTTAAATGTTTTCTCTCTTTTTTTTCTCGCAATTATTGATTTTGATACTGATACAAGTGGGCTGTACCAAAAGAACAGGTGACAGTATTCCTTCTTGCTGGACGCTATTTGATATTAGATAGAGTACAGAAATCTACCCTGTTAATTTGGATGATTTGACATGAGTACCAACACACTTATCTAATTCAAAAAAATCTTCACTCTCTTGTGGTTTTATGAAAAATTTTCATTGCTTAATTTAAAGATTTTTAGTAAACTTTTCTGTAAACTAAGTCAAATTCACAATCGATAAAGTTTATTACCTGGAGGATCATTTGTTATGGTTAGTGTTTCTTTCCAAAGGTTTATTGTAAATCATTTTTTTGTTTAAGAATAAAGATAAAGAACTTTAGGAGACATTACACCAGGAATATAGCAACTGATTAGAGTCATTTCAGGTGCGTGATTTTGTATTTCCTATGGTTATCCTTCTTAAATCACATGATTTTAAATAAATTATTCCATCAAAAGTCTTTATTTGTGTGCTGCAAGGATGTAGCATTTTTTTTTACATGTATGTGAGAACACCGCATAGGTTGCAGGAAAATTTGGCAAATGTCATGTGGAAGCAGTTGATGAAGTCATCTGGTTAGATTAGAACAGCCAGGTTTTAGTAAAGACTTACAGCAATTGTTTGGAGCCAAGTAATTATAAAATCCATGTGGTTTAGTCAATGTGTTACATTAAGACAATTTCCCCAACATTTGTCGTTCTACTACTTCCAGTACTTCCGCCAAAAATTATTTCTTGGCAGACAAATTTATAAGGAGCCAAATGCTAATGCTGTAAAATCTATGTCAAAATCTGTCAAAAGTTGTTTTGTTGGCCATAATATTTTCTCATGCCATCTGATCTTTAATCTTAATCTATTCTTGTGCCTCTAGTGATGTCATCACCTCAAACACGCACAAAGCATAATTGTCAATACTTTTCAATCTGTGCACTTTTTAAATCCTTTGTGTTTTGTTAAATTGTACAGTGGAAATCCATATTTTACTGTCCAGCTATGATTGTCTGTTTGCATTTGTTCTTGGAGAAAAAAAACAGCAACGGCAGATAGTTTTAAGCTAAGGCTTTACTTGTTTCATAAAACTTGTAAAGCCTGTGTCTGTCTTTCAAGATGTATTTGCATAAATATTCACAAGTGTTCACTTTTAAAACCCAACTGATTATCAGCTCTGATTGAGCACATTTGGAATGTATCTAACACGATTTAATTAAACACTATAGAAAATATCGTTGATTTTACATGCTGGGTTATTATTTTCGGTTTTCTCTTTGTTGGTTATTCTGGAAAAAGGGGTTCTACGTTACTAACAAGATCTATTCTTCCACCCATCTTTCCCCCCCCCCCCCCTTCCCCCTCCAAGCCATGTGATTCATCCAGGAGCATCATTCTTCTCGGGGCGTGTATCAACCAAACGCGTGGTCTTCTCCCATTGGCTACAGACCTGAGCGTTCAGATTTTCTCTCTTCCGATTGGCTGAGTGCTGCAACACTGGTTTGAAGCCACCGACCAATCAGATTCAGACATCTGTTCCGAGCAGAGAGGAGAGCGGATGGCGTGCCTCGGCTGTTCGGCACTGTAACAGGATTGTATGAGAGAGACCGGACCAGCACCGCCGATATACAGAGCAGATAAAGCAGAAATATCCACATAGGCGTGTATTTGCAGTTTCTTATCTTTATTCCGGACGGAGTGTTTTTAGCTCGTAACTATGACAGCGCTGTCGCTGATTTTGATGGCCGTGTTTGCCGCCTCTGTTCTGGCCGAGTCCTCTGTGTATTTCCGAGAGCAGTTTGAGGATGGTGGTGAGGTTTTATCTTTATTTTTTTTTTTATTATTGTTATGCTGCTACTGAATCTTGATTTTGTGCAGTTTTTATTTATTCTGGCATTAAATGAAAAAAAAAGTGTCATGCTTAGTCGTTAAAATTGGCTTTCATACTTTGAATATTTTTAATGCAATGATGTTTTGGATTCATCATCTGTTCATTCTAAGGACAAAAGTCATTAATTCTATAAGATGATCAATCTTGGAGCCCCTTCTTCTTCTGTCCTCAGTCCTTCATCTATAGTCCATCTGTTTCCTACCCCCAGCTGTCATCAAAGCTCCCCCCACCCTGCAGCACACCCCTACCTTGATCATTCTCTTATATCCTCCTCTTCCCTCAGTAACGTGCACCTGCACTGATTTTGTTATCATCATCAGCAGTACAGGTGCATTTAGCGTTGCGTGATGCTTATCACAATGAATGCTAAACCTGAGCTTCTCTGTGCAGATGCCTGGAATAGTCGCTGGATGGAATCCAAGCACAAGTCAGACTATGGCAAGTTTGTCCTGTCTGCAGGGAAGTTCTACGGAGACGCAGGGAAGGACAAAGGTGAGTGAATGAGCCACACAATGAAGTGGGGCTTGTCTTGTCAATTTAAAGTAATAAATGGAGGAGTTTAGATGCTCTAACAGTAGCGAGCAGTGGTGGTTCTTGAAAAAAAAAAAAAAAAAAAAATATCATTATATATCAGCCACATTAAGAACTAAAACTATTGATCTGGTCATTTACTTCAAGAGCTGAACCGATCAATGAATAGTAGATGGGGGCTACTATTCTCATGCTGATCTTAAGACAAAAACTGTATCATATTAGTTACTCAAAAAAGAAAAATGTTAACTCTGCAATAACTTTTTTTTATTTAAACAGAAAAATCATAGGTATTCCTATTGTTGCTAAAATAGTTTAACAAATTGGTTATTGCAGTTTTATTAATGCAGTTTATCACATTAATTTATGATTTTGATACATAGCATTAAGCAAATACACAGCATTGAAATCCTCCAAACTCCATTTGCACAGCATATTAGCTAGCCATTCTGCTCTTAATAGAGTAATGCATATGTAACATGCTGATATTAGCTGGTTGGTTAGTTGGATAACCAGTCTGTAGTCAGATGCCAAAGAGATGTGCATCTTGCAGCTTGTTGACTTTAGTTTTAAAGGGGCAGTATTATGTAAAATTTACTTTTTTGAGCTTTACATCATGTTACGTTATTCCCTCATCGAAACATCCCTGGAGTGTTGCCTTGATTGTTTCATGCATGTTTGAGAAATCCTTTAATCTCCTGTGGCAGCCATTCAGCAGACTGCCCGGGTTGACCTAGCTCCACCTTTGAGACCCAGCTCCTCCTTGGAGCTGCGGTTTCTAAGCTTCTAAGCACTACTTCCCCACTCAGCTCCTTCAGACTAGTCAACAAACACAGTGCTAAGACCTTCCTTCTGGCTCTGATTGGTTGTTTTTGACCAGGAGTGGTGTATTTCTGCAGATGGCAGTAGGACCACAGGGAAGAAGCAGAGGAGCTTGTTTTTTTTTTTTTGTTTTGTTTTGTTTTGTTTTTTTCACAGATTATCTGTCTCATAACATACTGTCAGGACATAGTGACAGTTTTACTAAATATGTAAAACAAAAACAACCATATTTTTACCTTCTACAGCTTTAATCTAGGTCTAATGTAGTGCTAATACCTATAATGCTCTTTTTTTCGTTTGTTTTCACTGGGAAAATAAAGATTTTGTTAATCATAAATCATGTTGCGATCCCATAGTTTATCTGGAGTTGGTCAAATGTGGTTAAGACTCTTTAAAAACACCAAAATAGTCCTTTAATTAAGCACCAAATTATTTGCTGAGCATTCCCCATTTAGAGGACATGCAAATGAACTGAAAACACTTCTGCATTAAAACCTGCTTTTATGATTCTCTGCTCATCAAGCAGTGCCAGTGTTTTTCTGTCTTTGTGTTCCTCATCATAAAAGCGTCTCTAAATAACTCAGTATCAGCCTATTAAATTCTGCCTCAGCTGGGATCTTCGATGATGGTGTTTTTACCGCAGGTCTGCAGACGAGCCAGGATGCCCGCTTTTATGCTGTGTCAGCCCGTTTCGATGACTTCAGTAACAAAGGCCAGCCTTTAGTCATCCAGTTCACTGTGAAACACGAGCAGAGCATCGACTGTGGCGGAGGATACATCAAACTGTTCCCCTCTGAGCTCAACCAGGAGGACATGCATGGGGACTCCGTCTACAACATCATGTTTGGTAAGACTCCACTGGATAAATCTGATTGCTACTTTTTTGTAAGAAAATGCTTCATTTATCATATACAACATTTACTTATGATAAGAGGCTCTTTTTGTGATCTTGCAAATCCTTATTAATGTACTTTAAGTGACCTAAAACTTTATGTTCTTACCTTTTGATTTGACGCCTCTTCAGGTCCTGATATTTGTGGTCCAGGCACAAAGAAAGTTCACGTGATCTTCAACTACAAAGGCAAAAACCATTTGATTAACAAAGATATCAGGTGCAAGGTATGGCATAATTTTTTTTATTCCCTCATTCATCAAGAAAGTTGCACAGTGTAGTTTTTCGAGACACTTGCATTTTGGGGAAATTGAATGATTACCCATAATTACTCTCAATTTTGACTCGCTGAACTAATACTGAAGGAGGTAACTTAGCTAAAGTTCAGTTTTTAGAGCTCTTCCTTCCTGTTTTTAACATGTTGTCCTTGCAGGATGATGAGTACACCCACTTGTACACGCTGATCGTCAACCCTGACAACACTTATGAGGTTAAGATCGACAACAAGAAGGTTGAGTCTGGCAACCTGGAGGATGACTGGGACTTTCTGCCCCCCAAAAAAATCAAGGACCCCGATGCCAAAAAGCCAGAGGACTGGGACGACAGGGAGAAGATTCCAGACCCCGATGATAAGAAACCTGAGGTTAGAGCACTTTATTAATCCTACAAATCTCTTTTTACACATTATAATAAGGGGATAACTTTGTGAAATCTTAATGTTTCTCATGTTTTAACCTGTCTTGAATTTTTAAGGACTGGGACAAACCTGAGAACATCCCAGATCCTGACGCCAAAAAGCCTGACGACTGGGACGACGAGATGGATGGAGAGTGGGAGCCGCCTATGATTACCAACCCTGACTACAAGGTATTCATCACGTGTTGCACAGGTTTCCCTACTACTGTGTTGTTATAAATATAACTGTTAAACAAAGCTCTTTTATTTACCTTCAAACATTTTATTCAAACGGTCATAGTTGTTTTTTTTCTATTGTTTATTTTGAGCCAAAATTTGTTTTGTGCTTGCAGGGCGAGTGGAAGCCCAGAGAGATCGATAACCCTGCCTACAAAGGCAAGTGGGTTCACCCTGAGATTGACAATCCAGAGTACACGGCTGACCCGGAGATCTACAAATATGACAGCATCGGCGTGATTGGGCTGGACTTGTGGCAGGTGGGATGGTCTTGCTGATGGTGTTTAGTTAACAGTAACAATACAGCAGCTAAATTAGAAGTAACTCTCAGGGTTCCTGCACAGACTGTATGAAAAGGTGTGGAATTGGATTGAAGTATTTAGCACATCTAAATAATTATTTAAAAGAGACCAGTGAATATTTTTGTATATTCACTTTATTCTCCATCCATCCATTATCAGTCTCTCCGTCCATCTGTCCATCCAGTCATATTTTTTCATCCTTCTGTCCTTCCATCCACCAGTTCGATTGATCCATTAATCAACTCGCTGATCGAGCCACCTGCTGATTCATCTGTTCCCTCAGCCTTACATCTCCCTACCCATTCACTGGTTTGGTTTGTTTGTCCTGTGGAGGGAAACTAATCTTGTGGGCTTCCTCAACGTGTTTATATCTCAAAAAGGTGCTCAAAAATACTGTATGTCTACTGGAAGAAATTGGAGACGGAGGCAAAAATCTTCAGCCAAAAACAAAGTTACATTCAGAACAAAGCAGTGAAACAACCCTGGTGTTGGCGAGGTTGGCTTCGGCAGAGCTCTCCTGATATACTTTTAGTGGTGCCTTCTGACCTTTGTTCGTCTCCCACCACCAGCCTTCTGGGGCCACTTACAGGGCACCCAGCATTTAGCTGACTCCACAGAGTAGAACATTGGCCCATACATGCATCGCAAAGTAAACAGATTTCATCATCAAAGCAAGCACATAAGCAAAGGTTTACACACATACAGCACTTTGGTAGCAAATTCAGGTTTTCTCACTAGTTCCTCTACAGTTCGTCCATCTATTTACTTCTTTATCCATCCAATCACTCATTTGCTCACCCATCTGTGTGTCGGTCTTCATTCTTTTGCCTGTCCACTTGATCATCCATTCATTCATTTGTCCGTCTATTAATCTGTGTGTTCAGTCTTCAGTCAGTCCATCCAGCCACCTGGTTGTGTGTCCATCCATCTATCCATCCTTATAGTCTCTGGCGTCCATATTTAAACCCTGACATTGGTAGAAATATTTAACCCATAATAAACCTATCATGATTTTTTTTTTTTAATTTACACTTTAAAAATGGGATAAAATAGCAGAGAACTTTAAAAGCTTGCGTCTGGAGAGTTGTGAAATAAAAATGGGTGGAAACCCTGAGCTCCTCATTACCAAGGGTCAGTTTCTTCTTGAGGTGTGGGAAGAAGAGATGCTCTGGACCTTTTGTTAATAAAAGATTTAGACTCAAAATGGACTGACTGACTTGTGTTTGTGTAAAGGTCAAGTCTGGGACCATCTTTGACAACTTCCTAATCACCAATGATCCTAAAGTGGCCGAGGAAGTTGGCAACGAAACCTGGGGAAAAACTAAGGTATGTTCCCAGTTCACCGTTCCACTCTCTGCTTGCAAAGACTCCGTGTCTTCATCAGGTTTGAATTTTTTGTTTGTATGTCATTTCCAGGATAGTGAGAGAAAGATGAAGGAAAGCCAAGAGGAAGAGGAGAGGAAGAAGCGGGAGGAAGAGGACAAGAAGAGGAGAGACGAGGTGAAGGAAGATGAGGAGGAAGAAGAGAAGGATGAGGAGGAGGAAGAAGAGGAAGAGGGGGACGAACCAGAAGAGGAGGAGGAGGAGGAAGAGGAGGAAGATGAAGGCACAGACTCTCAACTCAAGGATGAGTTATAAACTCAGGAACTGCTTTGTTTGAGTCAGTGGGCTGTTGGAGACTGAAATGAAAGACCTTGATGACCGTCACCTTGGGGGGGGGATTGGGTGAGACGGACTTTTTAATTTGTTTGTTTACAAAACAAAAGGGATAGGTCAATAAGGGCAATTACTGTTGTGTTTTTTGTTTCAATGAGCCACTACTGCTACTATTAACATAATTATTGTTATATAAATTGGAATAATAGAAATGATCCGCTTGAAACGAATGTCGAGATTAGTAATTATAAAGCTGCAAGTTGTTCTCAGCCGAATCGTATAAACTATCATTTGTTTAATGAGAATCTAGGTTTATGTGAAGCTTTGACAGGAAAATATATTTAGTGTATGGATGGTGCCATGACAAT
Organism: Anableps anableps; assembly: GCA_014839685.1. Taxonomy (NCBI): domain Eukaryota; kingdom Metazoa; phylum Chordata; class Actinopteri; order Cyprinodontiformes; family Anablepidae; genus Anableps; species Anableps anableps. The sequence goes on along the minus strand of CM026070.1, from coordinate 18,827,745 downwards.
GTTTTGTTTACCTCATGTGGTTTGTGTTATTTGTTTTTTTGTACATGTTTGACACTAATTCATGTCAGTCTGGAAGGATTGGATTGAGCTGGACGTCTTCACGCAGGTTATCTGTCCTACTTTAACATTAAATTAAAACAAGGTTTAATGGGAACCACCATCAGGACTAAGACTTTGTATTTTACACCCTGCTCGGAGCAGCCATCTGTCTGTGGCTGGTTAAATAGGCTGCTTGAGAATGAAGCCCCTTCCATGGTTTTCTAACCAACACTTCCACTTCATTGCACCTTCTGTTGTTTGTAATAAGCCACATTAAGAGCTAGTTGTACATTAGGGCCTCTCTTGTAGCAGTAAATCATCTGTTACCCAAATGAGGGTGTAACCAGTTTCCTCCTGTCTGATCTCAGTACATCTGCACTGCTGTACCCCGGCACGCTGTCCCACACACTTCCAACAATGCTCCTTTTGTAAAACACACATTTTGTACTAATGGTAAGAAATGAAGTGGGGGCAATTTTTATGTTGCTGTGCAAATAATAAAAACAATCTGAAGAAATCAAACAGATATGTATTTATCTGTTAAAGTTGCTTTTGCGCTCTCATTTGCTTTTCATGTTGTGGCTGTCAAAGGTGATGAGGTTTGTAAGATTTTTTTGTTTGTTTGTTTAACTTTTTAAATCATGACTATGTATTTTTGAGAAAGCTAATTGATGAAGTGCAATGATTAGCTGTAACCTAATATTTGCATTCTGTGCTAGACTAAAATTCAGCCCATTCCCCACATCTACTGATACCCCTTGTAAAGATGTTGGAGGCCAGTTGATTATTGCAGCACTATAATCTCACACCAAATAAATGTTTAGAAATCCAACCTTTAATTTGAGTATATTAACACAAATCAAGACTTAGCTGCACGCCAGACAATTGCTGTAGAATAAATGTCATTTGAAACCTTTTTAAGAAGGTATACTTTGAATTAGAGCAGAGCAACAGCAAATTGTGGCACTTTGGTCACAATTTCTCCAAAACAGTCATTTGACTGTATTTACAGTTGAAACAATATATTTAATTACATGATATAAAAAAAAAAAAAAAAAACTATAGCCCTTTCTCCCTTAAGATCAGTCTGAACTTTTCCAGTTTTAGGTAAATTAGAAAAACCAAAATTATTTCTATTTGTGAAATGCCAGAATTTTTATATGGGCATAATTTTTAACAGAATTTTGAAAGCTGCTCAAGTTCAAAAGTTTTCATACATTTTCTAAATGTTTAGTAAAGTAGCCTTTTTAATGGCAGGACTTGAGTCAAATGATTTGAGTACCCATTCACAAACTTCACACATTAGATGTGTTGTATTTTGACAGATTTGTCTTGATGGAACTGAATCGGGTTTGTTGGCCGCCACGCACACCTTTTCATATCTGCCCACAAGTTTTCTATGGGACTGAGATCAGGGCTTTGTGATTGCCACTCCATTGATCAACATTGCCTTTGTTGTCTTTAAGCTCCTTTGTAACTAATTTGGCAGTATGATTTGGGTCAAGGTCCATGGAAGAGGCATTTGAGCCCAAGCTTTAACTTCCTGGCTGATGCTATTTCCTCATGATGCCATCAGTCCAACAACATGATGCAGTCTTCCCTGTGGATCCTGCTTTTTTCTCTAAATAAAACAACGGTGTTTATTGCCAAGCACCCAGATTTCACTTTCATCAGACCAAAGGATATGTGTCCAAAAATCAAGGTCTTCATTCTTAAGTCCATTTGTGGAAGGTAATTTCTGTCTTTTGATGTTGCTTTTGCTCTGAGGGTTAATGCATACATTTTTGCACCAAAACACAAAACTCGTCTCTTATGACGGTTTACCATAATGTTTATACTTACATGTAATTGTTTAAACAGATGAATATAGCACATCTAGGTAACTGGAAATTGTTCCCAATGATCAATCAGATTTACAGAGGTCTACCTTTCTCCTCCTGATGTCTTGGTTGATTTATTTAGATTTTTCCATGATGTCAAAGAAAAAAGAAACAGTGTATTTGAGGTGTTGCCTTAACATATAGCCACAGATTGCCCTCCTTTGGAGCTGCACAATATATCGCAAATATATCAACTTTGCAAAATCAGTGTGTGCAATATTCATACCACAAAGGACTGTTTGTGTACAGTAATTGTTGACTAATACATTCCAAGTGTTATGGAATTGCATGTTTTTATGCTAATGTAATGTTTAGCTAGTTGGACAGAGTCTCACACCAGCAGACGTTCACACCAGACACAAATGACATTACCTAAAATGCTGGAGGTCACAGATGCACAGATGAGAAAGAGAGGAAAGATGTAAACAGGATCATGTTCTCATTGCAATATTTACCAGTATTAATGGTACAGCAAAATATTCTGATATTGTGTAGCTCTAGCCTCTATTTAACTCAAATGTTGTGAGCTAACGTATCTGAAAGCTAAAAAGCCCTGATATCATTTGAACTTTACCAAAATTGTTTAAATGCGTTAAAATCATAGTTTTAAAAAATCTTTAAGACATTCTCTCTCCAATTATTTCAGGATGTAGTGAATAGAAATTGTTTTCGTAATACTAAATTACCTAAAACAGGAAAATCTTAGTCTGATTTAATCTCAGACAGTGTGAAAAATAAGTTGATGTGTCTTTTTATACAGTGTAATACCTTGCTTCAACTGCATATGTATATGTTTTCTTTTTGGAAAAACAAACAAAGCCCTATCTGTACTGCAGCACTAGCACAGCTATGTGAAGTTTGCAAAACTTTACTGGGACCTTAACTGGAACCATATGCATTGACCAGATAAGCCTAAGATTGAGCTTTCTGGAAACCTACACTTCAAGTGGGTCTGGTACATAACAAAGGATAGATATGTAGCAAAGTATCTCATTTTTTCTTTTCTTTTCAAAGTTGCTTATATCTGTTTCAAAGGAATAAAAGTTTAAAGCAGAAACTTTAACAAATCGGCAAAGACCCAAGTCCACCTTCTAACACTTACAGTAAATAGAATGTAAATCAGAAAAAAAATATCTAAAGGTTGCTGCTGGAGAACTACTGCCGTATGTTTGTGTAAAATCGGGGTAATAAATAAATGAAATTAATCTCAAACTGGTTTCTTGAACAAGATAATGAGTTCACTGTACTCGACAACCTCCATAATCACCAGATCACAATCCAGTCAAGCTCCTTTGGGTGTGGTGGATCAGGAGATTGGCATCATCAGGGTGAAGCCAGCAGATTTGAATCAACTGTATGATGCTGGCATGTCAATGTCTGAGGAATGCTTTTGACACATTGTTGACTCCATGCCAACTCCAAAAAGGTAGTTATGAAGGCAAAAAGGGGTCCAACCTGGTACTAGTAGAGTGTCCCTAATAAAGTGGCCTGTGAGAGCGATATGAACTATAGGAATGACTGCATAACCAGCCGATTCCAGTTCAATAAAAGTTCAGAGTTTTGAATGTGAGATTTTATTCTGTTCAGCTACTACACGGTAGAGGGAGCCATGACTGTGTTTTTCAGTTTAGATAATCTCTGGTTTTGCCATAGAGTCGCATAAAAAGCAAGAAAGCCCATGAAAAATGTTCAGATAGCAGTGTGTTGCTCAGTGTTTAACCTGTATAAATGGTGAAAGCAGCCTTTCCGCTGCAGTTACAGGCAGAGACGGGCAGTAAATAATTATGTTTACTGTCGCATTTACTTAAGTAACTTTTTGGAAAAATATATACTTTTTGGAGTAGTTTTACTACACACCTTATATTTTTAGTTGAGTGATATTATTATTAAATATCGTTACTCTTGGTTGACTAATACTGAGATCTTAATCCCCATTTTATTTAAAGGAATATGTAAACTGTTATAATAGTCCATAAAGGGAGTCCATATTTCCTCTTTTTTTTAATTTTTCTTTCTTTTTTTTTTTTTTGCAAGGGACCTTTAGGGGTGTATCAAATGTTGTCAAGTTTTATAGCATACATACATTGTCTCACGAAACCGACTCGGGAAGTCGGGAGGTGGTTCAGGAGGGGAGAATGAATAAGTCTTAATAACCTGTAGGGGGCCGAGTTGGTTTTTAATCACATGTATTCTTGCGTTTAATAAAAAATTAATAGGATTTCCCATCATTCCCTGATGTTTGGGTTCTGCTCCAGGTTTTCAGCGCCCCCTCTTGGTGTCTGGCGGCATCGCGGCAGGAAAGCAGTGGGAAACAGAAACACTATGGCTGCCACTCTGTCTCTTACTCAGGTAACACTGTCTGTACAACTCAAATATATCGACAGCAAACGTCGCCGGCTTGTGTTTGTTTCTCTTGAAAACACCTCGGAGGTGTTATTTGGGCAAGGCGGGTAGAAACGTGAGCCCCCCTCGATCGGGTTGGCTGTTTTTGAAGTTTAGTCCTGCTGTGACTGGGAAAAGTTTCTGCCTAATCTCTTTGGGGACTGCGTAAGGGCGTAGCTAGCCAGCTAGCCTGTGAGCTAACAGCTAGTTTTGTGTCAGTGTTGAGCTTTTTTTGTCGCTTCTCTGTCAAACTGCACACTCGTCGTGTAGCTAACGTCACTTGGCTTCGTTACATTTGTCGCTATTTCTCATCTTTTTTGCTGCAGGCGAGTCGGTCATTGCCAAAGTGATGGTAATACGTGATACCCATCTGTAGCTCAGTCTATATTGTCGCTTTACTGCCACATTACTGTTATCAAGTTTCAGTTTTTATGTTTGGTATCCAGGGTTTAAGACTGCCTTGTTGTTCGTGTGGTTTCCCATAGGGTTAGACTGAATATCCAGCCTGGAGATGGCTATTATTAGAAGTAAACATGCTACCGGGTGATTGAATTAGTGTTTTAATAAGGACCTTTTTCAATTGGACCCGGTTAACTGTTAGCCTTTTAGCCCCGGAGCTTAATTTGTTTATAAGGTTTCGCAGGATGGCAAAATAATACAACTGTTTAGTGTCGAGGGCAGCTTTGTAACCATAAGAGGAAGTGAACTATAGCAGCTACTAGCCTCCCCTGCTGAGGAAAAAAGGTCAGCCTGTTGCTTGTTAAATGAAGAACTATAAATGTGTGCCATATTGTTTGTTTGGCTCGTAAACGAGTTATTAAACAAGTTACAGTCAGGTCTAATCAGTAGGTTGCAGTCCGAGGCTTGTTACCGGAGCCACAGTTAGATGTCACAACAGATAGGTGTTTGGCAGCGGTAGCTCATTGTTTGACTGGGTACAAACAAAATTACCCTTGTGTTTAGTGTTGATTTTAAGATTAGAGTTGCACGATATATTGAATTGTAGTCATCATTATAATGTGCAAAATCGTAATAGCTAAGATCAGCTCAGATACAATATTTGTTAGGCTTATAGTAGGTGCCATGCCTCCAAATTCTGCTTGCCAATAACATATGTGGGCAATTAAATGGCCCTTTGCTGTCTTTGTGCCTCCATCTGATATACATCCTAGTGATCAAGATGCTAAAACCCAAGGAGAGTGATAAGGACATGAAAATAAATCAATAATATTGCAATTTTGTGCTTTCCTAACATTGTGAAGCCCAGACACTTATGTTTGTCTTTTTGTTGCTGTTGGAGAGAAGTTTTGAGGTTTCAGCAGACAATTGCACCAGAGATGCATTTTGCTATCTGTTAAAATTTGGCTATATCTACGATATGCAGAAATCAGGGTTTCTACAAAGCCTTAAAAGTGATAAAAGCTCTGAAATACAATAATTTTAATTTTAGGCCTTAAGATGTTAAAATCTTTCCCCCCTCAAGTTTTGAAAATGACGAGATCTTTGATTTTCCAGCTTAACTTATACTTAGTTATTGTAAATCTGTGCATTTGTTTGTTCATTGCTTCTCCCATTGTTTTTTTTTTTTTTTTTTTTTTTTCAGTGGGAACTCATTTGTTTAGCGATTTGCTGTTCTGTCTATAAGTTGGCTGGATAATTCTCAATTTCACAACATATTGCAAGGCTACAACTTATAATTAAGCCTAAACGTGGTTTCCTGTATCATATGTGGTCGTGTTTTACAAGTTCTGCTAGAAAACTCCTCGTACAAATGATAATTATGCCCATGTTTGATTATGGAGATAATTTGTACAGGCAAACTCTACGTCCACACTACATAAACTTGACGTATTATACCATTCAGCTTTACGTTTCATAACTAATGCCCCTTTTCATACCCATCACTGTAGTTTGTATTCTTCTGTTAAATGGTCATCTTTAAGTAACCAAAGGACGTTTCATTGGTTTGTTTATAAGTGTCTATAAGGTTTAACTCTATATTATGTTAGTGACTTATTGCATGCTTCGTTGGCTCCTTACAGTACTCGCTGTGCTCAGTATATTTTACTCAATGTTCCGATAATCAAATCAAAATGTGGAGAACAGTCTTTCCATTATGCTGCAGCAAAGGACTGGAATGATCTCCAAAGAGGTTTAAAATTGTGTACCTTCATATCACTTGGTCATTTTAAAGACACTGTAAAGAAATTGCTGCCAGATACCTGCACATGTTATAGTTAAATTTTATATGCTAATTTATCTAAGCTTGTTTTAATCTAAGTACGAGAATGTTTCAGTAAGGTAAAAAGCATTGCCTTATCCTGCTACACCGTACAAGGTTTTATTATTTATGCTTGTCGTGCTGTTTGTTGCTTGAGGCAAAAGTATAGTTATAAATGTTGTTGACTATGAAACTGCATCATGTTGTTGTTTGTCCTCACTATATGTTTCCTCTCCTTGTCAGGTCGATATTGTAAATAGGAACTTGTTCTTAGTAACTTACCTGGTTAAATAAAGGTTGAATGAAAAAAATTAGTGAATATGGGTGTTTTTGTGGCGTGAGGAATGCAGTATATGTCGTAAGCTTTGTCAAATTGAATTCATCCCCAGACATTCAGTTTTCTCTGCAGACCTGTAAAACTATATTTCTCCTCAAACTGGATTTCTGTATGTTTAGGCAAAAAAAAAATCATAATGTTTTTGTTACTTTATTTACTGTCGGCTCCTTTGTCATGGGACAGCTTATATTTAACAAGGCTTTCCTGGAAAACAGGGATTTCAGTAGGTGGCTAAAACCTGTTGTCAGTAAATTGTCTTGAGCTCACTTTTCACCGTTGGTCTTCAAATCAGGTCACCTCAGTGTATAAGCACTAGCATCACATGCCGAAAAACACAGTTTTAGGCTTTATTTACCTTGTTTTTAACTATAAATTAAGATATTGTTTTCCGTCGTTCATGCTGGCCTTGAACTGAAATCGTAATGGTCTTAATAAGTTTTAAATTTAACTTTATAAAACTTAAAGAAACCCTGATAATTGAGGCGTTTTCTTGTTTTCAGCGCTCATTTAAAGAGTCACCAGTACAATGATCACAGTGTTACAGCCGTCAACAGTTCCTGGCACGCAATTTTTTTTGTGTGTCCCATAGAAGAAGTTGCATTAGGCTGAGAGAGAGAAATGTGACTGTGTGTGTGTGTGTGTGTGTGTGTGTGTGTGTGTGTCCACAGTTATCTCAGAGGCAGTTGAAAAAGCTGACAGATAACTGCTGATGACAGCCTTCAGGCCCCCCCTCCCCCTCCATGTCTTTCATTGTGCGGGGATCTGTCACAAGATTGACACCCGAGCAGATATCTGCTGTCGTCCTTCTTTAGTTGTACAGCGGAGGCTAAATTTGCACAGTGGTTGGCCTTGCAGTGTTGGAGAGCTGATGGCAACTCCTCAGTTTGTTCACTTCTGCTTTCCTTCTTCCCTGCACCTGTGAATTGAAGCTCTCGATGACCATTTGTCAGGCCTAGCTATAAGAAAGAGGAAATGCTGATTTGTTTCCTGTGAAGCACTGAAGTGGACAGAGGAAATAAGGGTTTTTACAGAAGTTTCGAGTGAAGGACATGAGAGCTGTTGCTCTTAATGCAAGCTTCTAATGCGTTGGGAAGCGTTTAAAAGCTCTTTCTTGACAAATCAAAGTCATCAACATCGCAGTAAAGCAAAATGCAACAGAACAAGCCTCACTGAATGTTAACAGACTGCATGGTATGACAATAAATGGTGTCAAGTATCTAAAGCTGTTTTCTTCATGATGTACATGCATATCTGAATACAGAGAGGGCCAGAATGAACTTCTGCCAGCTTATAGCTAAGGAAAACAGTTGACTGGCCGAACAGCAGCACTGCTTATTCCCAAAAGCTAGGATTAAAAACAAACAAACCCTAAAATGCTAAAAAAATAAAAAATTAAAAAAAATTCAGTTACTCAGAATTGCATGAGACCAGTAAAAAAGGATTTTAATACAGAAATGTTACCTCTGTGCCATGCTATGGCCTGCATTATTATAGGTAAGGCTGCTTTCTGCTTGTCAGCTGGTTGGGAAATGGTCTTGACACCTTCCTCTTGGAGGTGAAGCTTTTAAAGTGCTGTACTCAATTGATATATGGATAGTTGAGTGGAAGAAAAAAAGCGTGGTTTAAAAAGTGCACAAGCAACCGGTATAACTGCACCCTTGAAAGGATTGTGAGGCAACACCCATTAAAGAGTTTGGGGAATATTCACAAGGAGGAGCGAACTGGAGTCAGTCAGCGCTTTAAGAGCCACCACAGACGGGCGTGTTCAGGGCACGGGCTACAGCTGTCTGTCCTCGGGTTAAGTGTTGTCTGAACCAGAGACATCAGTTGCAACTTACCTGGACTTATGAGAAAATGAACTGAGCTGTTGCTCATTGGCCTAAAGCTCTCTTTTTAGATTATACATTTCATGTGGAAAGTCCCTGAGTCCAGAGGACGAGTGAAGAGAGTCTCATGTGAATTTTCCACAAACATTAGTGAATTGGGGCGCAGTGTCATCTGCATGAGTTGGTCCGCTTTGTTTTCACAGTCCAAAGTCAGACCAGCAGTTCTCCGGGATGCTGATTTCATTTCCCAGTATGACTTGGCACCTGTCCACACTGCCAGCTGTACCAGTAGTTGCTTTAGTGACCATGGTACTGACCAGAAAACCTCCCTTACGTAAATCTAACCCTGACAGAGAAAACTATAGGGTGTTGTAAAAGAGGAAGAAGAGTCACCAGGCTCAACAATGCAGACAATGGAAAAGGAAGCTATGAAAGCAGCCTGGGATTTGTTAACATCTCAGCAGAGCCATGCCCCTCCATGCAACCCTGCACCTTAATCAGCTGTTTATGCAAACTGAGCCCCAAACAAGTATTGAGGACAAACAGTGGGCAGTACATAGATGTACTTTTTACAAGGAAGACATTGCTCTGTTTTTTATCGTTCTTATGTAATATCCTTTTTATCAGGGCTGCTGAATTTGGGGTTTTCATCCGCTGTAAGCCATTATCTTCAAAATCAAGTAGAAGAAATGCTGATAACAAGATGCTTGTGTCTTGCAGATATGAGGCTAAAGCAATGAGGGAACTTAGTTTTTTATGTGGTTTCTGGTTTTTTAAATTATTTGCATAATTATCTCCTGTGTTATGTGCGCTTTAATCTGTTGAGTACATGTCTTACATTTCATTGCCTTTCTATACAACCCTTCGATTGACATTATTGTGTTGAACTACTTTATAAATAAAGTTGGGTTGCTCTGTGTGTGTGTATATATATATATATATATATATATATATATATATATATATATATATATATATATATATATATATATATATATATATATGTGTGTGATGTGGGTTTCAAATTTTAATTTGGCTTACTGACCTAAATAAACTTTTTCATGATATTCTGATTTATCTCAGTGCACCTGTATGAATGTAATTGATTGATTTTTATTTTTTTTCTTTTTTAACAGCTCTCCAGTGGAAATCCCATCTATGACAAATATTATCGACAGGTACTATTTTCCCCTTAAAAAACAGATTGTGTTGAGTTTTCTTGCATCCATTGCAATACAAGTTTTTGTTTTTTCTTTACCTTTGGCTCTGTTTCTTTTTTGTTTTAAGTTGTATTATTTGTTTTAAGTAGTTTTTTTTTTGTGCCAATACTAATGCAGATGTTCTCTCATTATCGACACTCAGGATTATGCTATAATAAACAAATTGCTGAAAATTGAGAAAATGATTTCTTTAATGTGGGAGCATCACCTGTTTAAACTCTGAGCTAGCTTTAGCTGCTCTCATAAAGTGTTGTTGTTGTCAGCTCTGATCTCTGGTCTACCTTTTCAGTCAAGCCTTTGTCCAACAAAGGAAGTACCTTTATGAATTATTAATGTTTCTCTTTGCCAACCAGTGAGGGAAGCTCCCCCTGGGCTTTATAAGAGACTACTAAGCTAATAGACTTCTGAAAAAAAAGCTTTTTTATTATCAGTATTGATTTTAGTGAGTCAAAGTCTCCTCACTTCTAAAGAGAGAGTCTCCCAGTTTATTTCTTCGTTATTTTGCCCTCTCTTTATTTGAAACAAGTGTTCTGAATCTGTTCAGATCATAACAAATGTCAACCTCTTGATATATATGCTGAAATCTCTCTTATTAATGCTTCTGTTTGCAGTAACGTCAGCATGCTAATGTGTTGTGTTCAGGTGGATCCCACTGGGAGCGGGCGGGTGGCGGCAGCAGATGCGGCTCTCTTCCTGAAGCAGTCAGGCTTGGCTGACATGGTTCTGGGAAAGGTGAATTAAAACTGAAAATGGATCAGAAACATCACAACTGTCATGGTTTTGATATTCACATTAGTTAAAATTAATCTGTAAACTCTAAATGTCTCTGTAGATCTGGGATTTGGCAGACTCTGAAAGAAAGGGTTCCCTTAACAAACAGGTAAAAACACACAGTGGAGTTGCATTGAAACCTCTTATGACCCCTTCAGGTGTGTTTGTACATTTTTTTTTTTTTCCAAGCTCTATTTTTATTTTTCTGATTTGATGATTATTTTGTATAATAGCTTGTGGTCTGAATTGTCACAGTCGATGTCAGTAGTTAAACTTTCGTCTTACATGTATTTTATGCTTCAGTTATGCATTTTCACCCTTTAAACACCTTCTTGGCCAAAAAATTCACCAAAGCATTACCGTTGACTCCATTGTACAACAATATGCTTTTTTTCATGAATCACGTAAATAACTTTAATAACCTGCTTAAAACTACCAACACTTTTTTTTTTTATCACTTTAATGCTTGAACCGCTGTTATATTACATGAATTAATAATTTATTGGAATTTATGTTGAATAATACGGATGCAATTAAATTAACAAAGTTTATTTAACCGCATTTAGTAAGTCAAAAATATTTTAATGGATTTTTTTTAAAGGGATAAAAAATACTGATAGCAGATGATGTGGTAGCTGTTTTTGTTTTGTGTACATTTTCGCAACAAAGGTACACTCGAAAAAAATCTTAAAATAAGGGGGAAAATGTAGTTGTATTCACACTTTGTGAAGGTGGATCATTAGCACATTATAAGAAGGGCTTTAAAATACAAAAAGATGAAATGGGAGCAAGACACCAAACAGAGAAGGGAGGTTTTTGAAAAATGATTTTAACTCCAACAGGTTTTTAATCAGCTGATCAAGAATAAGACTTTCATTTTACTTTGTGTCTTGTATTCACACTGTCATGACTCCAGATGGGAAAGGTAAGAAATGCTTGTCTTTGAAAATAGCAGGATTGTTTGGGTGCACAACCAAGGCCTGCCACAACATGCTATCACTGTCGAGGTTGCAGACAATAAGACGGTCATTTTAAATTTGAGGGTTAGGGGACAAAAGAGTCAAGTAGTGGACTTCAAACAATCTCACCGGACTGCGTCCTCGACCCAGATTTAGGCCCTTTCTAATGCTGACTGCAACACGATAACCATGAGACGGCATCTGTGAGAGAAGAGCTTAAAGAAGAAAAAACAAAACTCAAAGGCTACATCCTCCCCTGTCAAAAGACAAATTTGCCTGTTTGGAGAATCAGTCATGGTGGAGGAAAGTTTTATTCTCTGACAAGGTAGAACTACAACATCAACAACACAGATCGAAATCCCATTCATCATGTTTGAGGATGGATGGCAAGGATGACAGATGTCACCTCTTGAGCGTGGTTGCCCTTTGTGAAGCCATCTTTACCGTCTGGAGCAACTTTGACACCAGCCTGCCTTAAACGCTCACTCACAGCGATTAGTTATAACTTTTTCCCAGTCTTAAGATTTTGGCCAAAGGTGCATTTAAAGGGTAGCAAATCCAAAGAGGCAACAAAGCAACTTTTTGCATGTTATGATATGCTTTGGTATGGGATCCCTGCAGGGTTTACATGGCTATGCTTCTTTTCCCCTCAGCAATTCTTCATAGCGTTGCGGTTGGTTGCTTGTGCTCAGAATGGCCTGGAGGTGGCGCTTAAGAGTCTTAATGTGGCTGTTCCTCCACCCAAGTTTGTAAGTTTGCTGCTTTGAATTATAATTTCAGTGTTAATTAACCTATTTTAATGTTATTCATACAAATGTTGAATATTAACATGTATTGTTTTTCTACATCTGCAGCATGATACAAGTAGCCCGCTGTTAGCAGGAGGAGTGGCTGGTGACGCACCCTGGGTTGTCAAGGTGTGGAGGTTTTGTGTGGGATTTATTTGTTGGTTATGATGGGTTGTTTTTTTTTTTTTTTTTTTTTTTTTTAAGAGCTTTGTAGTGTTTGATTATGAGAGTATGTAAAACATAAAATCAGGTGATATATGATTAAATCTACTTTTTCAAGGTCAGTTCTAATGATTTGAGTTTGCGGTATATACCAGAAATGCCATTTCCTATTTAATTTAAGTATAACCTTTCATTCAAACTTTACTTAATTTACTTTGTTAATTAAGCTTAGTGTAAATACTATCCAAGTATGAGTTCCCATAGGGGAATCATTGTTTTTTGTTTTTGTTTTGTTTTTGTTTTTTTTTTTTGTTCTCTAGCCAGAGGAGAAGATGAAGTTTGACTCCATTTTTGAGAGTTTAGGTCCAGTTGGAGGGATGCTGTCAGGAGACAAAGTTAAACCCGTTCTGCTCAACTCCAAGCTGCCTGTGGACATCCTGGGGAGGGTAAGAACCAATTTAAAGCTTTTAAAGTTGTATTTTCTTATTGCTGACAAAATATGGTAGTTTTTTTTTTTGTTTGTTTGTTTGTTTGTAAACATTGAATGGTTTCTGCTCTGGTATTAAAAACACAAAGGATTTCCAATGCTTATTTTCTCCAGCTGTAGACATAATTTGAACTTGTTTACTTTCCAGTGTTGGCCAGTATTCTTGAAGCTTCCAGGTATTTCTACAGGGACACTCGTTGATCCCATGTAGGGACTTGTTCCTGTTGTAGTTTCTTCATAAAGGACTGCGTCGCTGTAGATTTTAAATGGATATCTCCAAATGAAAGAAGGCGTGGTCACAGTTAAATGCTTTCTGTAATCAGTCTTGTGTGCACCTTTTTGTGACAAAATGCTGTCTAGCTGTTTTTAATGATTAAGTGTAAAGTTCTTACGTCAAGTAAAAGATCATAAAATATGATGCACAGGTTGTCTGCAATTGATTTTAATGCTAAGTTGTCAAAACTATAAACACAAGGTGAATAAATATAATTATAAATATCTTGAAACTGACTAAAACCTCAATGATATGGTTAATAATATTCGCTGTGTTTAATTAAGAACTGGTAATGAGTCAGTGGTTTCGTTGGTAAGTTAACACGTGTCACACAGTTTTGTAATGACAGATGCTGAGTGACGTTGTCATTGTGTGTTGAAGGTGTGGGAGCTCAGTGACCTCGACAGAGATGGCATGTTGGATAGAGATGAATTTTCTGTGGTAAGAGTAATAATGAAGAACATGCATAAACAGGAAACTTGTGGCTGTATTTGGTTGAGAACTGAAACTGTGACTTGCAAAACTATATTTACACCTTAAACTTTTATTTATTTTTCATTTTATTTTTACATTTTTGTCACGTTACAACAACAAACCTCAGAATTTTTTTTTTACAAAAAAAATCTGACAATAGTGTAGGGCTGGGCGATATGGCTGAAAAACGTATCACAACGTAAGTGTTTCATATCAGTCTGTCGATAATTACTGATGAGTTTTTTTTTTTTGTTTTAAATATCTGAAATACCTTGGGTACACTGGGTGACTCAGTTGGTAGACCGCCCCCACCACGTGCAGAGGCTCGATGCGTTTGTCCTGGGTTTGATTTCCGGTCTCAGGCCATTTGCTGGATGTCTCCCCCTCTCTCTCCAGCCTGTCCAATTTACGGTTCAATACAGGCCAGTAGTGCCAAAAAAAAGCTGAAATACTGCCAAACTGGTGATGTGACCTTTCTTGTTTTATCCAGTTTCCTCTTGAGCTGTTGTACTAATTTTCCCCTTTCACTCCACACTGTGGTTTTTTTTTTTTTTGTTGTTTGTTTTTTGTTTTAATCTTTAAGCAGTTATGAGGCACGTTGGCGAAACCGGAAACTGCTGCTGCACAATTTATTCAACGGGTTGTTCAGCCCCAGAACGCTGTGCGGTTCTGGTTCAAAGTTCAGTGAAATTATTGAATATTCTATCAGACATATTTTCTATTGATATTGATCACAGGTGTATTGCAATATATATTGTTATTGATTTATTGTCTAGCCCTACGAGAGTGGTACGCTTGCAGTTAGCCCCCTAAGTTGCTGTTTTGTAGAACTTTCACTGCAACTAAATTAGTCTTTTATTGGATGTCTGCACCAGCTTTGCACAGCTAGAAAGTTACATTTCTGCCAATTTTTCTTTGCAAAGTTGTTTTTTAATGTCTGTGAACATCAGTTTACAGGTTGTAGAGCTGAACGGAACAAAATCTCAGTGTGCATGGAAGAAATGTAAAGATTATATCACTGCTAGGTAATTATCATTTCTGATTGATTTTTTTTTTTTTTTTTTTTTTTTTTTCCCCCGCTACTCTTTCCCAGGCAATGTTTCTGGTTTATAGAGCTCTAGAAGGCGAGTCCGTTCCCATGTCCCTACCGCCTCCTTTAGTTCCACCCTCTAAGAGGAAAAAACCCGCGGTGGCACCCGTGATGCCCCTGTTACCCTCACCTCCCTCTGTGAAAGACAGTCGCTCCTCCCACACTGGCTCGAAGACCCTTCCCCACCCTCCCAAACCCGCGCCAGCTCCTGCCCCAACACCAGCAGCTGCCCCTGTGAGTACAGCATCTGTCTCTCCTGTGCACGCAGTACCTGAAAAGCTTTTGTTTTTTTTACTAACAAAAACATTTGAGCGACACAATTAAAATGATCTCAAACTGGCTAGCTCAATGTGTTTTTCAAAAGAAGAAGAGTAAAAAGAGTGGGAAGGTGAGTGAATATTTGTTGGCTTGATGCACAGTGGTTGCGCAGTCGTTCATCTGTGGAGTTTTTTGTTTTTATGGAGCAAGGAGTGAAGTTTGGTTTGTTGCTTATGCAGTGGGTGGTGTCGGCAGCAGAGAAAGCCAAGTATGATGAACTGTTCAGCAAGACAGATGGCGACATGGACGGCTTGGTGTCTGGAGCAGAAGTCAGGGATATTTTCCTCAAAACTGGGCTGCCGTCTGCCACGCTCGCACGAATCTGGTAAGCAGAGACGGTAACTCGTCAGTACACAGCAAAGATTTCGGCCAATATCTGTTCACTGTTTTGCTCATTTCTTTCTATTATGGAAGGAAAGATACAGTGTTATTGATAAGTAGATTAAAATGAAGTGTACCCTGTGAAGAAAATTTGTTTAATCAGTCTTAGAAGTTATTAATCTGATACATAACCAGTGTTTTAGCTGTAATTTTACCCTGCAAATAGTCTTTGCAGAGGAGCTACATCGCTGTGCCATGTTTTTACATAAGACCAATAACATCATTGATTTTTATCCTTGCACTGCTGGTGACCATCCGTCCTGCCATGTCAGTCCTCTCTATTGGTTTCCATAATGGCAGAACATGATGGATCAGTCTGGTTATTAAAAATAGTTATTGCCTGAGGTAGAAATCATTAGCGTCTGATGTAACTTGTGTGTTCTTGTTCTCAGGGAGCTTTGTGACATTGGAGACATGGGAAAGCTGACTCGTGAACAGTTTGCATTGGCACTTTATCTGATCAATCTAAAGCTGACGAAAGGCCTGGACCCACCACAGACTCTCTCTCCAGAAATGATCCCTCCATCTGACAGACAAAACAGCAAGCAGGTGAGACTCACAAGTCCACTCAAGTCTGTTAATATTATTATCAACAAATGCAGAGGGTTTTTGATTTATTAATTTTTCAGATGAACTTTTTGTGCCACTGTGAGTGACAGCAAGATTTTCTTTGATTAATGCCATACTGGAAGATGTTTTCCTCTTTTTTTAATGCTAAATGTTGTGCCCACACCTGTTTTTGTTTCAAATAACTGCTCAGAGTACTAGTTAGCACAAACAGGTTAGTTAAATGGACGAAAACTATCAGTAACCACAGACAAAGTTACATCAGACGTCTCATTATGAACTGTGTGGAACATGCTCTACCTGCTTCCTCCCAGCTTAAATGTGCTTAAGACATTGTTCTCTGAACCAAGATTTATTAATAACGTCATTGTTTCCTATGACTCTTTTTCATCAAATGTTCTTGTAGTTCTTCCTATCTTTGCATCGTGACTGATGTTTCTTAACTTTAAGATGGTTTTTTGTGTCCAATCTTCTTTCATCAATAAAGTGTTTTTTTTCTTGCTCTTTTAAAAGTCCATCCATACCATGCGAAGGGATACTGAGGCACATTTTGTAATGTCTTTATGCATTTTTCAGAACAATGCAAACCTGGCAGCTGACTTCTCTGCTATTAAGGAGCTGGACACCCTCAGCAATGAGATTGTTGAATTACAAAGGTAAGATATAATCCTTACATTTACATAAAGGCGAAGCGTTGGTTTAATACTTGTGGCATATCCATTCGCCACTTGGACCGCACTTCTGTTTCTGGTACATCCAAGGTCCTGGGTCCTCTCTTAAGCTCTCTTCTATTCAGCTCAGCCTACAGGTTCTCTGTGGGATTTTGGTCTTTTCACTGAAAAACTGTGGAAAAGGGTTGATTATGTGTCTGGTGAACAATTTCTGTGTTTATTTCTTGTTTTAGGCCAATATCCTGATGACAGACCCCAAATCTCAACCCATTTTTAGTTAACTGGTTGAGTCCACTGCGTCTTTATTTAAAACTCCTGGTATTTTTAGAAGATTAATTAGGGATGCAACTAACAATTATTTTAGTTATTGATTAATCTATCGATTATTCTGACAATTAATCAGATTTAAAAAATGGTTCATTCTGTAGATTTGTCATTTAAGTCTTTTTTTATACAATATTAGAAATACATTAAAAGATGCAAGTAAACAAATAGCTCAACCCCATTTTTAAATAAGAAAATAAACATTTTAGTGCCTAAAATGCAACAACATAGCATTCCTTCAGTGAAGGCTTGATCACTTGTAGAAAAGGACGCATCTGCAGCAAAAAAATTACTTCTAACGTCAACATTTGAAGGGATAAGCCCTTTCTGATTCACCTAACATCAGTACAGTGTCGGGCCGATCTGTTGATTATTTTTTTTGGGATCAACTGATTAATAATTGGATGAAAAAGGTTTTTTTTTTTTTCCCAGAATTTGAACCAGGTGAAGCTAAAACTAGGCCACTTCTGGAGTTTTGGGTAGAACAGATTTATTTATTTATTTTTGAATCTTTAATCCAAAATGTATATATATTTTACACAGTTTTGGCTTAATTACTTCTCTGAGTGTGTTGGTTTTTTTCTTTTTTCAGTCTGTATTCTCCAGTTAACGATTAATCGATTACTAAATTAGTTGACCGTTATTTCAATAATCGATGCAACACAATTAATCCAATTAATCGTTTAC
This sequence comes from Anableps anableps, assembly GCA_014839685.1. Taxonomy (NCBI): domain Eukaryota; kingdom Metazoa; phylum Chordata; class Actinopteri; order Cyprinodontiformes; family Anablepidae; genus Anableps; species Anableps anableps. The sequence continues at coordinate 18,809,887 of CM026070.1, read as the reverse complement.
CTAAGATTGATGCTGCCATGCTCTCCAACAACCTGCGACCTTCAATGATTTTCCTCTGCACTTAACATTGAGCGTGAAGTTCTGTTCCTAATGTTCATCCTTTGTTTCACACCAGGCTAAGCTAATAATTATGGGCCTTCATTGATCTGTGTCATGTCATATTTATACCCTAGGGAAACAAAAAATCATGGATTATTGATTAGAAGTTCATAGATGCTCTGATCAACTTAAAAAATAAAGTATGAATTAAAAACTTCTTTAATTACATGTGTTTTAAATTGATTGCTTAGTGGTACCAGCGGTTTACGAACAGTGCCACCATCTTAATATGGGATTGTTTTCTCCCCTCTAAATAAATGTACTTAAAATAAAGTTGTTTTTTTCTGAAAAGTGGGAGATTATGTTCCTGCAATATAGAATTGAATTGTTTTAACCCTTTCTGTACAGAGCCAAAAAATGTAGCTGCCACCGTATGTTAAATGTTTATCATCCTTTGCAATAGAAAGATTAGACTTATATGCAAAGTTTCTATCAAATGTGATCAGATTTTTATCTGGGGAAAAAAAACCCAGTTTTTTTTGTGAATCCTAGGGAAAATATTTTAGTGATGCCCATTTCAATCATGTTAGATAACTGCTGTAAAAACCTTGGGGCTCTGATAATAAATCTCCTGAATAGTTCTATCTTCAGCTGACCAGCAGGATGCGATGTTTCCATCAAATTGAGCATCTATGCACCTCGAGATTCTAAATTTAGAATTTATGTAAAATGAGAAATAGCAGGGAAATGAATGAATTCACCTTCCCTTACTTGGATTTGCATAGTTTTCCTCATGTCAAATAACATTCCTGCTGTTACTTGAACATCCCAGTTGATATTTGCACAGTATTTCTTATAAATAGTCTGTTTCTGCTTTCTGTGCACAAATATACATATATTATACTTTTTTTTTTTTTTTTTTTTTAAATTCTACCCAGTTGGGCAGTTCTTTGGCTCGGAATATGCTATTTTTAATAACTGCTGTACATTCTCTTATTGTTTTTATGACTACCTGTAACTTGCTGCTGGTACACCTAAATTTCCCAAAGGTGTGACAATAAAAGGATATTTCTATATTATTTCTGAATTAATCACCAAAAATACTTCTGGGCGTACCAGCTGGAGCAGTTGATGTTTAATTTGTGTTTGCATGAGAACGTACTTTGTTTCGGTTGCTGGCTACATCTGTTGTTTTGTTTTAAATAGAAAACAGAATTCAAGTTCCCCAACCACGAAAGTTGAGAGCGAGAAGTGAGAAACTGCCTGTTCAGTCCACCTACACTTTTGTATACACGTACTCTTGAAGGTACTTGTAGCAGCTGTTAAAGGTTATCATACGTGAAAGTTGAAACCAAGTCAGAGACCAGATTTCAGCAGGCATCAGACCAAAACTAGCAACCTGGAGAGATGATGCATTTTTGCAGCTGCTTCAGATGTTGGCTGCGACCCTCTCCTCAAAATGAAGATGGCCTTCAAATTGATAACGGGTAAGAAAGGAGGAGGAGTGAGTTGTTCTGTATTTCTGAAATATTAGCGGATGGAGTGTGTGTTTTAATGCGTAGTGAGAGATGGAAGGTAAAAATAGTTGCTGTGTTTGAAATGTATTTTTAGCTAGCGTTGATGATAGACAGCGAAGACTCATGGCTTGGGCTTGATTTATTTTTAAATAAGGGGCCTGAAAGTAAAACTGAAATCTGTGGGTTGTCTTTACAGAACATAGCAAATCTTTATTTTGTTCCAGTTATTTAGTTAATCACACACATACCATTTAGCAGTGTTCATGCACAGTCTTTAAAAAAAAAAAAAATAGAATGTGCTTGTATCATTTTTCAGGACTGGATTAGTATGGAAAAAAGATAATTAGGCTTTGGGAAAATGTTTGATTTTTTTTTGTTTTTTTTTGTTTTTGTTTTTTTTTGTTTGTTTTTTTTTTTCCCCAGAAATGTTTTTACTTTTTCTATTTTCTGAAGGATATTTTGATTTCCTAAGCGCTACTGGGTTTTTGTTTTGTTTTTGTTTTTTTACTTTGTAAATAAAAAAAACTCATTCAAAATCTTAAAAAGGGCAATTCTGCTGCTTGTTTTTTCTCTAGATAGCTTTGAAATCATGTTAAACTTGACCTGTGGTTCTTCAACTGGGTCTAAAATGCCAAACAAATGACAAAAAATGATCTTTGATGCAAGTCTTACTAAAATATAGAGGTACCGAAGGTTACAAAGTTTGCTTTTAAGAATCTGTTTTTTGTCTAGAATGCTGATATGTTATTTGAAGTCCATGAGTTAGAGATTATAAAATGAATGCAATAAAAATTAGTCCAGATGCATCCAAAACCAGGGAAATTGTCCCAGTTGTAAAAACAATACATTGTTACCATGGTTACGCATCACAACTGTCCACAAGTAAAAAAGTACAAGTAAAAATCCTTGCAGCTGCAAAGCATCCAAAACCAGAGGGAATAATTCTCCAAAAAAAGCAATTGTGAACAAATTCAACCAAAGGAACAAATCAGAACTAACATAACAGAGCTACTCTTTGTCGTAGGGCTGAATGGCGTAAAACTCGACTTCACGTTTGTTACAAAATCTACAAAGAGAGTCTACGAAGCTATCATTCATCACTAAAACATGCAAGGGAAACGTTTTTTGTGGAAATCATAAACAAAAACCTCAACAATCCAAAACCAGTGTTGTGCTCAAACATAAATGCAGAGAAAATGACGACATTTCAACGAGTGAACTGTAAAATCTTAGAAGAAATTATAAATCAATTAAGCTCCTCTTCTTTCTGTCTTGTTGTAATATGAGATGTGGAGTCGTTCACAGGGTGTGATTACTTAGATATACCCTAGAAACAACAGTAACTATGCTGTTCTGGATTAAACTTTCATTACAGTAAAAACAGCAAAATGCAGCTTAAAAAAATCAAACTGCTTCAGCGCGAGACTCGCTTGAGATCCACCCTCGCTGCCTCAACACTGAATCCTTTTAGGAACGTCCTGAAGTCATACAGCCAAACCTAAAATGATTTGAAACCCAGTTGAATGAGCTGAAATGGGGCAAATGTGCTCGTATTCACACGTGCAAGTTAAAAGAAACGCAACATTTTGTACCCTCTGTTTCTGAATAGCTGAGGACCCACTGACCCCTATGTAAAGTGATCTAGCGAAGGAGTGACAAAAGCATGAATTAATGTTAGAAAGTACTGACTATAAAGAAATGACTTTATTTTGAATTGCTGCTTCAGCTGATTAAAGCTCAGTCTATTTGTAGTGTGAGAAATGGTTATTCAACCAATTAGCAAAAAAGCTGTTTTTGCTGATCTGAATGTAGGTCGGAAATTACTCCCTGTGGAAAATATGCTCTTAAGTACTCACAATGATCTCCAAACTTAGTGTTGCTTTTTTTTTTTTTTTTTGTATTTGTGAAGTTTGGTTCCAAGAACGTCCAGAAGGCTTAATTAAATCCAAGCCTTAGTTTTAAGACTGAAGTCAAATTTCCCCCTTTCTTTTTTAAATATTCATTTCTGCAGGAAGTTTCCGTGTGGAAAAGTGACTGCAGTTACTTCTGTTGTGAAGCATTTTTTTCTTAAGCTAAAATTGGATCATTGAATGTTCTCCCTCTCATATTGCTAAATTATTATTCTCATTATATTCATTCAGAACAGTTCTTTTTTAAATTGCAGGTTTTATCACCATGTCTTTGCCCTTGTCACACAGACGTGTGTTAAATACAAGAAATGCGTTGTGGCATCAACTGCAAAATAGTGGCATCATTTTACTCATTGCTCCTTGTCGATCTTATTTCCACACAGCTGATGTTGTTGTTTGTGTAAGAGATTTTTATTTTGCATACCGACTGGTATTCGTACATTAATTGCATTGTAGGCTCTGAAAAGATGCACCAACCAGCTGTAACTTTGACTCTTGAAAGGTTGATGGTTAATGTTACAACACAGCGCTCTGCAGGGAACAACCTGCCCCCTGACATTCACTGGGGGTTTCCTTTGACACCTCCCTGAACAGACCAGTCTCTTTGTAGCATTGGAACCATGGTTCATAGTTGACTAATCTGATGGCATGTAAACGAGGCCAATTTTAATCAGACACCAACTTTCAGCTAATAATCTCCAGAGTATTACTTTACCCTTTCATCCATGAGCCTATTTTTAGTTCTCTGCTTCAACATTGCATACCGTTATTAAATGTTCGTATTTCTGCAACCACAAGGCTGATTTGAATAGATTTGGTGTCCTAGTGAAGTCAGCACTTGTGAGAATTGCTTTGATGAGTAAATATTATGTTTGTTACTGGGGAAAAAGTTATTGAAATATGCACAAAGCAGAAATGAAGAATTTCAATCAGGTTTGCCAAAAAATTTTTTTAAGTTGAGTATTTCTTTAAGAATGATTCTAATGAAGCTCTAAACCAATCAAATCATAGTATAATTGGTCAAAATTATCTCTCTTTTAATTATCCTTATAAAGTGAAGCAGAAGGGAAATAGAGATGTTTTAATATTCAGACAGTTCAGGAGAGGTCTCCAGTATGCCCAGTTTGGCCCCAACAGTGCTATCTGAATTCCTCCTCGTACAAGAGTATGTATTTCATTTGTAAATCACTAATGTTGTTCAGTACATCTAAATACAGTAGTTTTAGCATTTTTATCACCGTGTAACGAAAAACAAAGCAATCTGTGTCTGAAAACTAGCAACCGAAACCGTGGTTTGCGTTTGAGCAAACAAAGACACCCTAAGGGGTTTTTGTTGTCCATTCCCAACATCAGGGGTCTACAAAATTAAATTAAAATCTAATAACTGATCTGGGTCTTGATATAACTTTGAGTATTGATCTGGCCCAAGCTCCACTATTTGGGTGTATCTGTCGTTATTTGTCAGATCTTGCAGCAGACAGGTGGCCATAAAGCTTTGACAGATGGATGTATTTTATGCAGTGAGAGATTCAGTCACACTCTTATTTTGCAGCTTTGCCTTTAAGCGTTTATTGTTATTGTGCTAATTCTTTTCAAGCTTTCTGTTTAAAAATATGAGTTGGTATGTAAGTAAAATAAAAAGCCAATCAAATTGGTACTGAAAGACCTGAACTTTCTGAATACTGACGCACATCACGCAGCTATGGTTGCTCTCTCCTGCTGGTAGGAATGGCAACATGAAATGATGAGCAGCCCGGGAAGCACGATGATAGATGTTGTAGCTCGGCTCCTCATGACTCATCTCTCTCTCTCCGCCTTCCTCCATCTTCATGCAGCCATCTGCTTCTCGCTCCTCACTTCCCACACGTTTCGCCGTCCAAGCACATGCTCACTTTCTTAATCACTTTCTGTCACTGTGATTACAGCACAGTACGTCCAGGAAAGCTTGCTTGTTCCGTCTGACGCATCTCCACAGCTGCTTTCGCTCTGGATTTTGATGCAGCTCTTTCTGCTGGGAAGTTCTAATTCTGGGGCAGGATCATGTTAGTTCAGGGAACAGAGGTGGCGACGTTTGAGAAACGGGGCGAAGCATCCTCAGCAGACACCTGGCTGTGGCCAGGTGGGGTGGGGCTGCAGAGTTTAACCTGTCTGTCCTCTGTGGCTAACCACTTCTGTCTCCTCTGCTGGACGCCCAGAGAGAAGAGCTCTGTGGAAGAGGAAATCAAAGAGAAGGAGGAGGCTATCCGACAGCGCACAGATGAAGTGCAGGTAAGGTTGGCCCTTTGTTGGTTCCCTGTGTGTTGTGGAAAAGAATGATTTTTAAGATTTACTGATCTTTAGCTGGTGTTAAAAACATGATTTTCCCCTTTTAGGACAAATCCAGGTCATTTGTAAATGTACAGCAAAAGCTGTTGTTAACTTTTACTGTCATAAAATACTGGGGAGGATCCTGAGCAAATTATGTCAGCACTCTGAGACGCTGCCTTAGAAATTCATTTAATGTTGCTTTGAGCAAATCAGATTATAGTCCTCCTGAAGGTGTGTCCACCCCCCCTCCCCGAGCCCCAGAGATTGTCTCTATTGTGGGAGCCATCTTCTTAAAGGGCTACTGTCTGTTCTACTTTTAAAAATCCAGTGTTGAGGCAGCGCGGGTGGATCTCGAGGGAGTCTCGCGCTGAAGCAGTGGGATTTTTAAAGCTACTTTTACTGCAATAACAGTTTAATCCAGAACAGCAGATCATTGTATGCTAATAGTTACTGTTCTTTCTAGTGAAAGGTTCTCATAGCTAAGTAATATCCATGTAATAATACCCTGTGAACCACTCCACTGATAGCTTATGTTACAACAACAAACTTCAATATATTTTCTTGAAATTTTATATCACAAACACAAAGTAAAACTGAGACAAGACGTGTTAGAAACAAGTTTTCACTGCAGATGCAGCTGAAGGTCTCCAGACTCGAGTATATACAGATGTTTTTACCCATTGTTGTTTTCAAAATTGTACAAGCTCAGACAGACTGGATTGAGAGCATCTGTAAAAAGCAATTTTCAACATCTTGCCACAGTTTTTAACTTGGATGTAGGTCTGGACTTGCAGTGCATTAAACTGAGCTTAATGCACGTTTTGATAACGAGGATCAGTTACAATGTAAGTGTGGTTCAATTGAAATTACTTTTTAAAAAATTTTTTTTATAAAGTTCCTTGAGACGACATTTGTTGTGAAATGATGCTATATAAATAAACTGAATGAAATTGGACTTTGACTGGGCCATTCTAATCCATTAACTTTGTTTGATCATAAAGTGTCTAAAGTGCAACCCAAGAGCCCCTGGACTTAATTTTCTTTTTTTCTTTCTCTTTTTTTTTTTTTTGCAAAATCATAATATACTTTTCAAGACGTTGCACTTTTCTGTTGCTCTGGCATAATATTCCAGTCCCATCAATAATGTTTCCTGCAGAAGAATATCCAACCACACCAGTTAATCTTTTAGTTTGGCTTCATCTGTACAGGACCTTCAAGATGAAGTGGCGAAGGAGACCGAGGAGCTTCAGCGGCTGCAGTCTCAGCGTCAGAAGGTCCAAGAGGCTTTAGATGAGCTTGACCAGCAGAAAAACACCTTGGAGGAGCAGCTCAGCCTCATTCGACAGCAGACCAGCCAAGAGACCCAACTTGTATGTTTACATTTTGTAAATCGTTAAACCCCAGTCACAACTGAAGTTTGGTGATGTTGATACATTTTAATGGAAACATTTTTCTTTGAAACCAGAAATATCTGAGGTCGTGTGCAGCTTCACATACACTTATGTCTTTCCAGATCTCATCACTGCAGTCTGAGCACGAGGAGCAGGAACAGAAGATCTGTCAGTACGAGGAGGAGTTGGTTCAGGCACGAGAGGAGCTTCTGGCTCTGCAGGAAGAGAGCCGCAAGCTGCAGGAGAAGGTCCAAGCTGCTCAGGAGCAACTCACTCCTCTTCAGGAGTCTGTGCGGGACTCCTTCACTCAAGTTTCCCAGGTCAAAGCTCACTCTTTTCTCAACTCAGACCAGGAGTTGTTACAACTCATTTTACATTTTACATATTGTCCTTTGCTTATTTTCTTTAGGTTCAACAGAAAGTACAAGACCTTCGCATGGAAGAGAGGTCGGTGACTGCACAGCTCAGCTGGAAGAGAGCCCTTGAGGACAGCTCACCGGTCATGGTCAACGGATCAGCTGGCTCCACGGCGGAGCTCGACCTCTTCAGTGAGGACCTGCCAAAGGAGCTGAAGGAGGACGAGCCGGCTGCTGTCAGCAATCAGCAGAAAGAACATTCAGATGAAAAGGAGAGAGAAGGAATCGATGAGAAAGGAGAGAAGCAGGAACAGAGTACAAAGGCTCCAGAGGAGGAGAAGAAGAGTAAACCTGATGCCCTGGATGATCTCTTCACCAGTCTGGCCTCCGCTGATATGTACAGCAGTCTGTCGACCATCTCCAAGCCACAAGATTACCCAGTTGGGGTAATGTAGTCACTGAAGTTTATTACACGATCGTGTTTCAGATGGGGTGAACATACTTATAAGGATGATAGAGTTTAATACAAATATAATCTACATGTCTACTGCTACATCTTTTAATGTTGCTGTCCTCATAAACTACATTTTTCTTTAAATTAATCAGGAAAGCAACAGCTTGGCACCTGATGTCTCATCTGAGGTCTCAGATGATGATGAAGAATCACTAAAAGAGACTCCACTGAAGGTAAAGGTCCATTTTATTAAAATTTATGGGGCTAAGTAGGTGTTCAGCATTACACTTGAGTCGTGATTCTGTATGTAACTTAGTTTTTAGTTCAAAATTTGATGTAATACATTACCAAAGCAAAAAGTATTGAAAGATAAATCCTTGGTTTCTGTTTTTGCTTCTCTTAAGCAGAAATCAGCCCCCATAGGGGGGGCCAGGAATTTAATAAAAACTTGCAATTGAGGGAGCTCTAAGGTGTAGCTGCTCATAGAAACAAGGGTTTGTCAAAACTTCTCAAAAATGTTTGTCCAGTTTGAATTAAATGGTACTTTTTCAGGCCAAATAATCACATTTGATAAGTCCAAAACTGTCTGGTACCTTTCTTGTTATAAAAATAGAAAACTTCATGCAACATAAAAGGCAGCATGGAACAGCGACGTGTCGGCCCCAGCCGCTCGAAACTTAGTCTGCTCTTTGGTGAGAACGATCAGAGCCTGCACAAAGTTTTACATCATTCTTGGTGATGAATTAATCTAAGCAACAAAAAGAATCGAAGGAGCTACTTGGGAACTCAAAGAGTTGTCTCTTTTTAAGGAATCAGGTGCCGAGTCTCTTGGAGATTACCGTTGGATACCCGTTGTTAATCTATCAGCAAGAAGTATTGCTCTATCCTTGTTTTGCTCAGGTGTTCAGTTTTCCGTAATTACCTTGTCTACATTATGTCACATTTACCCAAATGTCACGGACCGTCATCTTTCTTTGATCTTTGTCAGATTATCTCATGCAAAGCTGTTGAAACTAGACACAGATGTGAGATCAGGTTTGTGCATCTTCACATACAATTTTTAAGCATAACTTGACTTAAGTTATGCAGCAAAGAGGAATTTGGAGTAAAATGAGACTAAGGAATCACATCCTATGCTCACAGATCCACCAAAAGATGTCAGTGGCTCACTAGGGTATACGATAGTAGCAGAAGGATATCTATTTAAGGGGTTTAGGAGTGTTTACTGTAAATGCACGTAATATTTTGACGCCTACAAGCTTCTCCTCAGAGCCATGTGGCGTCCCAACAGGTCGACTCTCCAGAGCCAGAGAGCCAACAGGAGGCAACAGAGTCTACGGAAACGACGCCCTCCCCGTTACCTCCGCAGGTCGGCCCTCGCTCCCTGCCGCCACAGACGAGCCCTCCCTCCCTGCCAGAGATGGACTTCTTCCATTCAGACCCTTTCACTGACCGTAAGCCCTCACAATAAAGAGTGAAACTCCATGACGGTGTTCCACCTGTCAGAGAAAAATATCTTTTGTAGGCAATCAAGTTATCTTAAAATAGCTTGTGCTGGGTCACTAAAGTGTGTCGTCCCCCCCCCCCCCCCGTCTTTTCTAGATGATCCATTCAAAGAAGATCCCTTTGGAAAAGCAGATGTTGCAGGTGGTTCTCCATTTCAATATCCTACCTTAAGTTCAGCTGACTCCTTTTAAGTAACAAATCTTAAACAAGTGAATCTGTATTCTTTCTTATTAGATCCCTTTGGAGGAGATCCATTTAAAGGCTCAGACCCTTTTGCTGCAGACTCTTTCTTCACCCAGCCCTCCAGCACCACTTTTTCTTCAAAGGACCCTTTTTCAGCCTCAGCTGACCCATTTGGCACTACTCCTGGAATACCAGAACCGGACCTCTTTGCAGCCAAGGCAAAAGATGCACCTGCACCACAACCACCATCAGCAGCAGCAACGGCAGCCCCAGATCCCTTTGCCTCCAAGACCACCAATCCAGCATCCAAGGATCCCTTCAGCTCCACAGGAGACAACGTGGTGGATTCAGACCCATTCGGCAGCAAAACGAATAATGCCGGGGAGGTGGATCCTTTTAGCTCACAAGATGGAGGGTCAGATCCATTCAGCTCTTCTTCTACGAGCTCCGATCTGGCAGTGGTGAGTAGGCCTGACGAAACATCCTGCAATCCACTGACTCCCCAGTCTAATAGGCAAGTTGGATTTTCTAACCCATTCAGACCCGACGCTTCATAAGCTTCACAAAAGTGCAACGTCTTGAAAATAGGTGTTATTTCATATTTATACTTAGGTGTGCAAGTCTGAATTTGCAGTTATTTTTTGAGTTATTTTTGTAGTTAGAAGCAACAACAAATAGCAAAATAATTTCTAAAACGTGCAGATTTTATGTGCTCTTTATGCCTGTTCATCAGTCCTTGAAAATGCTACTGGCCTGGAGATCGAGTGCAGTTTTCTGCACAGATTTCGTCATTAGATTTCAGATTTGTTTAGATTTAATTGATGTAGATATTTACAAATATTAGTCTAATAATTAGAGATTTCTGAAACTAGTGCATGAATTATAACGCTTATGCAACTCACCCAGAAGATCCTGCTGGTTTTCTGCTGTTGAATAGAACTTCCTTTTTCCTAATTGACAATTGTCCCAACAATCCTTTTAGCGCCAAAACATTTATTAATTTGTTTAGTTTAATTTTATTTATTTTGAATAACTTTCTAGTTTGGGGTAAGATTTTTTTTGTATCACGCACATTATCAAGTTCCTTTGTTTGGCGTTTAGAAGGACTCTGCACCATCCAATGATCCCTTTGCTCCAGGAGGTACGACAGTGAGCACCACCTCAGATCCAGGTATGACTTATGAAATGGCGCCACCCTGTGGCAACAAAATATATTGCAGTTATTGAATTTCAACAAGTGTGTCGCCAAACAATGAAATGCACTCAGTCACTTTTGTTGACGTTTCAGATCCATTTGCGGCTGTGTTTGGTAATGAGTCGTTTGGAGGAGGCTTTGCAGATTTCAGTGCTTTGACAAAGGTAAGTTTTAGAGTTTACTTAAATCCTGCAGTTTACAAGAACACGGCAGTCTGGTGTGTAACACGCCGACGTATGTCTGTTGGTTATTTTGGTGCAAACAAATACGGTTTGGGCAGTATGAATACTTCTGCAATGCACTGCATGTCTGCATTTACTACAAAATTTCTAACAAAATTAAAAAGCTTGTTTCTGTCTTGGTAAGTATAAGGAAGTATTTATGTGAACTATCTGTTCCAGTCAAATGGTCCTGACCAGTTTGGCATCAACAACAAGAACCTGTTCCAGGAGGAAAGCCAGCCTGCCAACTCTGATGTGCCCCCTGCCCTGCCGCCTAAAACCGGTACGCCAACTAGACCGCCTCCTCCACCTCCAGGTTAGTTCATAAAATCATCCAGATTTTCGTCATCGTTGGCTCCACCGCTCATGTAGATGGATTAATGCTGCAGGTTGTCTCTACCTCATCAGGTAAAAGAGCGTCAGTCTCTCGGACGGAGTCCTCCGACTCCTTCCAGCGACGAGGACACTTCCTTCAGACCTCTGGAGACTTCTCCTCCTCTTCCTCCTCCTCCTCCCTGCCTGCCAAGGATCCTTTAGCCGACCCCTTCGCCCCCTCCTCCCCTCCTCGTCACAACATGCGGGAAGCAGATCGATTTGCCAGCTTTGACAAAGTGAGCACCTCCCTCTCACCATCTCCCTCACCTCCTCCTGAATGTCAATAGTCACACCCTCCTCCCTTTATTTTTCTGCTCATTAATCACATCTAGTTTTCCAAGAATGTGCAACTAAGCCTTTATGAATTCCTCCATTCACTGCCAAAAGATCCCCAAATAAAGATTTTATGCATTGATACACAAGGTTGCATGTATTCTTAATTGCATACATATTTATGTTTGCCAACATTTATTGAAGCGAGCTGACAAGCTCTTTTGTATTTTGAATTCTGCCTGCTGCTGTTTTTATATTTTAGTTTCCTAATAACAGTGCTGTTGCTTTACGTTGTTAAAAGTATTGTTTCTGATCCAGTTTGGGTTTCCACTTAGTTTAGCTCTTATGGTTGCACTTCTTATTTGGTTCTAATATTTTGTTATAAAGATTAAAGATACTTTTTAAATTATTTAGTCTGCGGTTAGACCGTATTTATTTATAGTCACAAACACAAGTTCTGGTGCCAGTTATTATTGGAAAAACATATTGGCAGTGAATGGAAAGATGAAAGCCTGCTTGAATTTGACTTTTGTTTGCCATCCCAAGTCAGCACACTGACTTTACATCCTGTGCATGTATGAGCAAGTTAAAGAGGGGCCTGTTTATAAGATAAAACTGTGTGCTGTGTTTAAGCTGCCTTTCTGGAGATTTTATTCCACTGTTATTCTTGAAATTGACTTGACTGAATTTTCGTCGCTATTCAGCAAGCGGTCAATGTTTATGAAGCATCAGCTCAGTTGTGATGAGAATGTTTTCAGTAGTCACTAACTTACAAGCTTGCAGTTCAATGCCTCAGCCTATAAGCTTTGATTTAACTCCGATTGTGCTGCGGAGCGTTGAGCTTCCACTGGAGCGGCACCTCGGAGGCCTTTTTCATATGTTGTAAGGGCTGCATTGCTCACATTAATCATATTAAAACTGTTGAATTTTTTTAAAAGTAAGACGAGTTCAGTTGGACAAGCCAAGAGTTGAGCTTCTGTTGCTCAATTTCTAACAGTGTTATTTTACTAACCACATCTCTGTTCCTGTAACGCTACATAGAAATGGGTGGTCAAGCTGTGATTTTGGGATGGACAGCTGTATTATAAAGTTTTCTTGCTTGATTTTTAATGCCTCTAATATCACATTACACCTGCATGCCTCTGTCAAACCCTAACCTGCATGCACTAACCATCTTTGACTGGATGCCTCAATCATTCCCCAAGTCATTTGTTTTTCTCTTCAACCATGCTGCTGTTTATGGATTCATGCATCCCCCTGTCCATCCATCCATCATCCATTCATCGACTTATTTCACTCTCAGCTCTCATCTGATCAGCATTGTGTGGTTGCTTGTATTCTTTGTGTGTTTATACGTTTGTTAAAAAGAAATGTTTAATAAAGTGTATAAATCATAGCCACCATCTCTGGCTTTTATGTGCATCCATCACCTCTCTACTTGCAAAATCAAAAGTTTCTCTGCATTTTTAGTTTGTTTTTAGATAATTATGCCGAGGCTTCATTCTACTGTCATTTTTCCAAAGCATGCCCTCAATGCATGACCCTGTAAGGCGTATGATCGTGACAAAGCAGGAAGGTTGTTGTGGATTTGAAGTTGGATGCATAGATTCTGAACATGCTTCATGAGTCTGGGGGTTAATCTACAATGTCGACCACTAGGGGTGCACCTGTTTCAGTTTTCTGGCTGATCACGATCTTTGAGAAGCCTGACCTGCTGGTTCCAATTTTAGCCGATACCGTGTTTTGTTTTGGGTTTTTTTTAGTCTAAAAGTCATTAATTATAGTGACTAAGCCCCTAAGTTGGCAACAGTGGCATGATGCACGTGCAGACGTGTCCTGGTGGACGGGTCTGTCAGTCAGCCCTCTCACGGCAGAGCAAAAGGGGACAGAGGCTGATTTTCAGACCTTCGTGGAGGTGGACAAGATCGGTTTTACATGCAAGTATCGGCCAATCGGTCACCCAAAATTAAGGAAATCGGGGCTGATTTATCGGCACACCCCTATTGGCCACTCTTACTGGCACCTCTGTTAAAGATGTTTTTTAAAAAAAGAAAATCAAAATGAATTGATCACTTAAAAAAAACAAACAAAAAAAAAAAACAGCCTTTAATTTGAGTACAATTATTCAGGGGGGAAACGTCGAGCAAAAGTCTTAAAATAATTATTTTCTCGTCATAAAGTTATTTGTACCCCTGATGAACCCTTGAGATCATCCCATAAGTTTTCTATTCAGTCTTTGGTGCTGACATGGCCTTGGCGGACGGTTGATCCACTTCTGTGTTGATGTCACATAGTTTTCTAGCAGAGTGTCACCATTTTTTTATTTTATTTTATTTTTTTTAATTTTTTTTTTTTTCTTTAACTGGCTGGTATTTTGCACTCCAACAAGGTTCACTGGGTTTTTGAAGTGAAACAGGCCCACAGCATCACTCACCCTCCACCACATTGAGCATTATGCTGTTTTCCACCAAACCCACCTGGAGTGTTTCCTGCCTAAAGGTTCTGTCTTAGTCTCTTCTAATGAAGCCACGTGATTTTATTTAAAGCTTAGTAAACTCCCCATGTTTACGTTGGTGATGGCTGAACCGAAAAATGTCTTTTCTCTCTCAATAAAACTGCTTGGCACGTGGATAGTGTCTAATGGTTGTGGATGAAACTCTTAGCTGCAGTCTTTTGACAGTGAGATCTTTCTTAGCATCCAGCTCACTTTTAGTCATGGCAAAATAAATCTGGGTCCTCCTCTGGCCTTGTTTGTAACAGCTTATGTTGTTTTAAATTTTCACATTATTGCTCTGACTGCAGGTCTGGGTGAGGGAGTAGCTCGGTTTCTTGTTGCTATTTCTGGAGCTATAAAGTATTAACACACATCTTGAATGTCATGTTTTCTTGTCTTTTCTATTTTGAAGAGAAAAGAAATGGGCCTCTGTCACATCATATTCATACTTCAGGGAAACAGAAAGTTTAGGATTACTGAATGAATGTACTCAAATTAAAAGTTGTACTTTTCTACCATTTGTATTGCAAGATCATGCAACTGCATTGAAAGAGTAATTTGCTTTGAAGATGTTTATGCTTCTTTAGCAGAGCTGGCAGAGAAAGAAAAGAAGAACGTAATGGCTTGGCTTTTGTGTTTAGCAACCACCCCATATCCTTCAAATACTGCTGAACAAACAGTGAACACCAATCAGATGGGAATACTTTGTGAATCAAATCAAAAAAATCGTCTGTCTTCATTTCATATTTCTGCCCCTTCTCATCATGCATGCTCTCTTTATGTCCTCAAAATGGCTGTTGTGTCTTGGTGACCACATTGCTTTTTTTTTTTTTTTTTTTTCCTTTGCATGCCTGAAAACGTGATGAACCTGTATGGCTTCCGTTTGTCCTTCCCTGAGAGCGATGAACGACTCGAGTCCAGACTCGGGCAGTGACCTGATTGTTTTTAAAGCTCCGGGTCCTGTTAAGATCATGCATCGACAAAATGGGTGTGATGTTGATCATATGACTCAGTGGAAATCCCAGCTTGCATGCTTTTTTTTAAAGCCACATTTCAGCCCGTTGCTTTTATCCCGATCACATGTATCTGTGAAATCAATGATGACAAAGCGCCCAAGGGGATGAAAGATGTCACTTTTGGATTCATTTTTTTTTCTTCTTCCATGAAAAGTGGATTTCTTTGGCAGCTGCCGTTTTTGTGTTTGTGATGGTTGTAAAAGTTGTCTGTCAGTGAAAGAGAAGCGTGACCTTTGTGAAAATGGACATTTTGGGTTGAAGAGTCCTTTTTAGAAAACCTGGTGACGACTCAAAATGTCCACTTTGAGAAAGATTCTCCACCCAACGTGTCCTCTGTGTTTGTTTCTACTCTGTTTCATGGAGCAGTATCCAACCGAGGAAGACATGATAGAGTGGGCAAAGCGCGAGAGCGAGCGAGAGGAAAAGGAACGACTAGCAAGGCTCACCCAGCAGGAGCAAGAGGACCTGGAGCTCGCCATCGCTCTAAGCAAGTCTGAACTCTCCTGAGGAGGCTGTTCCCCTCAGCCGGGCTGGCGCTGCACAGCCTGACCCGGCCCAAAAAGCACCAAAGCAACAATGGGGGGACATGCACAGATCTGATGCAGCAGCTCCTGCTGACCCCGTGCAGAGACTTCAAACTGTCCCCAGAAACATTCAGCCCCCACTCCACCCCCCACCCCCTTCGACCTGCTCACTGTTCTCACATCACAATAAAGCGTTTCTCCATTCTGTTGGTCTGCATGGGTTCGACTGAAGGAGAGGATGCAAGAGACATGGAATAAATCGAGGAGAAAAATTGAATCTTGATGGCTACAAACTCCCCTTTAAGCGTTCAGGATCTAACTTATTTAAACATGCACTCAAAACTAGTGTAAGATGGTTCATTTTCTGCCGCTAACAACACTACTACATTTACGCCGCTTGTTTAGGGGGAGGGATTTGAGATTAACATTCTTGTACTATAGTACCCAGAAATCTCCAACCTTTCCCTCTGCTCTTCAATCATCCTGCAAAAACCACAGTTGGCTGTGAAAGTTTGAGGTTTTCCGTAACAAAATGTAGCGTCTGTAAGTCTATATTAAGCAGCTCTTTTAAACAGAGCGACCATGTATTTCCCTGATGATCTGATCAATTTTCCTGTAAGTGATTTTTTTTTTTTTTCTTTCTCTACATCTAAGCCTTGAAGTCCTGTGAAATGTAAACTGCATGTAAAAAAAACAAAACAAAACAAAAAAACAAAAAAACCCAGGTCCATCATATTTGTCTTATGCAGGAGACTTTTTGTTTTTTGTTTTGTTTTTTTCACTCACCCAAACACTTGGTCTTTTGTTAGAAGGTAAGGGATACAACTACTTCCTTTAACTGGTTATACCTTGAATGGCATTTAAATGTTAGGGCACACTACAGTGAGGATTGCTGAATATTAAAAGATTAATTTTTTGATATAAATTTAATCTATTCTTACCTGACTACTTACATAAATGTGGCATAACTTTGCTGATTTGTCCCCCTTTAATTTAGACATAAAACTGTAAGGTTTGGATCCTAACACGTTTAAATTTGACACACTTCAGCATTGTTGGGTTTATGTTTGTGTATGAGTTACTTAAATTTGCTCAATAAAACTGATCTCCCCAGAGGAAAGTCTAAAAGTATCCTACCTAAAAAAAAAATAAAAAAAAAAAATTTAAAAATGAGTTTTGATGAACAAATTTTTTCATGAATCTCTCTTTTTCATCTCACATTTGATCAGATTTCAAAGCGTTGCTGTCGCTGGTGCTTATTCTGTTAGTGTTTCTATACATTTTCCCGGATCATTTTTACCCTTCATAACCCATCAGCTGTTGCATCTCTGTGGATTCCTTTTATAATTTCAAAGTTAGCAGATCTTCGTCTGAGTGAATGTTGCATTTTTCTGCCTCTGTGAGAATTTAACTCACCAGCTAATTGTGCGATGATAAAACCTCACATTGCACTCCATCCTCATGCCTTATCAGAGCCACACTAGCAGCTGCTTGAGGGGTTTTTTTTTTTTTTTTTTTTTAATGTTTTCTCCCAGAAGAGGTACTTGTCACAGATATAGAAAAGCTGGATTCTGATAAGGGAAGATTTGGCAGAAAAACAGACTTCCTTCATTAATTTTTTTAATCACTTGATCAAATATAGCACAGCATTATGGATAGCTTCTGTTATGATTTTTACCATATGTCCTGTTAATGTTTAACCCAACGACTATCTGTAATTAAAACAGCACTTTTTAGAAAGTGCAGCATCATGTTGAAGTGTATTGTATATACAAGATTTGCATGTCTGTTCCCTGAGTCTGTTATGCCAGTGTTAATAATTTTTTTTTTTTTTTTTTTTTTTTTTTTTTTTTTTTTTTTTTTTTATAAAAGCCATCTTACTGTCCTTTGTACAGAAGAACCCAGAACCACTCATGCTTGTAGACTTACTGTTAAAGTCTTTTTAAAACTCAAACTTATTGTATTTTATTTTGTATTTTCTAACTTGTAAGAAAGATCATTATTGGGAGGTTTAACCAGAAAAAAAAAATTGTAACACATTAAACTGAAACTGAATAAATATTAAAATGTGTAGTTTTGCAGTATGTGTTTTTTTTTGTTTGTTTTTTTTGTTTGTTTGTTTGTTTGTTTTTCCTCACCCACAGTGACTCCATGCAGAGAGAATATCCAACTTCAGTGGGAACTTTACTTCCACTCAGTGTGGATGTCACTTTGGTTTGTTGGTGTGATCACACAACCGACTGAAGTGTTTTCAAATATATATTTACATATAAAAATCTAACACACTTACACATACATATGTATAATTTCTATGTGTGTAATTTCTATCCTATCAGCATGCAGCAAAAATACTACTTAGTCTACCTTTTTATTTTGAGTACACTGAAAAGAAGACACTTTGCTGTAGCAAATACATAGGCTAATGATGTTTAAAATGATTAATATATTAATAAAACTTGTTTTTCTGCTCTTATTTATGTGATTTAACTTTGACTTTTTTTGGGCTATTTAATACCTTCCAAAGCTCTAGTGTCAAGAAAATGTGATCTGAGAACTGTGTCTGGTATTTTTATGCTTAAGGGTTGAGCTACAATGAACGGGTTCTCCATATTTTAATCGGCTGTTACTACTTTATTAATGGCTGCTTCAACAGGAAGGGCTTTAGGACCATGGAGCCACATTCCTGTGTATTTAAATACAAAAGTCATTATTATGGTGATGAGATCAACACACCTTGTTTCCACGTCAGGAAGCAGGAAGAGACTCAGCGGCTGCTCTCCGCCACTTGTGTCCGTGTGAGGCGTTTGTGAGGCGGCTGCTGTCCTCTCCTGCCTGCCGGTGTGTGTGTGTGTGTGTGTGTGTGTGTGTGTGTGTCCCCCTCCATGTCCGCTGTGTAGAAAGCTGCTTCGTCCACAGTCTTCAGCTGTCCCACCGGATCTCAGCGCTGTGGGATGAGTTTCATTAACAACTGGAGGCGAAGCGTGAGGAAGGATGGCAGCAAAATGTGAGTAGCTGCAGACAGAAATCAGTGCAGGAGCAGGTCCTGTCAGGAGGTGTTTTATTCCGCTCTTTATGGCGCTCATCATGTGTTTGTCTTATCTAGTTATCACACTGCAGATAAGACTGAGCCCCTGTGGACGCATCCCTCTGAATATAAAAACTCCTGTCCTGCTGACGGTCTCATTTCAGTCAGAATCCGTCTGCAACTTTTAAACTATTGAAGACAGAAGGAAGTTCATGAAGATGTTTGTCATGATGATCCCTGTCGCAGGCGCTGTAACCAGTCTGCAGCCTGCTGAACTGCATTACTTTCATGATGCGGTAAACGGGGATTATAGTCAGCAGTGCTGACGTAGATCTCGGGGAAAGGAGTACAGAGCTGTCTGGGACAGTGGTTTTATAGATTTACTCTAAATATGCTATGATTTATCGTCACTGAAATTGCCTCTTCCTTTTATGATGCTGTACATTTGATCTGAAACACTGAAGTCCTGTTGGGTTATAAAACTTTTTGAATGATAAAGTTACTTTAGTTAGTTCATGAATTGGGGTTTGGACAAGAAAAATAATCATTTAAAATACGTTATACCAATTTTTAATTGGTATAATGTACTGAGTGTCTTTGGCAAGCCAGAGATCAGTTCTACAACTTTGACCCATCTATATATGCATTACTAAAATGACTTACTTACTCACAAATATTTCATTAAAAAGATGTTTAAAATTATTTACAGCAACAAAAACCCACCCTGAAAAAGCATCTCTAAAAATAAACCAATCAATACAGTGTTATTTTTTTCTTTTTTTTTTTTTTTTTTTTAGCTTTAAATTAATGAAAAATATTTTAAAAGAAGAAAAATAGGTCATGAGAGAAATGGACAGACATTAAAAATACACAGATGTCTTGGCAGACATACCTGACCGAAATGTTGAAAATTATTATTTTGCATCTGATGCTAAACCCTGTTGAGCTGGATGCCATGCTCTGATCTTGGCTTCAAGGTGAAGCCAAACCCCAACATGATTTCAGTGTATAGCAGCACAATAGATCGGAGAAAAGAGAGGAAAACTGGGCTAAATATGGATGGCCTGTGCTACATCAAGTTATAGTGCAGCAGGTGTATGTCTCAGGTGACTTATTTGAAGTGAGACCTCATTTTAGAAGATTTCAAAAATAGAAAAATTCAATAAATTAATGTCTTATAATAAATGCTTATTTTTCATTGGAATAATATTTTCTCAGCAAATCATTCTTTAATTTTATCCTGTGGTCCTTTTCAAAGTGCGTCACTTTGGGTTGGTTGTGGAGCTGCATGATATATTGAATAGACTGAATCACAATTGTTATCGCAGTATCAGTTTGTGAAATACTGCAATTGCAAAGGACTACTTGTACACAATATTTTGTTGGATATTATCTTTAAAGTGTCAGACAATCACACCATGCATATCGATAATATAATTTTGCTGTTGGATTGACAGTAACTGCCTTTAACTCCCACACCTATCCATATCTCTGGCATCTGAGAAGTTAAGTCTCATAGAGTGGTGATGAGATTGTTCAATGATAAAAAAAAAAACTTATCAGGAAGATGGGGGTAATCGTAACTGATGTCGATATTGATAATTTTCAGCAATAGTATAGTAATTCTATATTTCCCTGATATGGTGCAGCCCTAGTTGGTTTGCATGTTAACGAGCCAGTGATGATATACCTTATGTGAATACACTGCAGCCTTTGCAAGTATATTTCTTGAAAATACATTAATTATACATTTATTTTACTCTAGTAGGGTTTATAAAACAAGCCTGTGCTTTACACGTTTATGTGGCTGCCGTTTTTCATAATATTTTATATTCTTAAAACATTTATGTTGAAGGTTTCTTGTCTTCCAGGAGACTTTCTTGTAAGCATGTGATTTAATTCCAATGATATTGTAAACCTTTATTCCTGAGATCTCCTTGGAGCTTCGCTGGCCTCCCTAACCTCCTCCTCTCTCCATCAGGAGATCATGCCTTACATTTTCTTTGATGTTTTCACAGAGGTGCTGAGCAGGCACAAGACATTCCTGACAGCCCAGACTCCCCGAGCCGGTATGTTTGCATTCATTCATTTCTTTTGTTTCATACAGTCAAAAACAATGAGGAGTGGAACTGCTAAATAAAAACATTGTTTCTCAAAGCAACCCTGTAAGGATGACGCGCTAGAGGCGATCAGGCTGAGCTGTATTTCTTATTCCAGGTTGTCTGTCTTAAGCGGTCCAGAGCTGGACCCCATCATCCCCGACTTCAAGTAAGTTTCTTCAGATTTAGATGTCTTTTAGTGAAAATAGGATCAAAATAATCGAAATTAACCTCACTCTGCTTTCACACATTTTCCTAAAATGTCAAGTAAATAATATCTAAAAAGATCTCATTAAATCATTGTGAAGACATTTGCATCATGGGAGTGCCTGTGTTTCTTCGGCTCTCACGCTTATGTTTCTCAAACAATAGCTGTGCTTGCAGCTGGTTTTATCCCTTGAGACTGACTGCTCGTCTCTGAACACCTTCAATTTTGTTCCTGTGTTTCAGGTTACAGCTGCCGCAGAACAGCGAGACGCTGGGGTCAATGGATCCATCATCAAATGGGTAGGGCTGTGCTGTGAATGCAAAAAAAAAAAAAAGTCTGGATTGGATAACAGAAATGATCAGACACCACAGGCAGTGTTTGGTACAAATAAATTAGCAGAGATTGTTTTGATAAAGTAAAATCATGAAAGACTGGGAAGAAAGCTACAAGAAGTCATATTTAAAGTTTGGCAGAAGCTGTATGGAGGGCTTAGTAAACATGTGGAAGAAGGTGCTGTGGTTTGTAACTTTTATGGTCAGCATTCAAAATATTTTATGATAGAAAAACCAGCACCGCACATCATCATGAATGAAGCCACCCATCATGGTCTGGGGTCTATTTTTAGTTAAGCAGAAATGGGGAAGCTTGTCAGAGCAGATAGGAAGATGGATGGAGCGAAATGCAGGGTAATCCTGACAGAAAAGCTATGAAGAGGCTGCAAAACAATTAAAACTGGGGCAAAGGTCCACCGTCCAACAGAATAACACGAAACATAGAGCCAGAACCAAAGAATATTAATGCGTTAGAATGGCCGAGCCTTGGGGTCTCCTACTCCACATCTCCAGAGCTACTGTCCTGCAACTTTTAGATGCATCCCTGCTCCAACACACCTGTGTCAAATGAATAGAGGTGCCATTCATTTGATTCAGGTGTGTTGAAGCAGGGATGTACATAAAAGTTGCAGGACAGTAGCTCTCAAGGACTAGAATTGGAGACCCCTGGCCTAGTCAAAGTCCAGGTCTAGATCTGATAAAGAATCTGTAGCAAGATTTTGAAAATGTCTGCTCAGAAGAGATGTCATTGCAATCTGGCTGAGCTTGAGTTATTTTTGTAAAAATAATGAGCAGACATTTCACTCTGTAGATGTTTGAAGGGGTTGGAGACATACCTCAAAAGACAAGCAGGTGTAAATGCAGCAAAACACGGTTCTACAGGTTTCCCAGGAATCCTGAAGAGAAATGCATGCCACAGTCACTCAGCACATTTTTACTGACCAAAGCAACAGAGCAAAAATAACCGTGTGGGGGTTAGATGAAGTCAGTCTTCTCTGAAATGATCTGTTCGTTCCTGCTCACTCATCCACCTGATAGTGGGATGCAGTCTGCTGTTTACAGAGTGCCAGCCCTTCCTTCATGACCCCCTCCTCAGTGGGAGCTGCTGTGCTGCATCTGTGGCCTGTTTCAGGACATGCTGCAGTCTTCACTCTCTGGCACTGCAGCACACTCAACCAGAACACTCCTCTGAACTATATAGAGCTGTATGTCATTGTTCAAATTCTTTCCTGTTCTTTCCTCCTTATTTTCCATCTTGCATAAAAGTCCTCAAGCTCTGAAGCTATCGACATTTAAAGCCCACCTCTCAGTTTGCTTTGACCAATCAGAGCAGAGACTGCAGTGAGGCTGGCGACCAGGGGAGGTGGTCCCGGCTTCTTGTTTGCGTGTTTGTGTGCGTGTTTAGGGCAGCACAGACAGATCGTGTGTTCTCTCCTCATGTGTGATGGTCATGCCAATCTCATTAAGGGCTGCTGTTGCTGCTGCCTCTGACCTATTCCTCCCTCCTCCTCTCCCTCACTTCCTCGCTCATTCATTCTTCTCCCTCTCCTCTCTTCTGCTGCTTTTGCTCTAGTGTCTGCAGCCACAGAAAGAAGCGCAGATCATTATTACTCTGCACTGCTGGTGAAGGCCCGAGGCTCACTTCTGCAAATTTTCTGTGTGTCTGCTGTCTCTGTGTCTTTCCTTTAACACACTTTGCCAGATGAAAATGTCACAAGAGGAAGAGACTCTGTCAAATGGGTAAGATTTTTGCCGCATGTTGTATGTTTTCCTTCATCACATGAGGGGAAATGCCTTGTTAACCATGACGCTCAGGCAAGGAGGGGAGCTCACTCTTTTTACATAAAAAAGCTTCTGAAATTTTTATATCGGCAGGAATGAGCATGTCGAAAGCTCCAAGTCTGCAAACTAATGCTTCGTCACTGCTGTGGGGCTACGTGGGTGTGTGTGTGTTATTGCAAACTGGTGTGCATGACCACACAGTGTGATGGTTTTATGTGTGCATCTGCCTGAGAATGAAAAACATTGTGTAAGTTGCTCTCTGGAGAAATTAACAGAATTGCTGACTTGAAACTTTATTGAATTATTGACACAATGCGTGGTATGCACATCCTGAAGCAAACTGATTCTTTTTGTTCTGCTGGTTGTTTAGCCCCTTCTGTCTTCAGCTCTTTCCTCGTTTCAAAGGTATTGGTCAGTGACTGAATGGCGATTCTTTATTTTCTGTGGCCTCAAACTTGGAAGTGCCAGAAACTTGTTTTCCAATCAGGCAGTACCAGTTATGTTGGTTTTCAGTTTAACTGCACTGGTTGTGACTTAGGCGGCACAGTGACTTACTGGTTTGTTGACGAGGAGTCATCTGAACTATTTAAATAATTTAAATACGTTGATCAAGCATCAGATGAGTGGTCATCCATTCAGTCAAATCCTGCTAAGAGTCAGGGTTATCTTGTGGTTGATTCACGAGAGAGTTGGAGTCAGAATAAACACTTAAATAATTAAAAAAAACAACCACTTTAGTTAAATTGAAATACATATTTAAATGTACAGATATTAAATTATTAATTTTACTCAACTGGCATTGGCTTTTATTCATAGTTTGAACTCAGGCTTGTTTCAGATATTAAATTTGTTTTTTATTTTTATGTAATGGTAGTGTGTGGAGGTAAAATTGACAAAACTCTGAAGAATAACTTAAAAACTTACATAATAAGTTGCTGCAATATTTAACTCTTCTTTGGGATTAATGAGATATTAAATTGGACTGAACAGAATTTAACTGAATTGGACTGGACTAAATTTAAATTGGATTCGACTGAATTGGATTTAATGGAATGGAGTTGAATTGGGCTGAATTCAATTGAATTGGACTGGGCTAAATTGGATTTAGAAAACGTGGACTGAACTGAATTTAATTGGATACAATGTAATGACATTGTCATCCAACTGAATAGGATTGAATTCAGTTTAATTTAATTCAGTTTTATTAAATTAAATTAAACCAAAACCTATGGATTTGCATGGTTTTAAGGTGAAATAACTAGTATTTTAGCCAGTTCTTTTTAGGTTAGCTGTATTTTGTTGTGGTTGTGCAGTGTGTTTTCCTGTTCCTGTTCTCTTTAGCTGAGGATACCGGTCACTTTGCCCCTTCACAGTTCTGTACCTTTTTTAGTTTTGATCTTTTCATAGCTGACTTTTATGAAACTGAATCATTCATCATGGGATATTTCCCACCGAATATGCAAGAATTTGTACCCACAAGGGGGATGTTTTGTACTCCCTT
The DNA here is from genome assembly GCA_014839685.1 of Anableps anableps. Lineage (NCBI taxonomy): Eukaryota > Metazoa > Chordata > Actinopteri > Cyprinodontiformes > Anablepidae > Anableps > Anableps anableps. The sequence goes on along the minus strand of CM026070.1, from coordinate 18,785,179 downwards.
CTACACCAGCAATTTAAAGCAGTACATGTAGTGCTGTAAGGAAATATGTGGGGGGTTTTATTTCAGGAAATGTACTCAGTAACAATCAGGAGGTCATTATCTCTCATATTTCATAAATCAACTGACTCCAACAGAAACCAGATTCACAAACCATGAAAGGGGGTTTTGACTTATGGTGACGTGGAGAATTATATCAAACATTAGAGAATTTTTTTCCTAAAACAGCAATATTTTAATTTTTATGTATTGCTTACAAACAGAGCTTTATATTGCCGTTAAGTCCTGGTCATTTTAAGAGCTATTGCATTTTGTAGCTTTACTATAGTTATTCCTGATAAAACAGTGAACTAAAGTACTGCAATGCCTTTTGCCGGCTGGTTTTTGCAAATTGTGCTCTGTAGTGCAGAGTCTAAACAGTCTGTGCCCTGAATGTGTGGGGTGTGCAGATATCTTAGTTGCCATTTTACTGACATTTTCAGGTGCAGTCAAGTCATTTGTGTAATGACAGAAGAGGAGTGGGGAGAAAACACACCATTGGGAGAGAGGGGGGTTAATATCTCCAAGTAACCAATATGCACATACTGCATATCTTGAATTTGAATATACAAAGTTTGTGTGCAGTGGAGAGGACTTGGGTATTGGTAACTGTGTGGTTTCTGTTTGCAGCTGTGTTTGTATCTAACGATCTCATTAGTTTATACACATAAATGGTGTGTGAAGATCGTAACAGTGGAAATAAATGATCTAAGAAATGATCTCAAGACCCTCAGTTATCATCTGATGAGGATTTATTGTTTATCTTAATTTTTAATATAAACAGTGAACAAACAAGCATGAGAAGTAAAAGCCTCAACATTAATTATACCCATTATCAGGTTACACCGAAAGTCAGCACAATAAGAGGTTAGGTCATCAGACATTAGCTGATGTCTGACTGGGATTATTGTAATCAGATTCTGTAAGTCACTTTATCTAAATCAGATAAACCAAACATTATTAAATGTATGGAATGTTAAATGAAGATAAACTTACTAACTGGGGTCATAGTTGGCTTCATTCACCTGTGTCTGTACATCAGGCCATAAATAATATATTTTCCCAGAATTATAAGTATTCAGTGCTGAGATTTCTTTAAAATAAAGAATGAAAGGAACATGTGTAAAAGCAGCTGCACAGAGAAAACATGAGGGAAAATGCCGGTTGGACTGGCTTGGTGAAGTCAGCGGTCACATGTTGGAGGAGATGTATGAATAATTGCTTTTTTTTACACTATAAATGGTTATGTTATTTGTCTTGTAGAAAATACTTAGTTTATTTAAACTGGTTAAGTTAATTAACTCAATCATTTAATGCTTCATCACCACAATCTGTGACTTCAGCTTTGTTACCTACCACACTTTGAGATATATATATATATATATATATATATATATATATATATATATATATATATATATATATATATATATATATATATATATATATATATATGTAATGAAGAAAGACTCACTGATCGTATGTGTGCGTTTACCTCAGAGCGCCTCTGTGTGTGCGCTTTGTTATCAGGAAACAGAGCTTTTTGCTTGTTGCTGGTCATACGACGAAAGGGCCAGTCACCTGCATGTCATTAGCCCGGCCTGCACAGAGCTGTGTGCGCTCCTCCATCATGGCTATGCTGTGTGCCTTTATAACATGACTTTATTGTTCCTCTGTGCGTCTAACAGAAAGGAATGTGAAAATATATTAGCCACCACTGTTGGGCACATTACATGCTCAGCTTCTGCTTTTGTATTCCTCTGTTTAGGGTTTGTTATTGAGACTGGGGCTGTTTGTGTCTAACAACTTGCTGAAGGTTGTCTTCCCCCCTGACTGAGACTGCACCATGTCATTAAAAATCAATTATAATGCAGGTGGTCTTTGCAGCGTCTTGGTGAAGTCTCTTGGGTACATTAAATATGCAGTGCAGTCCTATGGAGGGTGAAACAGTTTTGAGTATGCAGAAGCTTCCTCTGTGCAATTGTGCTGGTTCATTGTCCCTTTAGTGGGATGTCTTGGTGTTGCATGGAGGAACCTGGTTGCAGCAGTGGCCTTTCCATGAGGTGTGCCCTTTACGCACCTGCGTGGGCTGGTCATGCTGGTCACTTTGCAAGAATACAACCTCTTCACACCCTCACCAGACCCGTGAGCACTCTAAGTTATCGTAATGCTTTTAACACAGCAACTGCTATGTGCATATGGGCCTGCCACTGCTCTAGCTGCTACAAAAAGCATCCATCAAGCACCTGAAACAAACTCTCCACCACCTGTGGAAAAAAAAACCTACACCATGCTCGGGCCCCCTACAAGTAAAGAATGATGTATCCACAAGTGCAACAGGGATCCCAGGTTGGGAGATGCTTGCATACTCTCAAATTGCACATATAGGGTGCTTAGTACCTGAGGAAAGTTGTGAATATTTTAGCCTGCAGTTCAAATGTAAAATTTGCTTGACATGCTGCCAAAAAGATTTTGCAGCAGCTCTTAGGGTTTTTAAAGTTATCTTAGACCAAATCTGAAAATTTGGGCTGTACAACCCTGACATGGTTCCCTCATAGTGGTCAGCATTTTGTCTGTATATCTGATTGCACTTTCTTAGACATGCAGACTCACTAATGCACCAGGTTTTTAAATTATTATTAAATTATTACAATTTTTTTATGATTATATACAGATTGAAACTTGACAGTGCACTGTGTTTGGCACAGAAATTCCCCTTACCTGCATCCTCTCATACTGCTGCTAAAAATATTGATGCTGTTTCCTCTTCCTCATTGGGGCTGAAACTGATGGTGGAGGTGCTGAAACCTCTTGTATATAGGGACATCCTACAGACAGTGAGGTAGTATTTTATTGCAGAAATAATACTGTAGCTCTGTTATAGGACCAAGAAAGCAGCAGGGGAAAAGCAATATGCTTAGTACAAAGATCATATTAGGGTCATGTTTACCTTCACACTGACATGATGTTTGTGAAATTTAATTTGATTTAGCCCTGTTGAAATGGTCTGAGAGATTTTGCAGACCACATAGCAGCAGTCTTGATCTGGTATGAAGAGGGTCTCATCAGTTGTAATGCCACTGCTCTACACAAGAAAGCATGGCGTACGATCGTTAGTAATAACTTGTTCTCATTTGAAGGAACAGGGTCATCTGAAAGATGTAACAAAAAGTGACTGGTTCATGAAATGACATGGTCACCTTTCTCCATATATAGCAGACCAGGATCGTGTTTAAAACTAAACCATAAGTGTTTTTTTAAAAAGGGGTAGCTTTTCAGGAGCTTTAATTTTTGCTGATTTCTTCTGTAATTTGCAGTATAATGCAAAGAGAGACAGTTAACAACACTCTAATTGAGTCAGTTCATCTATCTGTCTCATGCAGCCTCTGTTCCTGTTTCTGTTTCTTATCTTAAGTATAGTACTGGTATTGTGCAAAAATGCTATCAGCAGGAAGAACATATAGGTCAGCAGTGACAGTCTGATTTGAGGGAGAATGCAGAAAACATGCTAGAAAGAAGCAGGTGCAAATTCTTGCTGTTTTGTCCAATAAGAGAATTTAAATCACTGTTCTATTAAGACCATTATGTTTGATATGTTGTACTATTAAATTAGTGAAATTATTCAATTTAAAGCAAATAGCTCAGCAAGTTTATAACAGATAAAACCTTTTGTATACCATTTAATTCTGAGCGCTGTTTAATTTGGATGTGCTTGGTCCTGCAGGTGCTCTCGTTCCGACCTGTCTGTGGCCCTGGAGGACTGCATGGCTGCCCTCGATCTGTTTCTGAGAAATGACTTTGAGGAGGCGCAGGCCCGCCTCTTGAGCAGGTAAGACCACCGCTTAAAACAGACGTCAACACAGCTGCTTTACACACCAGGCTTTTAGCTTTCAAGGGAAATGTATAAAAAGCCTCATGTTTCATGGAGAAAAATGGAAGATGTGGTTTTCTGTGAACAGATTTATATTCTGCTATGAAAAAGTAACACTTTGAACAGCAGGGATCACATATGTGAACTACTTGACAGAAAGATAGCTTCAGTCGACAGGGGAGATTTTGTGATTTTATTGGTCAACCCTCCTACAATCTGAATCAATATACTAGGTTACTCAGTTCCTGGTTGTGTTTTAAATATGTGGTCTCTTCTTGCTTCATGGACATCCTCTGGGTTTTACTGAAAATGGCAACTCTGTCTTGTGGGATTCCTCAAGGCTCTGTTCTGGACTCAGTTCTCTTCTGATTTAATGTACATCGAAAGCGTCAGGTTAATCTTCCCAGGAATGTCTGTTGTCTTTATGCTGGTGAAATTCAAGTGCAACGTTCTCTTGGGACCTGGGAGTTTCATAGATTGTAGTTTAGGTGACTTTCTGACAGCAATAATGTAGTGGTTAAATGGCCTTGATCATTGACCTAGATTACATAACAGGATTTCTGTACCTAAGGAACATTTCAATGTGATCGCTTCCTCTGTTTATTTTAACCTCAGAAATATAGGTGTTTTTTGACAGCTCAGCATCACGTTGAAAAGCTAATAGATATGTGAAGTGTTTAAGGAGTGTAGACACACCTCACTCTTTTATAAAGCAGCTGAAGTCACTCCAAAATTTGATCTATTAAGTTAAAAGACCATCATGAACACAAAAGCTAATTTTGCTTTTTAAAAACAACTCTACATTGTTTCTAAATGGATAAACTTTTCATTAAGAAGCTTTGTACAGATGCACTGGAAGTTTTTCCACCTTGAGTCTTCCAGATTTGGAGCAATGGACATCTGTGGCTGTGGCCCATTTTCTCTACCTGACTTTTTTCAGCTTCTTCCTTTTGTTGTTGTTGTTGTTGTTGTTTTTTTTTTTTTTTCAGTAACCCTGTGATAAAATTATCCCTACAAAAAATGAGTCTAAATGGGATCAATGAATGTAGGCTAGAAACATTTTTTAAATTCAAGGTTTAACTGAAGATGACCATCTGCTGCTCTCTCGGTGTGTCATGTTTTTACAGACACACCAAGAGCTTCAAATAACCTAAACACTGAAAATTACTTTGTATTTCTAAATTGTTGCCATAATGAACCCTAATGTATAGCATATGACATCCCATCTTCCTCATGGATGTCCACTTAATGTTTGTCATATGTTTCTGTCTGTCAGTGCCTCATAGTGTTTAACTCTACTGAATATTTCTTCTGGATGCTTCTTCCAAACAGTAGTATCAAAAAACAACTAAGAACAAGAGCTACAGTTTTAGAGAGGACACACTGGATTTATTAATTCATAATTTTAATAACATTTAAATATTGATTTTCAGAGATTTGAGCTGCACAATGTAAAATATTACATTCATCATTGCTATTTCAATGTGTGCAGTACTGCAATCCTGAGGACTGCTTAGATGCAATGTTTAGTAGGTCATAATAATTCAGTCGCGATGCATTCAAGCTCTGGTGGAAAACAATAGATTTTTCCAGTTGGAAAGTGTTGGTAACATTGTGGTGACAGAAGAGAAAGAGAAGAGAGAGCAACATGTAGGGCAATCACAATCAATGTTGTCATATCAACACTCAATGATTATGTCACAAGTTTGTGTTTTTTCTGATTTGCACACCTATTAAATATGGAAATTACTTGTGTTTTTTTTAATATAGTTACTGATTTACTCATATAAAACCTCACACATAATTAACAAAAGATGTAAAACAGACATTCTACAGATAGAAAACTTTGTTTCATACAATATTGTTGAAAGATCAGAAGCAATTCTCATCACCCACAGTTCGTATGGCTGTATGGATGATCACGTGTCTGAATTGCATCCTGCAGCATAACCACTCTCGCATGCAAGCTGTTAAATTTAACTTTTATTTGTTCAAAAGCACAGATACAAGAGCCGGCAGACTTGCCACTGACAATTAAAAACAACATAGTTGTAAACATGACTTCTGAGTCGGAGGCCTCCTACACAGAATCACTCATCAGAGGTTTACAAGCAGACTGGATTTACGGAGTAGCAGCAGATATGAAGGATTATGATCCAGATTCATCAAACATTTCAATATGGCTGAACTGTCATCAGCTACTTTTCAAATTTCCCTCAAAACACAATACATTTTTATGATTTCCATGATTCGGTAAAATCTAACTGGCAATCAAAGTTTAAAGTGGGAGTTTCGACCCCATATGAGGAAAGAGCACACGTTTATCACTGAAAAATGAACTCGTGTCACATTACTACATTATCCAATACATTTCTTAAATGACTTGTGTCTTGCTTGTAATTGGCTGTGTTGGCACATTGTTGCTTTTTATGACTGGATGGAGCGATGGACTTCATCATTTTTTACATCCCAGAGCTGTTTTTTCTGCTATGATGTAGTTGGTTAATCAAATTTAGATTCAAATAGGTTTTTAATATTTCAAGATATTTAGTATTTTTTTGTGCTTACCTTGATGGCCTTTGTTTTTAATCAGATTAGTAAGTCGAAGTCACTTTACAAGCTTACTGATCGAGAACCAGTGGTGCTGTATTAGTTGCTTGGCAGGGGTGTGTTGTGCAATGTGCTGTAATGTTGCCAGCATTTCTGCTTTGCTTTTTTAAAATGAATGACACAAAGACATCAAGGCAACAATATTTTCTGAGGTTATAACCAAAATATTTACCAACTAGAAACTTGGGTCTCCTCTGATTTAAAGAAAAAGGAAGAAACTAATGATTGTTTTATACATTTTTGTGATGTTTTTTAGTATGTGTGGGAAGAGCCTACGACTTTGTAAAACACAAGTACAGTGATGGCTCCGAAACAGATATTTGTGTCCAGACTGCAGTGCTTGCTGCAGGTCTTCCATGATTCCTTGCTTTGAGTTGCGTTAGTAAATTCACAAGGACATGGAGCAGTCCCACCCAGCCTCATGTTTTGTACTCCAGCGCTGTCATCAGGTTACTGTTCTATTTACTTTTTATTCTGTGGGCTGTTATCAGAACCTTTATCACACTGTAACTAATATTTCCCTCTCAATAGAAACTTTCGAGGGCTGTGGGCCACTCCTTTGTCCCAGTTTTTTTCTTTTCAGTCCTTATTTACAGTAAGAGGAACTTTCTGTCACCTGGTACTGTGTGTTGGTAATTTTGTATTCAGAGGAATTAAAAGGTAAAATCTTTTGTGTATTTTCTATCTTTATAATAAGTCAACATTTATTTTATTGATATAATTTATTTTTGCACAGAAACAAATCTAATTGCTGCTTTTCTCACTGTTTGACGTTAAATCTAAATGTGTCCTGTTTTAGGTCAGTGGTAACTGCTCTGCCAATGTTTTCCTCAATGTCAGTATAATGAGTAAGAGATGTTTTAGGAAGGAGACGGTGGATGTCCCAGAGATGTACGTGTTGTGGTGTGAAAAGTGTAAATCAACCCAGGAACAACAGCAAAATACACTGTAAAGATGCTGGCTGAAGGTGGTAACAGTAAAACAGGTGTTGTATTAACAGGCCACTCAAAGCGGAAGAAGCCATTACTCAAAAATCTCAAAAGTCAGACTTCAGTTTGTAAATGCACACAGAGACCAAGGTAATAAATAATCTGACAATATTTACAAGCTTTACATTTAAAAGAAAAAAGAGGAAACTACTAAATACGTGGGTGGCAGCATCATGTTGTGGGGCTGTTTTGCTTCAGGTGAAAAAGCTACGCTTCACAAAATAGATGGTATCATGAGGAAGTAACACTATAGGGCCACATTAAAGCCACAGCTCAAGACATCAACCAAGAAGCTAAAGTTTGGCCATAAACCGGTCTTCCACAGGGACAATGACCCTAAACATAATGCCAATTAGTTACAAAGTGAGTTAAAGATAGGAAAGTCAATATTTTAGAGAGGCTATCACAAAACTCTGATCTCAGTCCCACAGAAAATTTGTGGCCAAAGCTCAAAAGGTGTGTGTGAGCAAAGAGGCCTACAAACCTGTCTCTGTTAGACCAGATTGTTTTCATCCAGATTGTAATATATCTTCTTTTATTGTTTTGTTATATATTCTTAAAAACTCTTTCAAACTTATTCTGGGTTTTTGTTAGTTAAAGGCTTTATTTGGAAGTCAATAGCCTGAGGTCTCAGATGTCTGTGTGTGATGTTGAGTCAAGTGTGGCTGTGTTGTGTGCAAAGAAACGGCTAAGAAACTTTTCTATTTAAACGAGAAACCCTTAGTAGTTAAAACAAAGGTCTGCTTTTGTCCTTTCGTATTTTCACATATCTTGTTTTCCGATCTCTCGGTTCTCCATCTGTTCCCAGCCAGCTTGGATTAGAGCTGACATGTGCACACACTCAGTCACACTGAAACTAATGCATTAAACACGCTGAGTTCGAAAGAGTGTTCGTTACAGCTATGGTGACAAGAAGCTACAATCCTCGGTCTTGAAGATTCACAGTCGTATATTTAATAAATTAGAATATGAATGAAAAGTTCATGTGTTTTAGTAACTAAACTTACAAAGTGAAACACATGAAGATATTAATTACACACAGACTAATGTTTTCATGCCTTTATTTCTGGTAATTATGATGATTTTCTACTTATACCTAATTAACACACGACATTTAAGATTAGAATATTACATCAGACCAATAAAAAAACCAAAAATTTAAATACAAAAATGTGGGCTTAATGAAGAGTATGTTTAACACCTGTTTAGAGGTTGTCATTTTAAATCTGACAAACAACTTTAATCAGAATATTCTAATCTATTGAATATGACTGTAAATCTGGTCTATTCTGGTTCTAAATGTATTTAAAGCTAACTTAAAGAATATAGAACCAAGTATCACAGATAGAAACATTTTGTGTTAAATTAAACAAAGATGGAGCCAAAATGGAAAAGTTTTTGAAAGATTCAGAACACTCCGAAAACTGAAGGAACATATTTCTATTGAGTGGCTACAGTTTGGTTTGTAATGGGCCTAAAACTATTCAGACAGCCAGGATTTCTATGGCATTAAACCTAATGAAAGAGTGTTACGTCCTGCAGCTTAGTGCAGAGTTTGTTGAAGGGTGATGTGAGGTATTGCTAACTTTGGCTCTTCAATTATTCCACCTTTGAGTGAAAAACAGGCTTATTAATATCAATGCACATAGCAAATGAAGTCAAATTTGTAAAATTAAGTTTCATTTGATTAGATTTGTTTTATTTTGTTATTGAAGATTGCTAACTGTTTTTATTGGTTCACATGAAATAGAGTAATTTTCTATACTGTGGGTTGTTTTTATTGTATTTTTTTTAGTTACTCATTTATCACAGAGAGGAAGTGGAGTTATAGTCGTGACAGAAGTGCTGGTTGTCCATGTAATCGTAGGAATCAAAGTCATTAGACCTTAAACTGACTGGTAAAGGACTGCATTGAAGAGAAGAGTGAGGGGTTAATTTAGTTTTACTGATGCTAATTCAGTGAGCTTATAGAGAGCAGCCCAATAAGGGATGCAGTCAGCTGACAGGGAGCGAGAGGTTACATCATTTCAATGTGACAGGAAGCACAATACAGCAAATAATTTTTATGAGTTTCCAATGATGCTACCTGAGTTCATTTAGGGGTTTGGTTATAATTTACTTGAGTTATTTTGATTTTAAAAAAAAATTAAAATATTAGTTCCCTAAATCTATCCCTGTACTTTATAGTTATTGGTAAATTTGAACTGTTTACATAGTTTAAAAAAACTAATATTATGAGGATCTCATTCAAATTAAGCTCAAATCCTACTTTTAATGACCACTGCAGTGTTGAAATTACTGAACCCTCTTCATTCTCTCTAAAAGCATGTGGTGTCAGACGCACATGATCAAGGGTTTCGTTAGTTTTATCAAGTCTGCTTGAGACAGAACAACTCCAGAAACTGGACTGATTGACGTTTCATTGCTTTTTAGGAATATGGCTAAGTCAAAATAATAGTCCATAAGGTTTAGAGAAGATAAAAGGATACAAAACATAGCATACAGTTAAACATACAGTTGGAAGGATGATGCAAGGGTAAAGTTAAAAGGACAGTTGCGGCACCACCTGGATAAAAACAGCTGCCACCAGACTCCTGGGAAGGCAGGTGGTCAAAAACTCTCAACTGACTGAAAAAGACCTGCAGCAAGACTTGGTGGCAGCAGACACTGAGGCTTCAGTTTCCACAGTAAGGTGCATATTAAATAATGAAGGGCTCCATGCCTGAACTGCGATGCATCTGCCACTACTGACCCAAAGCTACTAGAAAGGTCATCTTCAATTTGCTCACAGCTGTATAAATAAGCCAGCGATGTGTTGAGATTCTGCTCTGTGGAGCGATGAATCAAAACTATAACTTTTCATGCCTTTCGGTCTGGAGGAAGAAGAATAAAGTATATGCTGAAATTACCGCCCTGTCTACAGTGGAGCATGGCGGTGTCTCGGAGATGCTCTGGAGCTGGTTTGCCTCCTCTGGTACTGGAAACCTGCAGTGTTTTAAAGGACAAAATGAATTCAATCAAGGATCAGAAAATCCTGGGAGAAAATGCCACACTGTCGGGGAGGAAGCTGAAGCTTAGTCTTTGTTGGACTTTCAAACAATGATTCAAACTCCATTCAAAATCTCTGGTGTGATCTGAAAAGGTGATTTCAGCACACAGACACAAGAATATTAATGAAGAGATTCCTCAGGAACTCTGCCATGAGTTGGTGTGTGCCGAATAATCACATCTGTAGCAAGCTGTAACAGCAAAAGGGTGCTCTTCTAGGTACTAAAGATGCATTTCATGAAGGGATGAACTGTTTTCATACTGCAGTAGTTATAGCACATGGCATTTTGAGTTTAATTTGGAGAGACTGCTTGTGATATTAGTTGAGTTGAGCTAATTAATTGTTTTATTTCCCCTTTTTATTTATACAGATAAATCTCATTGAGACACAAGGTCTCGTTTTCCAGGGTTTTAAACGAATAGGTTGTTTATACTTTTTCCAGTGGAGCTAATTTGCAGCTGGGGATGTATAGTTTTAGGTGCAACTAGGGATTAGCGATGCCTTGATCAGAGTTTTTTTTTGTCCCTGTTTCCCATCAGAGTCATTTAGGATTAGATGTTAGTAAATTCAGATTTACAATCCAGTATAACATAAAGTCTATAAAATCAATGCCATACATATGCTTGCAAATTCAACAGCTTTAAAATTATGTATATATTTGCATATGCATATATTTCATCGGTTACATGATCTACATTAATATTTTGCTTGTGTTTCTTTTAATTTAATTACTGATGTTGTTCCAGATGCTGCAGTGTCTGTTTTTTCTTACAGCAATTAAGAAATTAAGTCTCAACCGGGTTAGCTCGTTTTTAAAGGATGCTAAAATGTGCTGCCAACATGTCGCCTGAAATACACATAAATTTATCATTTTCTTCAAGAGATATATCTGACTTCACACATACATACAGCTACAGTCTTCAATAAGCTCACGTCTTGCTTTTACTGCTGATGTTTTCTTGTAGAGCAGTTTGCTCAAGTGCTAGGCTAATGTTATGATGTTTACACTCTTTATTTGATCATTTGACCCATAACATATTTCAGTTCAGTTTCCTGTTCATATAAAATCGATGAAAAATGTTTTGGACATAATACAATGTGATAACTAGTTCCAGCTGCTTTCTCTCCCTCACACGGCCAGCTGTTACCACAGTGTGCAGAGCAGGTCAGGTGACACAGACAGAGAGCTCCAGCACTCAATCTCCCTTTCACTATAAACATTATTGTAAAGGGTAAAACAAAACAAAAAACCCCCCAAACATTTATATTGTAAGGGACAATCCACTGGGTCAACAAAGTAATGTGTACAGCCTATTATACAGTTTTCCAAAACTTTTTGTGCACACAAAAAGTAGCTTTGATTTTTGAATATTATCAATGCAGAAGGAGTCATCATTCCTCACTGGGGGTGCTGCTTACATAAAAATCACACACAGTAGACAAGCAACAGGACAGGAGTTGGGTTTTGTCAGGGATGACAATACCTGTTATTTAGAATGCCTTAAACTGGACCCCAGTCCAATATTTTGGATGAGCCAAGAACATCCCTAATGGGAATAGATGGAAAAATGCTTTTCAGTGGTTTCTTGCAAATAAATCTGACTTACTTACAAATTTAAGTCATAATTTTACTTTTTGCTTTATTTCTTTTTGGCTTTCTACTTGAAATCTGTACAGTCAATTTATCATATAGAAATTTATTTGAGTAAGGACTATATTTACCAAATAAACAATGTTTTTAGTTGTTTTCTTGACTCACCCTTTTAGTTCAATGTGATCCAAGAACAGGCTTAGCTATATTTGTGAGGCCTTTGACACACAATCTTTACAGTAAAATAATTCTTCTATCCTGCTTCATTTGTAAATGTTGAAAAGGACAATAATCTCAATGTCATGATGTGATATTTTGTTGCTTTATTTGCTCTGCTGTGGTCAGACAGCGAGTTAGAAGTAAGTGAATCTGCTGCAGATTTTTTAGACGTTCTCTAAGCAACTGATATCTAAAATTGTGACTGATTTCATACATTTCTGCTGTCTAATTAAGTCCATGTTGCTAAGAATGAGCTGTTCTGTGTGTAGTGATGCTCCAGCTGTTGCTACACTTCCTGATTCGAGTTGACATGTGCAGAGCTGAGTCCAAGGCGTGCCTGGAGTTAAGTGTTTTAAAGAGATTATATTATAGCTCCTCCCTTGCACCATGGAACCTTATGATAAAAATAAACGAGTCCCTGTTTTAAAAGTCAGGTTTGTTAGACAACTAACTTCATGTCTCCAGCTTAAAGGTTTCACTGTCTGAGTTTGGGTTACTGTCATGCTTAAGTTACCCTGGGAAAATGGAAATGTAAAGCAAATCTCAGTGGTTGATCCTATGGCCCAGCATTGTCTGACTGCCTGCTGTTCTTCCTGGTTGTCACACAGGTTTGACATAGTTAGAACCATTTAAAAGCATTTCAAGGCTAATATTTAATCTTTGCCATTGCTGTTTGCTAATTTACTATGGCCACTGTGCATGATTTAAATTTCATGCAACAAGTGTCTAAAAGTATGTAGAAGAGCACAAGGATCAGCTTCTTTGTCCAGTTTACAACATTTACAAACAGAACTCGAGTTCATGATGACTAACTTTGATGTCGCAAGTTCTGCTTTGTGCTAATTTTCTGTGATCTGTGAAATCGGTTCATGCGACCGGTCGGAGCTGACGGATCACACAGGCAGGTCACATGACTCGATGTGGTATGGTGCAGTTGTCAGAGCAACCCGACTGCATTCCTGGCTGCACACTTCTGTCAGCAAAACAAACAAAACCAAGCCAAGTCTTTTTACATGCGAGCAGACTGTATATTCTGGTGGACACTGAACACATTCAGCTATCTAGACCATCAAGACCACCACCTTGGATGACTCCAGAGGGATAGCTCTGCAGTGGACGATAATTCATTTAATGTATAGTCATGTGGGAATTAGCTCTGATGATGTTTTAAAACTGGAGCAACCAGATTTTGAACCAGTCCAACAAGAAGATCAACAGAAAAAATGTAGCTGATGTTTTTACTAAAACCCCACTGGGTCAAACCTTGTTGAACCTTGAGGTGATGACTCAGATACAGTCAGACTTAAAATAAAAGGTTTCTCTCCTCTGTCATGTGTCTCTCACCATGTAATTCATCTGAAGTAAAGTAATTTACAACATCTGCCTTGCTTTGTTTTGACAGATCCAAAGACAGCATGTACCACGCTTTGACCTACGCCACTATTTTAGAAATGAAGGCCATGATGACCTTCGACCCTCAACACATTCTGACTGCAGGCAGTACTATGAAGGAGGCGCAGGCTCTCTGTCAGCGGTGAGACTTCCCCACAGCTTGAGAGTGAAATACAGCTGTTTGACCAGCAATAAATACATAAATGAAAAGGCAGAATGTAGTTCCTCTCTGCTTTAGTCAGCAATCGAGGTGAATATGGTCTTGAGCAAAGCAGCTTGGTTGAAGTTTTAGTTGGATGACTCGTATTTGAAGCTACTGATTCAGATTCTTCTTATTATCACTGAATTTTGTGGTTCATGTCAAACAAAAGCCAAAGAACATGGTGAGATCGTCCCGACTCATAAGCAGAAAAATGTTACAAAGACCTGTTAAAGTTGGTCTTAAAGCCCCTGTGAGAATCCAGCATGACTTTCACACAAACATGAGATCAGACCTACAGCTTCCTTCATGGAAATTATTAGCGCTGCTACAGCATTTCATACATGAAGACTAAATGAAAGACAGTGAACATGCGATGTCCTGCCACAGAATTCATGCCTTTAAACATTTCCACATTTTGTCACATTACAGCCATAAACCTTAATGTTTTTATTTGGATTGTATTTGTTACATATATTTTAAAATTTCTATTTGCAAATTAAAAAAAAAAAAAAAAAAAAATCTGGGAAGTGTGGCATGCATTTGTATCTATCCTCATTTTTTTTCTGACACCAAAATAAAATTCAGTGCAACTAATTACCTGATGTTAGATTCTCAGCTGGGAGTAACTTGAATGTGCTTCACAGTTTGGACTTTATATAAGAGTAAATATGTGAAATGTGATCTGGTGAGATAAAGCCAAAATGTAAGTTTCTGGCCTACACTAGTTACAGTGCTCAAAATGAACAGTTCACATCACCCTGAACACATCATTCCCAAACTAAAACATGGTGATGGCAGCATCATCCTATGGGAAGGTCTTTTAAGGCTTTTATTCAGCGGGGGCAGGAAAGATGTATGGAGCCAAATACAGGACAATCCTGGAAGAAAACCTGTTAGAGGCTGCAAAAGACTTGAGTCTGGGGCAGAGCTTCACTTTCCAGCAGAGCGACAGCTCCAAACATACAGCCAGAGCGACAATGAAATAGTTCGGATCAAAGCATACCCATTTTTAGAATGGCCCAGTCAAAGTCCAGACCAAAATCTGATTGAGAATCTGTGGCAAGTCTTAAAAACTGATGTTCACAGATATTCTCCGCTTGATCTGAATGAGTTTTTAGTATTTTTTTTAAAGAAGAATACACAAAAGACTTGCAGCTGTAATTTCAAGAAAACGTGCTCTTTGAAAGAAGTGACTCAAGGGGGCTAAATGCAAATGCACATCAATTGTTTCAGAATTTTATGTGTACATAGACCTGAAAACCATGTTACAACTATGCACCACTTTGTGGTCTATCAAATAAAATTCCACTAGCATACACTAATTTATGGTTTTTACGTCACAAAATGTGAAAAAGGAATGTGGATACTTTTGCATTGTGCTGTAAATCCTGAGTAATTAGTCAATGTTTTAAGAATAACTTTGTTTTTGTCTGCTTTCCCTTTTAGACACAGAAGAAAGTCAAGCTTCTCAAAAAACTTCACAGAAGGTCAGAGAGTTAAATTTGTCACCACAGTTTGTCAGATGTCAGCATTTTGTATGTTTTTGGCTCTTGAATGTTTGCGTGTCAGTCTAAACTGAGAGAAGTGTGTTGGTTTGAATCCTGTGTGTGACATTAGGGTTAAGGTAGCATATATGTATGTATATTCTGCTGCTGCCCGTGTGCACAGCCACCCTGTCAGGCTGTATCGATGAAGGTAATTTGTGGTGTAATTTTGTTCAACTCAGAGGAGCTCCATGCAGAGGTTTGCTATGCTGAATGTCTCCTGCAGAGGGCAGCACTCACCTTCCTCCAGGTCAGCCTTCACACATCAGCCACATACAGTGCAATGTGGTGCCGAACTGAATCTGTCTGTGTATAATCTCCTTGCCCCCTTTCTGTCCAGGATGAAAACATGATCAACTTCATCAAAGGAGGTATTAAAGTGAGGAACAGCTACCAGACATACAAGTGAGAATTTTAACCATTTCCATACTCAGACTTGTACAGTTTCCTGCTTCTTTATGAACCTCTTTTTAAAAAAATATTCTATCCACACTTTTTGGCAACATTCTATATTTTGCATTGGTTCTGTTTTCCTCATTTATCTTGTCTTCTCAGAGAGCTCCACACCATCCTGAAGTCCACTGGATACACCCACGGCGACAATCACGGTCATTTTGAGGGTGGAGTTAAACTGGGAGTCGGAGCCTTTAATCTAGTATGTGTGGAAAAATACAACTATTAATGTGTAAAAGCGAATTCCATGTTTTAAAGGTCTGATCCAATGTTTAAAACACATATTTAAAAATTGGGAACTGTACTGTATCTATCAATATAATTCTACAAACCAATAAAAAGATATTTGAAAGAAAACACAGATTTAACATTTTCAGATGCTTAGAAGCACAGAAGCAAAGCAAAAAACCCTATAAAGAGTCAGTATGATCTGACATGTGACCACATTCATACACTAGTTTGGAAATTTAGGATCAGTTCACTCTTACTTTAATAACAGACAAATGTCCTGCGATCCTGAGCTTTTCATGTACTTCCCTGCCTCCTGTAGATGATTTCCATGCTGCCCACACGGACACTCAAGCTGCTGGAGTTTGTAGGATTCTCCGGTAATAAGGTGAGCCAAACTCAACCAGTGACTTGGTCTTTATCGATGAGGCACTTTTCGTATTCAACAAGGGCAACACAAAGAGCTTGACCTCATATAGAAACAAGCAAACAAAATGAGATGACCGGGGCTAAACTTGAAGTGCACATAAATGTGTGGTGAACAGGTGATGTTGGTTTGAAAGACTGAGGAAATTTAATTTGTGGTGATGATGATCAAGAAACACCACAGGTGGACATAAAAATCCTGAGGAGCATAGATATTAAAATACCAGTGAAGGGCCACAATAAGATCACAGTTTATAAAAATAAGAATTAAATAATTCAAGGTAATCTAAAATCTACATTTAATTCAAGCCACAAGTGTAAAAGCTCATTAATCACAGCATTAAAACAAAAAGTATAGTAAACACAACTATGTAAACATTATTTAAAATATAACTAAAGTGTAATGGATCTACAGATATAATGAACTTAAAATAAGGTTAGTCTATGAATAAAAAAATCCTAATCACTAAAAACAAACCAAAAGTCTGACGTTTGTTTTTAAACTCATCAGTATCCAAAACTCTTGTAAAATAAAACTAAATTTGGGATTAAATCCTTTGTTATTTAAAGGCAATACAAGTTTGTTAAAATCAACCCTCATTAAGTTAGTTAAAGCAGAGACTTTATGATTGCTGTGATTATCTCTCCTTCTAGCGTTTCTGACCAGAAACAGGCAGCTCATTGCATGAATCTGTTCTGTATGTGATAAAGTCATGTAATAAAGTCTCTAAATTGGGTTGAGAGAGAAATAATTGGAATCTGGAAATGTTTGTAAATTGATTGAACACCCTTTTGGTAACATTTTCCCCACCCATAGCCTGAGTGTCCTGTTTCTCTGACGCAACAAAATATCTGTTTTAAGTTTTTAATATGAAGGGGCATCCTTCTGCTCTTTTTATTTATTTTTATATTTAACATCCTTCTGGTTAATCACTAGTAGGATTGAAATGGTTAATTTTATTTATCTATATTAATTGAGTGGTAAATTATGATTTCTGATGAAACACTAAATAACCACTGATATGACCATGTTGAACCTCACATATGAAGAAAGCACGAAACAAAAGTTCTCAGCTGCAAAACTGACTTTGAATCTTTGATCACAATGAATAATACAAGTGTGATTTCATCACTTTATAAGTTTCTCTTTATATGACTCATCTTTGCTTCTAACATTTCAAGTTTCCTTCATGCAACTAATATGAAAAGCAATCTTAACTGGGAAGAGTTTCAGATGTTTAGAGTCTGCTTTGTGACTTGAACTCTCCAGCAGAGGGCAGCAGTGTAGAAGACTGGTTTATGAGGCCTGGTCACGTGAAACCTGGCAGACAGGTGGTGTCCTCCACACCAACTTCACATCATAGAGAAACTGAATTAATGTGTTGATTATGTTCTGATTTTACTGCTTGTATTCCAGCTGATCTTCCACGAGCAGAGACTTAACTCAGGCTCAGTTTTATCTGTTTGTGTTTGTGTGCAGGAGTTTGGTCTTCAGCAGCTTCAGGAGGGCTCTGCAGAAAGCACCTTCAGGTCATTCCTGTGTAATATGCTCCTGTTGTGTTATCACACATTCATGAGTTTCATACTGGGTAAGCCAAGGCACAGACAAATACCAAGCTGCAAAAAAAAAAAAAAAAAAAAAAAAGACTGAAAACAAACTGAACTTAATTAGTTTTGAATGTCTTTCACAGGCACTGGGGAGGGAGATGTTGAGGATGCAGAGACACTTTTGCAACCATATCTGAAAAAATACCCCAAGGTCTGAATAAGTTTTAATTCTTTTCGCTTTATGACTTGACATGTGTTGTTCCATAGCATATGATATTTTGCTTTTCTGCAGGGATCCATCTTTTTGTTCTTTGCTGGTCGAATAGAGGAGATTAAAGGCAACCTGGATGCTGTAAGTACCCCCATCGTGCCACATCACTCATAGGCCTTAAAGCAGTGGTCCTAATGTCACTAAATAACCTGCGAGGTATGCAGCAGATATATGGTAGATCAACAACATTTTTATTTAAATGTGACTCTTACACTATGGGAAAGATAAAAAACATGAATTATGAAGTCAACAGGGAGAACAAATTAAAGACAACCTTTAAATATTAATGCAATAAGTTTATGGATGTGTTTGTGAAACCAGTCTCTGACATCAGTTTCAGGAATGTTTATCCCACTCCTCACTTTCAGCTGTGAGATGTTTGAAGTCTTTCTTGCATATAAAGTCTTTTCAAAGGCATTTCAATGAGATCAAGATCTGGGCTTTGACTCAGCCAATGACTTTTTACTTCTAAATTCCCAGCCAGTCCTTGGTGGATTTACTGGAAGATTTGGGTTTTGGTTTCAGGGTCCAGTTCTGCTCGAGTTTTAATGTTTTTATCAATGATCTCGTATTTTCCTCAAGCACTCCCTGATACATGGTAGAATTCCTGCTGGATTGTGTGATGGTGAGGTGACCAGGTCCTGTTCCATTAAAAAAAAAAAAAAAAATCCCCAAACCATGATACTTCCACCTCGATGCTTCACAGTTTTTAAAATGTTTTATTTATGCCAAATGTCCTCTATTCATGTATCCAGATAATTGAATTTTACTCATCTGTCCAAAGAGGATTCTTCCATAAGTCCTGGTCTTTGTCAACATCCTCTCTGAAAAACCTTAGTCAGGCCTTCATGTTTTTCAGAGAGACCAAAGGCCTTTTCCTTGCACACCACTTATGAACTTTAAGCTTCTGCAGTCTGTTTCTGACTGTAGAGAAATGCAAAAATCTCAAAATGCTGAGTGACGATGTCGTCATGATGTACTCCTCATGTAAGGCACTTGTGTGTGATTTAGCCATCTTAACTGGGAATAAATCTAGGGGTGTCCAAATTTAGGCTTTGTTTGTATATTTTCATGTTTTTGCAATTAATTTTACAGAATGGACTGATGTACAGCTTAGATTGTCAGTCTTCAAGCTTGAGCCAGCATTATGCTGGAAAGAATTTATTTTTGCAGCACTGATTGATTTACAAAATGCACAGACTTATTGAATTATAAGCTCCGTTATGCGTTTGTGGGCAGGCTATCAAGCTCTTCGAGGAGTGCTGCGAGGCTCAGCAGCAGTGGAAACAGTTCCACCACATGTGCTACTGGGAGCTGATGTGGTGCTTCACATACCAGAGGCACTGGAAGATGGCCTACTTCTACGCTGACCTGCTAAGCAAGGAGAACTCATGGTCCAAGGTCTGACAACATATGTTGAGATGTATTTGTTTGGAAGCAAAGGCTTTTTTTTTTTTTTTTTTTTTTTTTTTTTTTTTTTTTTTTATCAATTTATCCAAATATGAACAAAGTATTTTCATGTTGATACACATCTAAAAATATTTCCAGTACATTTAGTCTAGATGTTGTGAATCTGTTCTTGGCTGAGCAGAGAAACATGAAAAAAACTCTCTGGATTTATCTTCTTCCATTTTAAAGGTAAGATGAGATTGCTGTTGTAAGCATGTTTTATTTTCCCTCAGGCTACCTATGCTTATATGAAAGCAGCCTATCTCAGCATGCTGACTGATGATGACTGCCTGACCTTTGGGGAGACTGCACTAACTCTTTTCAGGTATGAACCCAGATGATGCTCACATTACTCACAGCAAAGTGAAATACAGATAATTCATCCTGACAGTTCAGAGATGCATAACAGTTTTAGGTGCCATGGTAAAGGGTTTTTTTTGTTTGTTTTTTTGATGTGAAAAGCTGAGAAAGTGGAGCATAAATTTAACACCTAAAGACAGAAAGCTTAAGGTAAAACTCAAGTTCTTGGATTTTTGATTAGTTTGTCAGAGATATGGTTTGTTCTGTCTTTATTAGCAGTCATTGCTCTTCAGAGCTAGATGTAGAAAATATGATTTGTGGTCAGAACCTAAATGCGGTTTGGAATTGAAACAATGAAACAGAACAGCCACTGAAGTCAGAGCACTGACCTGGAAAGCAGTGTGTCTGTGAGGAGCCCCAAATTCAACATCCAAAATGGCTGCGCACACATGGAAATCGTAGTCAGATCTGCATGAATACATCGTTTATTTGCACTTCTGACAGTTTGTCTATCTTGAAACAAAAAACAAAATGCTCTACAGCCTCTGTCAGTGACCATGTTTCTTTTGTGCTTCAATATCTCCAAACAGTTAGCCACAGAACAACTCGGAGATCCGTAATGGTTTTCTGACTTGCAACCAGAACATGCTCGAGTCAACTCAATGACGTCACACCTGAGTTGAGAGCTTTGACGCTATAAGTCAGAGAAACCCAGTCTAATTTGCAAATTGTTCAGTTCAGTGATCAGGCTAACTACTGTGAGCAATAAAAGAGGATTAAAACATATCACTCTCAGTTTTTGCATTCAACTAAAAAAAGAACATGTTTACTAATAGATACAGCACAGTATTGTCTCAACCACTGGTTTAATGTAATCAACAGAAGTGGTAACACACAGTTCATATGAAACATTTTGACTATGTTTTATAAGGATGGCAGTCATGTTGAATTTGAACTGTGTTGGGGAACCTCCAGGCGCTTCAGGGGGGTGTTGCACTTTTTTTTTTTTTTTTCCACCTTGGCCTAAAGCATTTGGACTTCCAAAGACAAATGAAACTGACAACAAATAACAATAAAGTTTCTGTACTTTCCCTGCAGAAGAAGGAGTTAAAGAAAAGTGAAAGAAAAAAAATTATTTGAAAGAAAAACTACATGTGGCAATAGCACCTGTGTTTCATGCAAAAATACCCCACATTTTTGCTGAGGCAGATGAGTTATTTTTTTTCTTTTTAACATTGTAAGTACATAAAGGATGGAAATGAAAAGCAACAAATGCCAGATTGTTTATTGTCAATTAAAGAAAATAGATTTAAGGATCAATGTGGGGTATTATAGGAAGATTTAATTGACATTTTTCTCACATGGTCTGCATGTTGCTGTTATTTATGTGCTTCTTGCGTTATGTTTCAGGCAGGTCCCTGGGCTGAAACAGAAAATTGCCGGAAAATCGTTGCCAACAGAGAAGTTTGCAATCAGGAAAGCCCGCCGCTACTTTGCAGAAAATCCTGTTCTTCTTTCAGCTCCTCCGCTGGTCAGTCCTGGAAAATGACAGGGTGTTGTTTTAAAAGTCCCTGTGATGTGTCAAAAACTGTAACATATAGTGTTTCATTGTTGACAAAACCTACATTTTTATCAAAGAAAGCAAGGGTTCCCTCGTAATATGTCATTAATGGACACCCTGCTGGACAATTTTTGAGCAATAAAAATTGACACGGCACTGTTCTTGTCCAGACAGCGCTTTAGGAAGTTATAAATTAAATGAAACAAAGCTGCAACCAGAATATTTGTTCTCATTAACAGTCATTTATCTTTTAATGAGACCCAAATCTGGCTTCTCAGAGAACAAAGCTGCTCTGTAATATAAGACCCATTAAACCCAGTTATATAAGCAGACGTCCAGCCCTCTTATCAGTCAGCTTTTCCTCAGATTGGTAGCAGTGTGGCTGTTAAGTGAAGGTACACAAACTACAATGTAAGGTATTGGTAAACATTTGAATCAACCAGTCAAAAATCCGATATTTGCAGTAAACATAATAAACACAATAGTTAAGTACTTATGGTGACTCTTGGTGAGCTGCAGACAACATACTTTGCTGTGACAACTTGAAATGATGATGACAGCTGCCTGTAAATGATTTTCCCTTTTTTTTTTTTTTTTTTTTTTTTTTTTTTGGGTGATGTCCAGGAGATGATGTACATCTGGAATGGCTACACAGTCATTGGGAAACACAAAGACCTAACTGAGGGCATGTTGAAAACCCTGGATGAAGCGCAGACAACTCTTGAAAGCTTACCAAGTATGCAAAACTTTAAACTGGAATAACAGAATTAAATTAATATAATTTTTAAAACTAAAAAAAAAACTTAAAGTTGATTCAGTATATGTTTGATGTAGTACTTTCTAGTTACTGATACCCCTTAAGCCTTTGCATATCTTATGTTACAGCTTTAATCTCATAATTTAATGGGATTTTATGTTATAGACCAACATAAAGTATTGCAGAATTTCAAAGTGGAAGGAAAATGATACATAATTGTTTATAAATTAAAATCTGAAAAGTCCAGCATGCCTTTATAATAAGCCCCTGTGAATCAATATATTACAATTTATCCAGCAAGCTTTCTAAGAAGGCTTCGGCTCTACCAGCTTTGCACATCTTTACAGGGAGTTTTTTGCCCATTCTTCTTTGCTGGTAGCTCAAGCTTTATCAGATTGGAGCTTGAATATATAAATATGCTTTGATCTGAACATTTTAATAGGGGTGCACTGATAGATCGGCCCCCATTTTCTTTATTTTGGGAGATCAGCAATCAGCCGATACTTACATGAAAAACTGATTTTATCCACCGATCTTATCTACCTGTACAGTAGTTTGAAAATTAGCCACTGTCCCCTTTTGCTCTGCTGTGAGAGGGGCCTGACTGACATCTGCACGTGCGTGGTTAACAATAGTCACCCCACTCTTGCCAACTTAGCAACTTTTTCGCAATATTTAGTTATTTTTCTGAGAAAAAATTCAATGTCTGCTAAAATCGGAATCAGCAGGTCAGGTTTTTTAAGATCGGTGATTAGTGATAGGCTAAAAAAATGCAATCGGTGCATCCCTACACTTTAGACCTGACTGTTTAGGACTGTCTTGCTGGAAGGTGAACTTCCACACCAGTCCAAAGTCCTTTACATCCTCTGACAGGTTTTCTGCAGGGATTGGCTTATATTTTGCTCCATTCATCTTCTCGTAAACCCTGACAACTAACTGTCCCTTCTGAAGAAAAGCCTTGCCACAGCATGATGATACCACTTCCATGTTTTATCATGGACATATGTTTTTTCAGGGTTATGTTTTCCACCACACATACCATTTTGCATGTAGGTAAAAAAAAATAGGATTTTGGTCGCCTCTGACCAAAGCATCTTCTTCAACAAAAGCGGCTTCTTGTGGCTTTGTTCTTGCCACTATTCCACACAGACCAGAACTATGGAGTGCATGACTAGTAATTGTCTTATTGACAAATTATCTTATATAAACTGTGAATCTGTGTATCTTCTTCAGTTACAAAACTGAAAATGTACATTTTCAGATTTTTATTAGTGAAAAATCCTAAAAACCATGAATTATTTTCCTTCCGTTTTAAAGTTATGCACCAATTTGATCATTTGATTTGGCCTTTCACTTAAAATCCTAATAAAACATATTAAGGTTTGTGCTTATAATATGTCAAAATGTGAAAAAGTTTAAGAGAATAAATACTTTCACAAGGCACTGTATGGATTGTTAAATAAATGAGATGATGACTCATTTAGTGTCTTTGGTACTTGGTATTTGTCAGGGACAGAGTACACCATAGATGATCAGTGTCTGTTGAGCCTTTTGAAGGGCCTTTGTCTCAAGCACCTGGGACACCAAGAGGAGGCTGAACACTACTTTACCCTCGTCCTCTGCAAGTAAGCCTCATACAGTAACACAAACACAGATGGAGTATTTTGCAGCCATGGAGAGAAGCTTATTTTCACTTTATTTTTTTATCTAATTAGCCAACTGCTGTTTAGTTTTCTGGGTGGAAAACCACGCAGCACAACACTTAAACTGAAATTGTTGTGTTTTATTGTTGTCTGCAGTGAGTCTCAGATCAAATATGACCACTACCTGGTACCTAATGCCCTACTTGAGCACGGTCTGCTGTGTCTGGAGCAGGGGAGAAAAGATGAAGCTATTAAACTACTAGAAACAGCAAAGTAAGTCTATGAAGTCACTAAATATTTACAGTAAAACCCAGAATTATTCATTCCCCTGGCAGATTTAGGTTAAAGTTACTCTTCAATTTTAGCACAATGTTTCTTCTGATTGAAAGTAATTTCAACATTTTGGAGCGGCCCAGCCAGAGTTCCGACTTGAATTTAATAGAAAATCTGTGCAGGAAGCTAAAGATTAGGGTGATGGTAAGAGGCCTTCCAACCTCAAAGACTTGGAGGTCATCACCAAATGAATGCAAAAACAGCTGTAATAAGAATAATCTGATAATCTGATGATCCAGTATAGGTTTTTCCATTAATTATTGAAAAGGGTATAAATTATTTTTAACATGCCATTTTTCAATAAAATGTAAATAAAAACAGATCAATAACATTGTTTCAATGGATAAGTTTATTAACTTTTGAGAGAAGCCATTCTCATTCAGAAACAAACTTTTTGGTTGAATTTAATTAATTTGAAAGCTAAATGTGCAAGGGGTATGAACAATTTTGGGATTAACTGTACAACTCATCTCTATGCAAAGAGAAATGTCTTAAATTGTCTACCTATGTCATGCATTTAAACTGAAAATATTTTTATCCATTGCATCCCTGTATTTCACACAATGATACCACTTTTGACATATTTTAATTGGTTTATTTCGTTTTTATTTTATTTTTCTGCTGCTTTGTTTCAGGCACAATTACAAAAACTATTCCATGGAATCACGGACACACTTCCGTATCCAGGCTGCTTTGCATAAAGCTAAGGGAACTGGGGAGAACGGCGTCCATGTTCCTTGCAGCCCATAACGAACAGAGGAAGGGCACACACGTGCAGTAACAGCTTTCTGCTTCTGCAGCCCCACATTGCAGCACTCAGCCAGATCAGCCACCACCTGTGGGCTGAATAGTTTATTTTATTTGTTCATCAAATCTGGAGGCTATTGATTATTTTGTTTTTGTTTTTTGGTCTTATGTATGACACTGGCATGGACATCTGCAGCTCTGACTGGCCTTAACTGACTACTTCTTCTTATTTCTGCATCCTCTTTTTAGAGCAATATTACACGGAGCTTCACTTCCTGATCTGATTTGAAATAGAAATGTGTTGAGAAGTGGGTCATGTGTTTATAAAACACTGTGGTTTTTCATTGTGGGTTCTCAATGAAGTAAAGAGTAGCAAACAAAGTCAGATTTCTATGATATACAGGTTTTGCCCCCACCACCATGTAGTGTAAATATTCCTATTGTAAAGGTTTGGAGCTGAAACTGAAGGAGAAGCATTAATTACAATGTTTTCTCTTTTTTCTTTTTCTTAAGGTAATGATTTTGTCATAAAGTTCTCAAAATCCAGTCATGCAGATTTATTTGTGCTATGCATTAAAATTCCGAGCCAACTTGACCAAAATTTTAAATGTTTTAATTTTATAGTTGTTTTTTTTTTTTTTTTGTTTGTTTTTGTTTGTGTACATACACTACCTAATTATTGGTAAACTGTTTTTGAAAGAATGAATGAACCTTTTATTGGAAATTTTTTTTTTTTTTTTTTTTTTTTTTTCAGCTCTTTGAAGTACATCAGATAGTGGTCAGTAAAAATTTATTTTAGTCAACTCTTTCAGTCTCTTTTTCAGACAGCATGCAGCTGAAACAATCAGTTCTGAAAACCTCTATTAATTTTCTCTTTGCAGTGACCTTTTAAATTATCCAAATGACTCAACTCTTTTGACTCAAGTCAAAAAGCCAACAAGACTTGCAGATGTTCTTTCGATTTACCTACTGTAAACTTCACCTTTTACACAGATTGTCCTATTTTAAGAGGACAGATAAACATGTCTTTTAGAAAGGCAGACTCCCTCTTTTTTGCTTCCTGGTGTGTGGGACTGGTTCCAAGGCTACTTGAGCTTGAACAAACCGGCCTTTCAAAGTGATCGGGGGTGTGTGCATGTCTGCCTGCTGCATCTTTTTACAAGTTGAAGGAAACTCTTAGCCCACACAAACCACTACAGCCTTTACAGATAGTGAGAATCATCTGTTGACATCCTCTGCTGCTCCCCTGCAAGCCAACTCTTTCCAAGAACTACCTACAGAAGGAACCAAAAGTTACAACCACATCCTGCTTCAGAATATCTGTATACAAACAAATATGTTTTCTTCTCTTAATTGATTGGTGGATGGGTTATTGAGAAAGGCTGTACATGTCTAACAGCCTTTTATGAATTCCAATGTCATCTGAAGAGTGGAAATGATTTATTTATATACAAGAGAATATAGGGATATAATTTAATTACTTGGAGTCAGTTGCGAAACATATATTTTAATGGTGGAGGAATTGTAATCATATAAATGTAACTGCAGTCAGACTCTGGAACGTTTCAGTAAAATATTAAACTTCACATTCTGATTATTAGTAAAAAGTATATTTTCATTTGCCCTCTGATTTTACACATGCCGTAGCTGGATGAAATTCTGATCTAAAAGCTGGTGGTGTTTACAATCTGTATATTGTATTGGGCATGGTCACCCATCAAGCTGAATGACTTTCCTGTACGTGGTTTTTTTTTTGTGTTGTAATTTATGATAAAATTATAATGTGCAAATGAACACCCCATTTTAAACTGTCTTCTCTTTTTTTTCCCCATCTGAAATCATGATATTTGAAAATGCATGGTATTGGTTATAGAACAAAGAGACACAGCTTGCTGTGATTCATTTGTTTTCTAAGATCAGGTCCATCACATTAAGTAAAATCATTTAATGTTGTTGCTGGTGCAGGGTTACAGAAGCAGACACATTTGTTGCTATCATTGCTAAATTTATATTTTAGTGAAGTAGCATAATGTCAACTTTGAATTTTAGAAAAATCCAACCTTTTATTTAAGTATGTTGATGCAATGTGGAAAAAAATTTTAACAGTATCTCTGCTGTGTTAAGTCCTTTGGCCAACAGGAAAGCACTTTGGAGACTGAGATGTCCATGGAAAAAGGTTTATATCTTCAAATGTTTTGGGACATTGGCCTGTTGAAAGACCCAGTGACAGCCCATTTTTGGTTTTCTGACAGAAACTGGCCAGCTTTTTATTTTAAATATTTTGATATTTCAAAGAGTAGATGATGCCATGCACTTTAATAAAGATCACAGATATGTTTGGAAGAAAAGAAGGCCTACAACATCACAGATCCTCCACCATGCTTAACAGTTGGAATGGTTGGTTTTTCCCACATATTTCCTCTGTTTGACCTCAGACCCTGGGGGGTTAGTTGCAGGAAAGCTTAATCTTAATCTCATCTGACTAAAATCAATTAACATTTTAAAATACCATCTGAATATCATCTCTGACTTGGACACCGAACTCAGTGCATCTGGCTATCTGGGAACTGAGCATGTTAAAGAGGCTTTGGAGTGCATCTGTTGCAGCTGAAAAAGTGAAATATAGTCATCAATGTAGGCAGAGGAAAGGCTTTAGTCGCTCAACCTCTCAGGGCCCAGTTAAGAAATGTTGGTGGCATCAACTAATTATGGTTACCTAGCAACAAGGTGTTGCATACCGTGAGCAACAGCAGTTTCGTGTTCCTCCCAACATACTCCGGCCTACTTCACTCGGAGGTCCGTATGTACTTGAGGCGGAACAATGGAGAGTCAAAGTAGACATCCACCAGACACGCCTATACAAGTAAATGTTTACGACCGTTGCACGAAACAGTGTTCACATCGAACTGTTTTGGATGCGCTACCGAGATAATGTTGAGAGTCTGCGCCACCTGTCGCAATAAGGAAGTGCAGCGACTGCCGCTCTCTGTGCCGCACTGACAGGTGTCCAGTTGCTGCCCTGGTGGAGAAGAAACGGGGCGAGGCGCCCAACTAGCTCATCAGACTTGCTAGTATCTTTTCGAATTGCGGGAAATGAAGGGATTTGTCACAAGAAATGTAGCCAATCGGTTCGCTTGAGGATGAAATCTCAACCGTCCACGGACAGTGCGAGCAGAGTCTGCGCGGTTCAGAGAATACGCGCAGCAGGGTCGCGATAACGGAATATTTTCCGTCTTTGACCTGTTTTTTTTTTTTTAAACGGTGACAAAAAAAAAATCTGAAGGCCATCCGTGACGGATTACAATTCACACAGGACCACTTGGTGCAGACGCAACTTTATGCACAGAAAACATTGCGGAGGTCAGTAAATCAAATAATAATAATAATAATAATAATAATAATAATAATAATAATAATAATAAAGAAATCCCATCCGATTATTGTATCTGACCTGGACATTGAACTAAATGCATCTCCCGCACTTAATGCACTAAATACAGCTTCATCTCACTTTTTAAACTTTATTTATTTATATATTTATATTAATTTATTAATTAGGCATCTTGAACTGGGACCTGAGTCCAAATGTCATACCATAAACATGCAGATGTGAGCTGGTATGACAATAAAAATCCTTGAATCTTGCAGTCCAGGAGCTGACGGCGCATACAAGAGTCATGGACAGGAGGCTTTGGAGCAGGTCTGGTGCAGGAGCGCATTCTGGGAGATTTCCTCCTGCTGTCCTTCGTTTAAAGAGTTATGCCGACTTCTGATTGCTTCAAATGGAGAAAAGATTCCCTGATTTCTAAACTTTGGCTGAAGTGGTGCTTGTAATTCCAGTTTATAGTGCGGCAGCAGAGCTCGTATTCAGCCTGCAGATCAACATCAAAACCCTTAGACATTTGATTACGCACAATCCGGTGCGCAATTCATGTCCGTGTTCATAAATAAGTGCTATAGATTCATTTCATTGTTTATATGTAGTTACTGGGAGAAAATGAGGGCAACAGCTCAAGAAGAACATTGTGAATAATAGAAGAAAGGTCATGTCACCAGTTTGGCAGTATTTTGGATATAACCCCCCCCCCCCCCTAATTTATAATTATCGATATCGACTGATATGAAATGCTTATAAGGTGATATGTATTTAGCCATATCGCCCAGCCCTAGTGCCAAGTTTTGAAATCAGGGAACATTTCAAGTGATCAGAAGTCGCCAAGACTCTGAAAAAGGGACTATCTGATCCCAGAAACACTCAGCAAGAGGAGACTCCCACAGTGGTTCAGATGCATCAGATGCGCTCCAAAGCCTCATAACTCTTCATTGCGCTCAGCTCCCAGATAACAAGATGCACTGAGTTCAGTGTCCAGGAGGTGATACTGGGATTTAAAAAAAAAAAAAAAAAAATTATTGTTTTAGTTACCTCCGCGATGTACTCTGTGTGTAAAGTTGAAAACGTTCGCGCGTTTGCAGCAAGCAGTCAGGTGTGTGTAATCTGTTAAAATGCCCTCAGGTTTTTCCGTCACCGTTTAACCCCGCCCCCGTCAAATATGGAAAATATTCGGTTAACACGACCCCAGGTCGGGCGTAAGGCCAGTCTGCCTCATATGTTCTGAGTCAATTGGACTCACAGAGTGGAAATCTAGAAAGACATCATGAAACTAAACATACTTCCGCCTTAGCGAGATACATGGCTGATAACTGCCTTAAGGGCCCAACATCGAGAATACGATTTTCACTGTCAGAACATAAAATCATTGTTAATTTTTATTTTTATTTGTTTAGTATTGGTATTTAAATTGGATTACACTTTTCAGTTCAGCAGATAATTTAATGGGCATACAAATAATTGATCATTAGCTAAAAAGGATGAAATCTATATTGTTAATCTATAAGTGTTAAATAAAAATGAAATATAAAAATATGTCCAAAAATGTTCGCACCCCAGATTGTTTGGATGATGGAGGTAGTGGACCTCTTGCTATTTTTTTTGTTGGGGACCCTTGTTATATATAAATAGAAGTTTCTGAAGAATATATAGAAATTTGGGAGAGACTTGGAGGACTTTGCCCTATGTAGGAGAAATTTCCCTTGGAGGAACATTAGATTAATTATGAAGGACAAAACTGGATCACTATATTCACACTTGACTGTAACATCTTCAGGTCTGATTTTGATCGTTCTTTTAGTTTTTTAATTGAGAAATTTCTCCATGTCCCCTCGAAACCCACAAGAGAGAGGACAGTTAAAAAAAATAAATGTATTACAGTCTCTGATTCAACTCAACAAAATGTACAATTTTCATTCGTCCTTAAACACTGAGTTGGTGTTAGGGTAAATATTGTGGAACATTTTGAAATTAAGTTTTCTCATGTTATTTGAAATACAGTATTTAAAGTGAATCATACACGCCTTCCTCGAATTTATATTAATAAACTGTGCATTCCAGAAAAGAACTGTTTTAGAGATTAAAGCTCTATGTTTATGTTTTCGACGTAAGCCAATGTGACCACAAATCTAATTGGTTGTTGCCAAGACCATCGTGAACGTAAGTGGTAGCCCATTGGTTCGTTCTTTAAAGGGGCGGTGTTTGGTGGTGTAACGTCACCACCTTTGTCGTTACTCAGCAGCTGCTCTCAAATTGGAAAGTCCCTCTCAACCGGACAGCTTTCAGGCAGAGAAAATGCACCTTCCTTTGTCACTTGAAATGAGGGTCTTGGATGTTTTCTCCTCTTGACTGGTTTAGCAGATATAAAATATTGTCAAAGGTTTTTATTTTCTTTATCTTGCGTATAAACATCCTCCTTCGGAGTCGAAGCTGGTGTTAGCTGGCTAGCTTTTTGTGCGGCTAGCTGTTAGCTGAAGGATGTTTTGTTGTTAAACCAGCCAGCCCTCCCATCGTCTGGGAGAGGATATTTCTTTGCTGTGAATGGGGAAAACGCCCCGTTGACGCTTCTGCTGACCTTCTCTGTGAAAGTGAGCCGTGAAATACACCGACACAGACAGGGGGGTCAGTTTGACTGAAGAGGAAGGAGATGGGAAACTGTTTGAAATCTCCGACCTCGGATGATATATCTTTGCTACATGAATCCCAGTCGGATCGGGCCAGCTACGGAGACGGTGCTGACCTGGATCAGGAGCCACCGCCCCCTTATCAGGTAAGTTTAGACCAAACCTCAACGAGTTCTAGTTGGTGTTTTATCACAGTGAAGTTAATAAAAATGTGTTAAATGCTAAACTTCAAATAATGTGTGATGACGTTTTTCAGTTTTGGCCCAGCTTACCGGTTTGTAATTGTGGTTATACCCGCCTGATGTCTGCCTGTATTTAAGCGAACAATATGTGGAGCTGGATCAGCTGTTTATAGATCTTACAGCACCCTTAAGGAAGAAATCCAAACCACTGACCCTGTCCTTGCACTGCATTGAAACTAATCCTCTTTCCTATATCCCCGGGTCCTTCCTCTGGGCATACTTTTGACTAAGTTGCATTCATATGTAAAAGTCAGTTGTTTTTTTTAATGAAACAAACCAGACCATGTAGATTTGGTTGAAGTGAAGAAGCACCAAACAAATATTAGCTTTAAGCTTTAATTTTTATGATCTTAAAATGGACAGATCTCCACTTGTAATATTGTAGTTTTATAAAAGTTTGACTTTGTCAAGTGAGGTTACCCAACTTTTCATTTGACTGATGACCTCCAGACAAATTTTGTTTACATGGTGACCTCATTTCCTGAGTTAGACCATCTGTACACATTTGGAGCACGTCATTACTGCAAATATTCTGTTGTTGCTCATGTTTTATTTTTCTCCTTGTTGGGATGTAGCTGTATGTGATATTTAAGGCACTGGCATAGAACCTGTGTTTTACTAGGTCAAGCAAAGGCCTTATCAGTGAGTTTAAGATAGATATTTTTAAAGCATGGAAGAGTAAATACAATGTCAGTACAAGAATAACTCATGTTGGGTCAAGTGTTTTTATAAGGAACATTTGAAACAGCTTCATTTTATTATTGAAATAATAAAATGGTGTGTATGAAAAGGAGCTGTGTGCCATTGGATATTTTCTACCAAACAAAGGAACCAGTGGAGCTCTGCCTAAGGGTTTTTTGGATTATTGGTCAACCTTTTTGACCAAAGCTCTTTTTCAGTGATTACTCAGTTTGGGTTGCTTTAGGAAGGGAAGGGCCTGGGGGTTCCAAACATCTTCCATGTCTCAATAATGGAGACCATATCGCTTTCCGAAACGTTCTGCTGCCAGTTTTTTTTTGTTTGTTTTTGTTTTTGCTTTTTTTCTATGCTTATCTGGATTTGTGCTTTAACACAATCTGGTCTTTGAGATCTACTTGTTCCTTTTTGATAAAGCTTATATTTAGAATGTCTGTAATCCTGAGCAGTGTTGTGCAAGTTTATCCATAACAAGAACTAGTTCTTAACTCAGTTCAGCCAGGTTAAAGGGAATTGATTCATGATCATAGTTCACCACCTAAATATTTTGAAACATCTTCTCAGCTCCTACTTGATCTAGTTCATGTTTCATGATCTTTTTTATAAAGTAAAAAATATATGGGTTATGATGTCATTTCGAGGCATGATGTTGCAGCTAGTAGCACTATTGCCTTGCAGCTCGAAGGTCCTGGGTTCGAATCCCAGCCTGGGGTCTTTCTGCTTGGAGTTTGCATGTTCTTCCCATGCATGCGTTGGTGCTCTCCAGGTTTTCCAGCTTCCTCCTACATTCCAAAAACATGACTGCTTGGTTAATTGGTCTCTTTGAGTTGCCCTTAGATGTGTGTGTACATGGTTGTTTGTCTTGTGTATCTCTGTGTTGCCCTGTAATGGACTGGAGGCCTGTCCAGGGTTCACCCTGCCTCTTGCTCAATGACTGCTGGAGGTAGGCACCAGCCCCACTGTGACCTGACAAGGATAAGCAAGTATAGACATTGGGTGGATGATGTCATTCACAAATTAGCTATGGATTATGTCATTGCCTATCATCTGTTTTTATTCTCTCCTGCTGTCTTTGCTCAAATAAACTATATTTTTTACAATGAGTGGATTTCTAAAATACCCAAGTGAATTCAACTTGAAATTACTAATTATTATCAGTGCCTGAAATTAATTTTTTTTCAAAGGGGTGGGGGGGATTCCCCCCACCCACCCACATGCTTCAAGGCCTAAAATTCACTGTGGGATTGCGGGTACTGTGCAATATAAAATCAGTTCTGGGGCCATGCACTAAAACAAAGAGCACGTCCAGTGCTCTCTCTCTCCTCTCTTTAAAGTATGAGCTCCCTCCGCTGTCCCAGTATATCCCTTGCTGGCAAACCAACAGTGGTCGGACTCAACGCTTTTAACTGTTAGGTAATGAAAACATGGAGCGCTTGTTAAAACGTAAACTTATCAATTGAAGGCGCAGGTGGGAGCGCTACAGATAAATGCCGGTGCAGATACCAGTGATGTCGGTTATGACCTAAATCCTCGTTTCCTACAACAATTACCGTCAGTGGCCTAAACGTTACTCAGCACCCCAAAGGAAAGTTTCAGTCTCGGAATATATCAGAGGCTTAAACAACAATGGTGAAACCAGAAGCTCCTTTTGTAAAAACTAGCCGATGCTACAAAATATCAACTTTGCTCCATGGCTCAGATGTTTCTAATACAGTAGCGATGAAAAGAAAAATGTGATACAGATTCAACGAGAAATGATAAATTGATTGCCTAGTGCTTTATCAAATCCGAGGACTCCAACACTACATTCGGTCATTTGTCCATTTATGTACAGATTCACAGGGATGTGACTGTTAAAGCTACTGAAGACACGCAGATGCGGTGTTAAGACGAATGTTTGGCAATAACTATAAAAATAAATGGCTGGATAAAGCAATTAATGTGGGAGGGATGACATAATAAATACAAGAGTTGTGAAGTTTTTATAAGAGCCCTCTGACTCAGGCTTTCAGTTATATTGAAAAAGTCTGTTTAGAGTTTGCTGTTCTGGTTAAACTGACAGTTTCATAAGAGGTTTAACTACTCAGTTAAAATCTACTTATTAACAAGTCTGTCAAATCTGCCAACCTTTTCCTGGTGATTTAGCACCTTCACAATCTTAATCCTGCCTGGGACACTTGCACACATTTCTCTTTGTCTAAAGTTCATCTTAACACATTTAAGAAGTGCTGTATGTACAGTGGACAGTATTTTCACTTCGTCTCTACTTGAAATAATATTAGAGCTGGTCTCACTGTGCTCTTGATCCTGCCTCCAAACATTAAATGAATTCTGTGCCTGATATAACAATTAATGCTGAAAATAATAATAAAAAATAGCTTGGCTAAGCTTAAAATACTTGGTATGGTTCCTCCACAGTGTTATTAGCTATCTAGATTGTTTTTGTGTCGGCAGCAAAGTTTCTGATATATCAGGTGTAAAGATGCCTGCCTTCTTTGGCAGATAATCAAATTGGAGAACTTTCATCCCATGTTGGACATGGTGACAAAATCCATTTGGAAAACCAAAGCATTGTCTGAAAATGTAGGGTTTTAAGGTTTACTCAGAATTAGATAAAACACATTTGACATTCAACCTTTACATCTTCAGGTATCTAGAGGTCTTAGGAACAAATGTCCTAGTTTACTTGAACAAAGAAACTGTAGTTGGTTTGATTTTATGTCAGAAGCAGTACTGGTGTGATGGAGCAGTGTGTAGACTGGCAACTTCAAGCAGGTTATGGTGGATTGCTCTAACCTTACCCCTTTCTCCCTTGTGTTTTGGTGAAATAGATTATGTTGTATCCATACTAGCTTTCTAGTTCAAGTTTATTTGTGTAGCACATTTCAGCAGCAAGGCAGTTCAAAGTGCTTCACATCATGAAAACATCAATGAAGTATGCATCAAAATCATCAAGAAAATATACATGAAAATCATCAAAATCATCAAGAAAATATACATGAAAATCATCAAAATCATGAGGATCATCAAACAAATACCATCAAGCAAATATAATTCAAAATACTGATCAATGTTCCACTTAATACTAATCAAAGTCAGCTCTAAACAAGCGGGGTTTTAGCCTTGATTTAAAATAAATCAGTGTTACAGCTGTTTTGCAGTTTTTTGGAAGTTTGTTCCAGATTTGTTGAATAAAAGCTGAAAGTGGTTTCTCCATGTTTGGTTCTGGGGATGCAGAGTAGACTAGAACCAGAAGACATGAGTGGTCTGGAAGCTTGATACAGTGACAACAGGTATTTAATATATTTTGTATATTTATTCATTTATTTATTTTTAGGCAGACCTGCAAGGACACTGTTACAGTAATCAATGCAACTAAAGATAAACACATGGATGAGTTTCTCATGATCTTGTCTGGACATTAGTCATTTAATCCTGGAAATGTTCTTCAGGTGATAGAAGGCTGACTTTGGAACTGTCTTTATGTGTTTCTGAAGGTTCAGGGCTGAGTCCATCACTACACCCATATTCTAATACATGTGCTTAAAAAACATCAAATTGGTTCACCTATTTCTTGAAAATAGTTTAGAGATCAGTTCCAGGAAATAAAAATGAAGCGCCTGCATGAGACTTACAAGGTTTATGATGCAACGTTTCGGTCTTTGACCAAAATGTTGCATAGTAAACTTGCAAGTTAACATTGTGCAAAAATCTTTTTTTTTTGGTTGTCAGCTGTGAAGCTGAAAAAAATCCTACGAAAGAATAAAAAAAAAAAAAAAAAAAAAAACTGAAGTGGGAAGTTTAGCTCACTGAAGTGGTTATTTTAAGTAATTTCAGAATTCACACATTAAAGGAATAAACCTAACAAAAAAAATTGCATCCAACATTGAGACCAGTGGTCTCAAACTGCAGTCCTTGAGGGCCAGAGTCCTGCAACTTTTAGGTGTGTCTTTGTCCCACACACTTGACTTAAATGGTAAAACTGCATCTATAGCATGCATTCAGGCTCTACAGAGCTCTTCTAATGAGCTAATATTGGAGCCAGGTGTGCTGAAGCAGAGACACATCTAAAAGTTGCAGGACACCTGCCCTTGAGGTCTGGAGTTTGAGACCAATTATTTAGGCAAATGTAAACCTTAAAATTATGCTTAACCCGGAGACAGAGAATTGAGTTTCAGAACCCAAGTCATTCTAAAATCATAAAACAAAGACTTTAGATTTGATTTAGCCTTGTGGTCTGGGACTCAAGTCTCATTAACTATCTTAATCTCTTGTAATTAGGGGTAGCAGCAAGCTGTTATATAAGATACAGACTGCAGCTCTGACAGGTGATGCACCTCATGCGTGTGTGTACTGTAAAAGGAGGGCAAGCCAGGTTCACAGGTCAAGGGATGGTGTAGTAATGAGGTATTATTTGTCTGATCATCCCGTCACAGAACTTAGAAATCTAAACAAGACTAGAAATGAGTTCAGACAGTAAAACGGTGTGACGTATATAATTTACATTTGAATTATGTGCTTGACCTGCAACATGGTTGTCTGATTACATTCGTCTGCTACTATTGATTTAAAAAGAACTGCATGGGACTTCAGACGCAGATTTTAAGATTAGTGCTGACGCCGATGCTGCATTACACCTCCTCTGGTACCACACTCCAGGCTTGCTCTTTCAAATCTTATGGCTTCGCTTGTGGTTTTATGAGTCACCAGAGAGAGCTCAGGGACAGCGAGTCTAGGTGGTTTTATGATGGAAATGTGTTGTGAAAGAGGCTTCAGAGGAAGAGGACTTTCTAAGGAAAAGCCTGAAGATGTTGATTTGCTGAACCATTACAAGGATGAAGGGAATCTGAAGTCTTACGTCAATAATAATAGAGCTGTGTGCTAACGCTGTTCACATAGACTGTCTGGTTACACTACTGTATTTTAATTGCTCTTCTTAGTGAAATAAGAGCATTTTGATTGATTCTCGTTCAGTCTCTTTGCTGTAGTGTTAACTCTGGTTTGACATTTTGTAAAATTTCTATGAATCATACATGTTATTTAAAAAAGCCTGTCTTTGCAGTTATGATGGAAAACCTGGACTGGGATGCACATGATTGGGTGAATAATAGCTGAGTAGCTGAGATCAGTCATCTGAGCCAACTACTGGCATCCCATGCATGAGTCTTTGTCCCTGGTGGTTTCAAATCAGTTCAGGATCAAGAGTGCAGTGGAAAGAACAGTTCAGTTTGTGTTCTTGACAATAGCAGAAGCTGTTATCCTTTGCCCATGTGTTTGTACAGACATTAGCAGCACATGGAGTTTGTTGAATGTTGTGATTTAGATTTGCTCAACAGTGGGCCACATTTATGAGGCTGACTCATTTGTGTTGACTGTTGGAGATAAAGAAGCACCATATAAATGAGTGTCAGAGGATTAATCAAAACAAGAGACACTCTTTAACTTTTCTAGATTCAAAAAAATGCATCATTATGGAGTTTTCTGTCAAATAGGTGTACTGTTCTGAAAATGAGTTGGCTTGCTGTTTAAAGTTTCCTATAGTGAGCTTGACCAGGAAAAAATCTGCTTTAGAATTGCCTGTCAAAGTTGAACAGGAGATACAGTGTGAGATTGAGTGGTCTGAATGTAGGAAGCTGGAATCAAATCAGTGAGGTACAAAATCACTCGGGAATGTTAGATTCCCTTCCCTCTCTTGTTGAGGCAAGCAAGAAGTCTGGTGTTTATGATGATTAATGGAAGTGTAATAGCAAGGGCTGCACAATAAATTGTGAATATAATGTCATCACTATATTGGTGTGTGCAATATTCCTTTCGCAAATTACTTTTTGGAGTGCAATAATTGTTGGTTGATATATTCAATGTTATGAACTTGCATTTTTCATGCTAATGTAATATTTAGCCTGTGTGAACACCAGCAGATGTTCGTACCGGACACTGACCTTATCCTATATGCTAAGGGACGCAAGTGTAGGAAGCACAGATGAGAAAGTGAGGAAAGAAGAAAACAGGCATGTATGGGAACTGATGTCATCATTGAAAGATTTTATAATATTATGCAGCTGTAACCGTAAGCATAACTATCAAATACAGACAAAAACCATACTAACAATCACAAAAAGAGATTAGATCAATGCAGGTTAATTGCCAACAAGATATCGTGGGTTCAGCATAACTTAAGGTGCCATTCAATTCATCTGTTGAAAATTCCTGTGGTTTTTTTTTTTTTTTTTTTTGTTTTTTCATATAACAATAGGGTCAGAAACAATCGCAATCTCAATTTTTTCCAATATCATGCAGCTAGAAATTGGCCCTGGTAACGGCCAATTTCCGGAGAACCAACATACTAGAAAACACAAAAGACCACGGCTTAAAGAAGGGCATAACTTAATTGCAGCAATATTTGCAGTGCTTTTCAGAAGCATTCACACCCCTTTCTTGTCCAAAGCTCTAAATATCTCATGAAAAACCCTCCAATCAGTTATCCAAAAATAATTTTAAAAAAAAGCTATGGCACAACTATAAGCCTACCAAGACATGGCTGCCACCAAGACTGACAGGCCAGGCAAGGACAGTATTATGCAGAGAAAGCAGCCAAGAAACCCATGGTACCATGAAACCCATGAGGAGCTGCAGAGATCCACAACTCAGATGGGAGAATCTGTTTTAATGTGGATAGAAGTATCAGTACTGCATTTCACTGGCCTTTATGGTGGAATGGCACAAAAAAAATGCCATATGAAGTCCATTTTAGTTTGCTGCAAGTCATGTAGGGGAAACGGTAAATGTGAAAGATGGTGCTGAGGTCAGATGAGACCAAAATTAAATTTTTTGGCCTACATGCAAAATTCTAAATTATTTGGGCTTTTTCACGACATGTATCACAATATTTACAATCTGCTCATCATAACAATAAGCCACTAAATCAACAAACTGTTGACGTAATCTCCTCCTGAATGACCTTCCTAGACCATTGTCCCTTGATTGA
Source organism: Anableps anableps (assembly GCA_014839685.1). NCBI lineage: Eukaryota > Metazoa > Chordata > Actinopteri > Cyprinodontiformes > Anablepidae > Anableps > Anableps anableps. Next base: position 18,746,025 of record CM026070.1, on the reverse strand, counting down.
ACTATGAGCCTCCCTGGGGTTTCCTCCCATTTGATGTGCCAGAAAGCTCTCCAAAGGGAAGCAAAATAAAGGCGTCTGACTTGGATACCCAAATCATGTGTAAGCTCATGGAAGAAGAGGAAGTTACTATTATGTCATAATCATAATGAGTACCCAAGATGCTTACTTATAATACCTGAATACATGATAAACCCCTCAGTACTCTTTAGAGATAAGGGAGTAAGTGACAGCTTTTGGACAAGAAACATTGAAACCATAAAGAGGTATGATGAAATTACAACATTATTAGTCATACAGTCACATCGTGCCCCCACACATCAAGCAATGCATGTAACTTTTTCTCCACAGTGACAAAAAACCTCTGTCACTGCCATGGCAGTATAACATGAGACAGATAATGTGTGAAAAAAAAAAAAAAAAAAAGAGTTCCTCTGCCTCCTCCATGTGGCAGTAGTATTTATAACAAACTAAAAAAAATGAACAGCCAATCCATGTTACCGGTGATCAGCAGCATAAAACCTGATCAGCACATCCTTAGTAAAATTTATTTTCATTTAGTTTACTTTTATTTGTGACCAGCATTACATAGCTTGTTTTAAGATCCACTGGCTGATTATGTAAGACTTAGCTCAAGTGCCAAAAATGTGATTAGTTATTTTACTTGTATTTAATTTTGTTTATTGTGTTTTGTAAGAATCTATAGTTGGTGTTTTAGTATAGTCAATAATGTCTTCCAATTACACATAATTACCTTGTCACATTTTCAAATTTCCTGTCAACTTTTAACATTTTTTGAGACAAAAACACGGTGGGCCGCTGGTGGGCTGCCCGAGCATCCCTACCGCTGAGTTTAGCAAGTTTCCTGGGAGAAACCCTGGTTAATGCAGTGCATTTGTGAGATTAAAAGTTCTTATTTCAGCTTCCTGTAGTTCAGTCCTTAATGGCTGGAGGCCCAACACTGCATATGCAAACATTGACTCTGATATCAGCGTTCTGGTTTATATTATATATATAATCATGTGTCAGATATATTCAGCCTCTGCTCTTCACACAAAAGTGACAGATTGGATTTATGTATATTTTTTATTTGTTCTGATCAGTGTAAAAGAGGCTCACCACCACTACTGTTGACATATCAGTATTGCCCAAATAAGGTTGGACAAACACTTAATGGTTGGCAATGGCATTACTAATAAACAAGTCATTGTGCTGCAGGTCAGTGACACATTTTCTGTCATAATTCAGGTTTGACGTTCCAGACGGCTTACCGCAGGGGCCAGTATTGCATCATTTTGTTCTCCCACATTCTATCTAATAACTCCCTTTAGCTGACATTTTCAGACATTTGTAGCTTTTTATTTATATACAATAACTTGGATTGTTTTGCAATTTTTAGCTAATGGAATATTGTAGAGCAGAATAAATTCGTCTGTCACATTTACCCCACGGCCCTTTCCAATCAAATAATAGCCGAAGTTAAGAAGTTTTGTATCATTTAGCACAACAGCGTTCATTCGGAGTGAGCGTCTTTGACCTAAATAGATTATGTGATTCCATACCCGTTTACTGTCCTGGTATTCTCTGTCCTCTTATCACATTGGCAAATATTTCCTATGACTCTAACGTCTGTCGTTTTTGCTTCTCATTTGAATGCCTTCCTTCTATTGTGCAGGTGCATTGTTCAAACATTCAGACTCTGCAAACAGGCTTCTTATATGACTGAATATAGAGTTTCATCAAATGGATACTTTACTTTTTGGATTTCTCTTTGAATATTTAAAAATAGATTTCAAAAATAGTTATGGATTATATCGTTTGTTTGTTGTTTTTTTTTTCCCCTTAAGGCACTTTAGCATGTATCCATAAAATACATGGAGATGTGTGGAGCTTGTGTACTGTCTTTCTGCTTTCTTTTCCTGCATCTACATTAGACTTTTCATGTTTTAATCTCAACCAGTGTTTGCACAGCCAAAAGGCATCAAAACCTGTGCCTCTAAAACAGCCCAGATCCCACAAATGAGTCGAGTTTATTCATAGGCAGAACTTTCTTGTAATTTTCAGCTATTTTTTTGTTCTTTTGAGAAGCTCTTTCCTCTGTTTTAAGCAAACATTTCATAAAGAAATAATACAGAATATTGTCCATCTGTTTTATAAAAGTACAAAAAGCATCATTTGGAGTAAGAGATACTGTAAATTGGAGGGATTTGCATGCTTGAACATGAGTCTTAGTTAAACTAACTCATTTCTCGGCAGAATATTGCCCCTGGACGAGACTGTATCTCAATTTGTTTTCCTTTCATTTTAACTGTAATACATCTGCTTTCACTTTTAGCTACACACCATTTCACCCCTGATCCCGCTCACCATTAGCAGCCCGAGTCTGGCAGGGTGACAGTTTCTGATGATGTGTGCTTGGCTCAACAGCAAAATCAAAATCTGCTCCTCGGCGCCGTCCTTCTCCCTCATGTCGCTCTTCCACCCCCGTCACCTCCCTCTGCCTTATTAACTCTTCTCCTTCTGGTTTCCCTGAGGTCATTTAATTAGCAGCTGTCAGAGCCCAGCTGACATGCTTGGCAGTAAATGGGAGAGATATGTGACAACTAAACTGCTGACCATCGCTCAGTTGAGGACCCCAACACAGCTGCCGCCCCGTATGAGGCCCTGTTAGTAGCTTTTATGCTGGTCATACTGTCAGCCTTTTTTTCCCCCTTTTATGTAAACTAAAGAAGCCAGGGGAGTAGCAGACAAGCTCACCCAATAAAAAAACCCGCTGACTCTGCTGGTTTAAATGCTCTGCTGCTAAAAGCCCAACTCGTAGTTGGCATGTTTATTCATCAGTCTTCAAAAAACTATTTGCTTCCAAAAGACCTTTTACTAAATAAAAATGCTCAACATTTCCTCAGAATATTTACAATCATTACATTACATTAATTTGGGATTATTGATCTTTGATTAAGTTGTTGGACGCTTTCACTGACACTATGTGTAGGTTCTGAAACCTGTAAAAGAAGAAGGAAACCGATAATTGACTCAAGTGTATGACGAGGAGGAAGCAGAACAGGGACCACAAGAAACTGCTGTGAGGGTTCGATTGTGTGAGAGAACAGGGAGTGGAAGGGGTGAAGGAACTTGTCCAGACCACAAAGTCACAGTTTAGTGAATGAAAAGAAGTTTTGAAAGGGGGCGTGTTCACAGATATAGATGACACGATCTACTTCTTTAAAATAAACTAAAAATATCTAAAAATAGATTTAAATAGAAATTGAGTACAACCCAGAACACTGCAGGTTAATTTATCACCCTGGTTTCTTGAGCTTTTCAACATTACAGCCGCATATGTCTATGTATTTATGTGTTAGACCAATATTAGGTAATAGATGATTGTAAAGTGAAAAGAAAATGCACGTTTGTTTTAATTTGAAAAGTGCAGCATATGTTTTTGTTCAGCACCATTATCTTTAAAAATCAAAAATAAAATGCTACCAACTTCCTCCTGAAGTCAACTAAATGGAGTCCACCTGAGTGTAAATTCATCTCAGCATAACTCCAGCAGTTCTATGAAGGCCTCAGAGGTTTGACAGAGAAGATTGGTGAACAAACAGCATCATGAAGATCAAGGAGACAGCAGCAACACAGCAGACAACTCTGAGAGAAATCTGTGGAGAGTAAAGCAGAGTTAAGTTATAAAACAATATCCCAAGCTTTGGAATCACAAAGATCACTGTTCAATCTATCCTCTGAAAATGTAGAAAGCTATGAGTCTTGCAGGTCACAGATCTGGTGTTTATGAGAGCAGTCACACATTCTGTTTAAATAATTTTGAAATCATTTGTATAATTTTTCTTCTATTTGTATGTGCTTCTTTGTTATCAAATGAAATATCAAAATAAATCATTCTGTGGTTTCAACCTGACTAAGTGTGGAAAATGCCAAGGGGTGTGAATACTTTTGTGTGAACTAATAAAAATAAAATAAAAATAGCTCAATGGTTATTCCATCAGAGTAAAAATGTATTATGTCAATGAGGAATGTTAAAAAATTAAATGACTTTATTTTATTTTATTTTATTGCAGTTTGACAGTAAAGCCAAATGAGGTGAAACAAAGCTTGTTTCCCCAAAGCTTGTTTTAACAAGCTTTGGGGAAACACTACCACCTTCTGACTGATTTCCATCTACAGCCTCACATTATGACTCGATGGGTCTGTCTGCTGAAAGCAGTGAAAATGTTTCCCAGAAGTCATGATGAGACTGATAGTAACATACACGCTGAGAACAAAGGTTACGTGTTGGGTTATGAAACTTAAGCATTAAACTGAGTACTTTCACTGGTTTGTAAGTTCATCCCATATGATGAGGTATTTCACACATCAGTGCCTGGTATTGCAGTACATAATTGTTTAATCATACACATTTTTTTTTTTTTTTTTTTAAATGGATCAGCGTACTGATTACCTTTGCTTCTGTGATTTTATTTTCTTTGCAGTTTATGGGGGATTCATAAAGAGATCAGATCTTGATAAACCACACTCGTTAAGCCACACAAGCTTTTTGAAAGTGTGGGGGATGTAAGTTAAGTGGGAAAGGACTGTGGCTTCAAATGCATGGAGCGATTGAAAGGGTTTGGGTGGGGGGATTATGGGCTACTTATACTGGATCTATCTCTAAAAATCTATTGTAAAATACTGAGATTTTTTTGCATGTTATATAGTAGCTCAAGAGATATAGAAATATTACCTAAAATATACAATGTAACTAAAGAATACAAATATACTAACTAAATATTCTTGGGCTACAAAATTCAAGTATTTGATTATCTTATCTTGCACTGCTTAGTGCATTATTTAGATTTACTGGTTGTGATTGGTTCATTTTCTTTCAAGTGAAAGCAGTATTTTCAAGGAATACAGACCCATTCAATAAACTAGAATAATTTTGAAAAGCCCATTTATTTTAGGAACTTTAACACTTAGTGAAACACATTATATAGATTAAACACATGCAGATGTATGTTTGAAAGCCTTTATTTTTTTTTTTTTTTTTTAATTATGATTGTCTACTACAGCTAATAAAAACATGACATTTAAAATTAGTATGTTACATCAGACCAATAAAAAAAATACTTGATACAGAAATGTGGGCTTAATGAAAAGTATCTTGTTTCCATGTTAGGTAGTTGTTGGACATGTTTTCATGAGACTCTCTCTCTGCAGGAGCAGATCCACGTGCCTGTTTACCACCCAACACCTAGCCAAGCCCGACTGGCCACTCAGTTGACTGAAGAGGAGCAGGTCCGCATCGCTCAACGCATCGGACTCATCCAGCACCTCCCGAAGGGTGTGTACGACCCAGGCCGCGATGGTTCTGAAAAGAAGATCAGAGAGTGAGTACGAACCTAACGCTGATCAGCATAATATGAAACAACTGTCTACAGACAGTTGCAATGTTTCAATTAAGCAGGTTATTTAGCCTTCAGTTTGTAATATTGCTGCTAAAAGTATTTACACCTATTAATTTTTAATGTTTTGTAATGTTACAACCACAAACTTCAGTGTATGAAGTCACCCAATTAGTAATCTAATCAGGGTATAAAAGCTGCTGTCCTGTGAAGGCCTCAGAGGTTTGTTATTGAACATTAATAAATGTGGGGCCAAAATTTAACTTTGACAACTTTCATAGAAAATGCTGTGTGTAGTGGAAAACTTAAGGACAACACATATCCGTGGGCTGGGATATACATCAAAAATAAGGCCCCAGTATTTATGATTAAATAACACTCTCCAGTGGCATCTCGTCAGGGGCCGACACATGGCTCCCAGCAATCCTTTTCGAGCCTGTTCTAATTACAGGGAATCCGCGCATCCTTAAAAAGGCATAGATTTATGTATCCTAAAATTTAGGCCTTAAAATGTCCTAAATTAATTTTAAAAAAGTAAGTTGGCCTTTAAATATATTAATTACAGGTCTTAATTCAATTCAGTTTATTTATATAGCGCCAATTCACAACAAATGTTGTCTCGAAGCACTTTACAAGAGAAAAAAAAAAACTCAGTTCAATCATACATACATTCCAGTTGAGCCTAGTTATCAAACAGTACAGTAGCTCAATTAATTATTCACTATAGTTTAAAAAGGGTTAAGGAAACCCAGCAGATTGCATCAAGTCATTGACTTAGTCTTAAATTTTGTCTTAACAGAAATATTTAATCATATATTCTATGCATTTGTTTTTCTCATGGATCCATAATCGTTTCTACAGTAACCCACCCAGGAATAAGGTGGATATGAGAGTGGAAGAATGTGATCTGATCAGACAAAACTAACGTGATGACACTGAACATCACCTTGAATACACCATTCTTATAGTGGTGGCGGCATCACCTGATGGGGATGCTTTTCTTCTTCATGGACAAGGGAGCTACTCAGTGTGTGGGAAGATGGATGGAGCTTTATACAGATTGATCCTAGAAGAAAAGTGTAAAAGGCCTGAGAGGAGGTTCACCTTCCAGTAGGACAACGGCCCGAAACACACAGCCAGAGCTGCAGTGGAATTATTATTTTAGTTCAATGGCCTAGTCAAAGTCCTGAACTAAATCAAATTAAGAATCAGTGACAGAACTTGAAAATTCCCCTCCATCCAATCTGACTGGGCTTTTTTAATTTTATTTTTGGAAACCATGTATCACTGTCTGTCCGTTTCAGTCTTACACACTAGTTTGTGCTGTTCTGTCACATAAAATCCCAATTAAAAAAAAAAAAAAAAAAAGAAAAAATTTATTTTTGTGATGTGACAAAAAGTGTAAAAGTGCCAGATAAGCTACATATTTTTATAAAGCAGGTGTTAAGCTAACAACTTTCATTTAAATACTGCTTGCGTGCTCCTTGTGCTGTGAGATTGTAACCGTACATCATCTATGAGCTTTAAAGGAGATGGAGATGAAAAGACTAAAAGCTGTCCTGAAACTAAAAGAAACTTGTTTCATCAATCATTTTTGAAGTATGATTTTTGGGAAATTTTTCTGTTGCATTAATAAGTAGGAGTAAATTTGATCTTGATAATAACCACTCAGTTAAGTAACCATACTGTCTGTTACTGAGATTCTGTGTTCACCTCCACAGGTGTGTCATCTGCATGATGGACTTTGTTTATGGGGATCCCATCCGGTTCCTGCCCTGCATGCACATCTACCACATGGACTGTATAGATGACTGGCTGATGAGATCCTTTACCTGCCCCTCCTGCATGGAGCCTGTGGACGCAGCACTGCTCTCCTCCTACGAGACCAACTGACTGACTCCTAGACAAGGCTGGATCAGCAAGATCTACACACACAGAATATCCTAAACCTCCTCACTGCTAACTTATATCCTGGATTAGTAAAATTATGAAGTTAAGGTCATGATTTGAGGCTGGTAAATGTTTGATCAATTCTGTTGCTGTACAGATATCTATGCTTAAATGTGAAGGCATATAAATGACTGTGTGTGTGTGTGTGTACAACATTTCCTCAGCCTGCTGGACAGGACTGTATCTGAGAAAGGACTGAAGGAGTAAAGAGAATAGTGCAGACAAGCAGGAGGAAGCTGGTGTGAAGGTAGGAATGAGAGACGAACACTGAACATCAAGTGCTCCTGAACAGGCTTGAGCAAATGTCATGATTAAGAAGACTTTTTAAATATATAATGTGTACACACACACACAATTCCTTCATTTACTTGCTGCCGCTGAAATTTGTCAACCAGAAGTGAGAAGAGACATCTGACCTTCATCACTGGGCTGCATGCCATGTTTCCTGGATTGCTGGTAACTGATCGAGTTCATAACTCAAGGAAAAGTGAAAAGAGACGCTCTCCAGCAGATCTGAATACTGCAGAGTTGCATTAACTGAGAAACTGTCTCTGATGCAAAGAGAGCTGCAGGTGGGATAACTTGAGATGGACATCCAACTTAAGACTACTGATGTTTATTGCTGAGATACCACAGGCCTGCGCTAATCTTCAGCAGCACACAGGCCTAGTTGTTTCTGTACAGATCTTTTCTGTCAAATATGATTGGTTAACAGCTTGATTGACTGTCCTGTGGTTTTGTGAAGTGTTTTTGTTTTCCAACTAAAGGGCTTTGTTGAATCAGTGTTCACCAAGAGTGTGGACATAACAAAAGCACATGCAGTGTATGTTCTTCATTGACTAATGTGATGGATTGGATTGCTGGTAAAACTGTCCCTTATAAGGTTCTGAGTACTCCCTCAGATTATTAGCGAAAGCACAATTCAACAGCTTTTTGTTTTTTTGCACTTTTTAGTCAGATTTAGAACAAAAAAACAACATTACAATGTGATCTATAATATCTGCTTTATGCACATCCCCATAAGTTTTGCTGCAGCTATAAATTGGCAGCAAATAAGTTAAACTTTTTGAGGCCTTCATCAAAACACTGACAAAAAATGTTGACTAGTTTGCATATGGGAGCAATTGTCCCATATTTAATCATAATTTATGCAGTTAAACATTTCTGTTTAAATTAATATTCCTTTCTTGGCACGAAGAGGCCTCAGTTTGATTGATCAGCTACATTTTTAATGTCAGTGCTGCCCAGTTTACTGAAAGAACACAAAAAAAATGAAATGGCTTAGTTATATTCTCCCTCTGTGTGAGTAAGACCATAAATTTGGCAGGATGTCAAGTCAGCTTCCTCTGCATTGCTTACATAACATCGATCATGTTTTAAAAACGAAAACAAGTAAGCTGTCCTTGAGTGTGCAAAAGTGTGTATTACAGGTCTTAAGGCCCCCACCCTGAGTATTTTTGGAAAAAGTTAGAGAGATAGCTGGCCCACAGTCTGTACTTTCATTTTTTGCACAGTACTGTATATCTTTGTTGTATATATTGTCCTCCATCCTCCAGGTGGAGCTTATTGGCCTTATACTTAACACCTGTGAGAGAGACTGTTGAATGGTGTTACTTCTCATTCTTTGTCAGAAATTATGTGGCGAAGAAAATGCCCATAACTTCAATTTTAGTGCTGCAGATGCTCACTGATCTCTCAAAACAGATATTTTCTAGCTACTTTATTTCAAGAGTTTAGGTCTAATTTGACCTGGCATAATCTCACTAAAACTGGAGTCTGCACACAGGCTGAAACATTTCCTGTCTCAACATCTTTGCACAAGATGTTGTGTAATCACAAGACAATGTGCTGTTGGATTTTGACTCATTATTTTTAGTGATCTATTTATTTAAATTTGACCAAACTCACATGTATGAGTGTTCTGTTTAAGGGTTTTCTTTTTAATTTCTAAAGAACAAAATACTAAGGTGTTCTCACATGTGAATGGAGTATGTATGTGTTTGTGAATGCTTGTAAGAACTTTTCTTGTAAGATTAAATATGCATATGCTCTGTATGAAAAGCAAATAAAAATGCAACAAAACACAAGTGCTGGGGGTGCTTCACTGGTTTCCTGAATTTCAGTTTCACCAGTAAAACTCAATGGCTTTCAGTTATTGTCATATGGTGGTGATATTTGATTCATGAGTCTCGATGTGCGCATTTCTAGCAACTTTATAGTAGCGCTCTCTCTCTCTCTCTCTCTCTCTATCTATCTATCTATCTATCTATCTATCTCTCTATATATATATATATATATATATATATATATATATATATATATATATATATATATATATATATATATATATATATATACATACATACATACATACACTAAGGGCTCCATAATTACAGCGGGGAAAGCAAAGTAAGTATTGAACATGTCAACGTGTTTCCTAATATATTTGTGACGAGGCTAATATGAAATTTCACAAGTAGCCAGCTTAATTCTGTAAAATAATGTGGAATTACACAAAGAAATGTTCAACATTAGCAATAAAATGTAGTTAATACAAGATTTCTCCTGTATGGAGAAAAGGGTTGCGTTGTTGTTCAGGGGTGATATTGGCCCATTCAAGTCTTGAAAGTTCTTTGTACTTCGATCTTTCGTTCATTCCGTAGATTTTCTGTTGAATTTAAGATGGATGGTTGACTTGGCCTTCTTAGCCGTTCTTTAGTTTATTTTTTTGAAACCATTTGAGTTTCGTTGTTTGTGTGTTTGGGATAATTGTCTTGCTAAATCCACTCTCATTTATCCTAATTTTACCTCCTGTATCCTCACTGTTTGAAGAAAAACATGATCGTTGTCAGGTAATTTGAACACCGAAACACACAATCACACAACAGAGGGTGAAATGAGAACATGACCAGTTGTATTTGCTTTAATTTGCAAATATAATCCATACAAGATAAATGCTCTGAAACAATTTTATTTGATGTGTTTTAAACTCCAGGTCCTGATCTTCACTGACCTTGTTTCAAGTCTGTAAGGGAGACAAAGAGAAAACGATTTATTGTAAATGTCTTCATTAACAAACTGTAAATTAATGCAGTTACAAATGGACAATTGTGAAATATGCACAACTTAGCCTATCGTCTAATGAACCACAACAGAGAGAAGCTTTGGATGCAGATAACTTTCTTTTTAAGAAAGGTTAATGTGTGCGGTGCAGCCGTGAAAGCCTCAGACGCAGAGAAGGTCCCTGATAGGTCAAGCTACCAGCTCTGTCGAGCCAATTAAAACCCTGAACGTCTGAGTCTACGTCAAAGACGTCTTGCTGTCGTTAAAGCCCATATATGGCTGGACTCCTCCCTCATCTGTTTTCTAGTTAAGAGAAAGCTGTGTCCGCTTTCACAGAACCGTCTACTCAGCTTTAAGAACCAAAAAACAAACAAAGAAAAAAACTTTAATTCTGAGAACTAGTTCTCTAGTGCTCTGATTTCATAGTTATTTCTTCCTTACCAAAATTAATAAAGATTACGTGAATTCAACCGAGGTGTTACTCGAAATGAAACCGATGTCCATATTAAGTTTAACTGATTCCAGGACGCATTAAATACGACTTTGTTCTCTTTACAAGCGGACTGCAATATAGTAGGTCCGATGCTGCAGCGGTGCATGCTCTGCTCCACCGGTCACAGTAATACTTTAACTGTGACCGGTGGAGAGTGGGAAACCGATAAGAGAAAATCCGTGTTAAACTTACGATCTAGCTTTTTCCAAACCCTTCACAATTAAAATAATTGTAATAACCTGAACGTTACCAGAAAGAAATATAGTACTCTGGTAAAATATAACTGGATTTATCGTAGTCAAGACGCACTGCCCGTGGAGCATTACACATTCTGGTTATGTATAAAGCAAATCTGCAATCCTTTAGGCAAGCAGCTTTTTGGCAGATAACTCGGTCACAATAAGCCCAAATTTATTTTTGAAATATATTTTGAAGGAGGCCAGGTTAATACATTCCCAGACCGTAACTTGATTGTTTGAATTTAGTATTAACATTTGACGTAAACCTTAATTCAGTCGCTAAATTATCTAAGATAAATGTATTCAAGTTTGCCTAAATGAGATTTTGTAGCTCAATCAGGCTTAAAACGGAGCATGCTATTTCGGCCGCATTTATCGGCAACCCTGGGAAAGATGCATGAAAAGCCTTTTAATTGCAGTAGCACAATCCTTGTCATGGTGGAGACGAGGGAAAGCCAAAGAGCAGACGGCCGGAGAAGGCTGGCATAATGACAAAGAGATAACTGGCTGGGCAAGAACAGAAAACCAACAAGGAACAAAAGCCAGACAGGCACTTAAAGAGACAGGTGAGTAGGATAACTTTATCAGGTAACACAGGTGAAAAACATGAACTTAATTAACAGAGACAAGGCTGAGCTGAGGAACGAAACAGAAGAAACCGACTGGACGGCGACTACAGGAATAAATACAAACAAGAAATAAAACCTGACATCTAATGGATAAGAAACAGAACCTGCTCAACACGAATCTAAACGAATGAGAACACTAAAACACTGATACTAGAATCAAAGACTAATGTACAGGGATAAGTGATAATCAAGGCTTGGAATTTCAAAGACATGAACAGACCAGAGAAAAGAACAAATAAACTGGCTAGAACAGGCCTTGCTGCCGAGAAGATGTCCTGTGGGCCCACCACAGAGCGCCACAAGAAATTATTTCTGCCTGGAGCCGTCAGACTTCACAGTGCCCAACTCTGAGTGACTTAAATCTAATTTTGCTCTGGACTCATTGATAGATTTGTTTACAGATTAACATATTTCCATGTACATGCTTGTTATTTTATTTATTTATTATATATATTCAGTTATATTTAAATTACTTACAACATCATACTTGGGTATATGTGTACGTATGTGTGTGAATATATATATATATATATATATATATATATATATATATATATATATATATATATATATATATATATAATGATACATTTTTATCAGTTGTGGTTATATTTTTATTGTTAATATTTAACACCTTGGATAGAATAGCTTGTCAACGAATACGTAATTTCCCCCTGGGGATCAATAAAGTATATTATATTCTATTCTATAAGGCGTAAAGTGAATGCAGCAAAATATAGGGAAATTCTGGACTACAATTTTTTCACTATGGGAGGTCTAGGCTTTGACACAGCTACTTTGGAACCTCCAGCTTGTTTTCTTCAAACCGTACTAAATAAATGTTCTCTGATGCCCCAGTTCCCTTGAAGATGGAAACAAAAGCTTCTCCATTGTCAAGTCTCACTCAAACCGGTGAATGTCTGGTTCAGTTCTACCCTCCGCGCAGGAGCTGTGGTCGACGCTCCGATGTCGTTTGCAGAGACACTGCAATGGAGAAGGTTGTGGTTTTGATGTACTCAGATAAACCCAGATATTGCATTTTGTCTTATAGAAATTCACTGCTTATCCAAACATAATGAAAACTATTCAGATTAGCGTATTATTTTGACTCTACAAATCTATCTATATGTGACTTGATATTTATTTTTTTTAAACGTGCAACGTGATTGAGGTAATGCAGTAATGCAGTCGAAAGGTGTAAAACAATATCCATGCATAAACTTCATTTAAAAGAAAATTATTATTCTTTGTTTGCAAAGAATAAGATGCAGATCACACTAAACTGTTATGTAGTTCTGGTGTTTCACACCGGCCGGGGAAAAACTGTGACTGACAGAATTTTGACCAAAGCTGCACAGTTTCTCACTTTTTCATTGCGTGCCTGTTCTTCCGAGAGACTTGCTGCTTGCAAGGATGTTAAATCACGGTCATTCCGCTCCAAAGTTGACGCATCTTTCCTGGCGCTACTCAAGATTAAACTCGTGATTACGCTTCTCCATACTGTGCAGCTCTCTTACAGCAGACTGCATGTCCACTGCGGTGGTTGAGATGTTGTTGTTTGGAGTTTGCAGTGATGAAAATCAAGGAATGCAGTCTGCTATCAATCAAATCGCTTGCGCGCAATACACGGCTTGGCGCAGCTCGCGCTACCCCTGAAGTGAGTGACTGGACTTGAAATGTGCTGTTCACAGCCGAGCCCCAACCTGACAAAACTTTTTACAAGTAATAATGATGAAAAATCGCAGCGTCTAGATG